>CM021100.1:473831179-474134746 GCA_007115665.2 Sequoiadendron giganteum | reverse complement strand
GATTAGGTAAGAAGGATTGTGAAATAAAGAATCTTAGGGAAGAGACCCTAATGAAAGGAAAAGGAAAGATAAGTGGAGACATGACAGAGAAGAGGCGAGAATGGACTAGTAAGGTCAGTAATGGAAAGATACATTGTCCACTGAAAGGACAAAGAGACAGAGAGCAGCAGCAAGAGGATGAAAAAATAATAGAAATCAGCAATATTTCAACAGCAAGAGTGTTGAAAGACCTAGTGGCAAGGAGGTATTGGTGGTAAAAATAATGGATGTGGAAATAAGAGAGAGTAGAAAGATTGAATAAAACCATTTAAGGCTTGTAGAGAATGAAGAAATTAGAGTAGGTACATTGGTGTGTCCTTTGGAGAAGAAAAGGAACAAGGAGCAGCCAAGTACTGCTACAACAGAGGCATTTAGGACATAAGACATAAAGATTAAGGAGATAGAGAGTATGGCATAGGTTATGAAGATAAGAGTTGCAAATAGACAAGACAAAAGGATAGGAAAAGAAATTATGACAATGGAAGGTGAAGACAAGCTTAGGAAGAGCATGGTATGAGTGGAGAATTGTCCATTTGAAGGACAAGAAGATAATGGATCTGAAAATATAGAGATAAGAAAGAATTTAGTCAAGAACAAGAGGTCTAAAAACAAAGTGAACCAAGAAAAGTGGAAAAAGAATGAGAAAGAAGTTGTAGAAAAGTAGATTGAAGGTATGATAGTGAGAGAAGATGATGATGGAGATTTGGAGAATTTTCCTAAACAAGATAGGATAGAGGTCCTAGAGACTGAAAATTGGATACAAAGAGTGGACAAATAGGAAGAATTTCAAGAAAAGATGTTGGGAGGGACAGTATGCCAAGAGCAATGACAAGAGGTAGTGAAAGAGTCTAAGAAAGAGTTTGCATAGAGTGTGGTTACCATGAAAGGTGAAGATGGAGAGGTTAAGAGTTTTCCTAGAGTCCCAATGATGGAAGGGGATGATGATGATGATTTGGTAGAGGTTAGGACAAGAGTGATAGTGAGATATCCAAATGAGATGGAGAAGAAAGCAAATGAAGAAGTCAGGACAGTGGATTGTCCTTGGTTGATAAGATGTGTAATGGGGTGGTTGTATATTTGTATGACAGTTAATTGTGAAGAGAGTGAGTAAGAGATAGAGGATGAAGGAAGATAGGTGCTACTTCCTTATTTTAATGATTGAGATGATGAGGATTAATCCATGTGTGAAGATGAAAGAGGTTGAAGGGGTAGGACTGATGGTAAGGAAGAAAGGACAAAAGGTACAAGGCAATAAGGATAGTTACAGGCATGGAAATGGAATTGGAACTAAATTAGGGCATGAGGTTACTAACCCATGTTTGTGTGTAGATATTAGTGTAGGGAAACCAACAAGTTTGGAACAAAGAATGGAGAAAGGACATACATCGGATCTCAATATGAAGGTGAAGCCAGTTGCATATGAGAACTTAATCAAAGAGGCAAAGCAGATCGAGAGAACTCAAAGTTGGAACTAATTGGAGGAGGTTGTTGATCAGATGGTTCATGGAGCATTGATATGGCAAGGAACACTTTAAACTCTTGTGATAAGAGTTTCTTTCCTATGGGGGTGTATGGTGCAGGAGCACCTACACCCTATTGAGAAATTTGAGTCATTTAAAGGTCTTCTATTTATTTAGGAGTTAGTATGGGGGTGATTTAGAATTTTTTTGTCTTTAATAAGCTCCATTAGGATCATTTTCAATGTAATCATGGACTTGGAGAACCATTTTTGTTGAAAATGCAAAAATTGCACAATAATTGTAAAAGTTGTCATAAACTTGGAAAAGTTGTCAACTTTGGAATTGGAAGGGTCATTAGAGTTTAAAAGGTTGTTAAAGGTAGTTAGATACATTGGGGAAGTTTATTTTTAATGGACACAATATAAATTTTACGTAAAATCTCGAATGGAGGTTGATCTTAGAGATTGGAATCAAATCAATAAAGAGTTTTCCTGATTTTAGTGATTTTTCTTTGTTTTCCTGTGTTTTTCTTCTCAATACTAACCCATACATGTGTATGATGATTTGAATGTTTTTTTGGTTGTTGATACATGTTTTCATCTCCATTTTAACCTTGTTTGGTGTCTTAACTCCTCATTTGAAGAGGGTTTCTTTCATTTCTTCAAGACTGCTTTGTTTTGGTTGTGTAAGGGTTTGAGGGCAATAATGTAATGATTTTCATCAATCCACCCATTGTAATGGATTTGTCTTGGTTTATTGGTGTGTATCATGTTAGGTTAGGTTTCAAATGAATTTAAGTGTCTAGGAGAGCATGGAATTGGTTTGTGGAGTAATGCCTAGGCTAAGAAGTGCCAATTTTTATTCAAAAGTGAGCAACCATAATGGTTAATGATATCAAGTTTCCACAATCCATAATGTTGTTTGTAATGATTTCTGGTTTAATGAGTGTGGAGGCCTTGTGAGTTTCATTTGAGTTTTTTCAAGCCCTATTAATTGTGTCTAGTGAGTTTGTTGGGTGTTGAGTGACTTGGAACCCCTAATCAATAAACCCTCTTGGTTTGACTCAAAAACAAGGTTTTTTCAGGTTTGATAGGTTGGAGGTCATACCATGGAAGTTTGATTGTGGATTTGGTAGGTTGGAACCCTTCCTAGTGTTTCCCAATTGAATTTTGAGTGAAAGGGAAATCTTAAAGTATGTCCCCTTTGCAAATCTGGTCTAATTCATGGCCTAGGATAGTGTTGAGGGCTTAGTTTCAAGGGATTGTTCCAAACAAGTGGGTATTGATTTTCACTTATGTTTATCAACTCTAAAAATGGTATCAAAGTGCATAAGTATTTTTTCAAGTGGTTTGGAAAACATTAGTTGAAAAGCCTTAAACCAGGTTGATGTGTTACTAGGACAGTCCTAGGCAAGTGTGAATTTTTGGTGAGACCTTTGAAATCTGTTATAAGGGTGATCTGATGTTAAATTTTTTGACATTTTAAAGGAGGTTACCACCCCTCTCTAGATCACTATCTATTTAAACATGGAGGAAATAGGATAGGGATATTAAATAATTAAATTAGATTAATTATTTAATAATAGATGGAAGAGTGATAGGGAATAGTTAAATAACTAAAATAATTATTCAACTCATAGAAGGTTGAAAAGGTTAATGAACGGTTAAATAATTAAAATAATTATTTTAACCATAGGAGAGAAATGAAGCATGAGTATTTAAATAAACAATAATTTATTTAATTACAAAGAGGAATGGGTATTAGTGATGTAATTAAATAAATATTTAATTTATTTAATTAATCAAAGAAGAATAAAGAAAAGAAAATGAATCAATTAAATAATTAAAATTAATTAATTAAAAGAATAATATGACTATAGAAGCTAATCAAATAATTTAAATTATTTAATTATGCCAAGAAGAAAGGAAATTGTAAGGAATAATTTTGGCTACAAACCCAAGACATTTTTTAGTGTCTACACCTTAAACCTATGCATATCCTTTGCACACCAAATTTTCCTTATTTCTTACAACAACTACATATTCATTAATATTATTTCTAAAAACCCACTTTGTACCTATAACACATATTCAAGGGTCTTGGAACCAATTCCCAAGTTTTGTTCTTTTCAATTTGGCTTATTTCTTCTTCAATTTCCTTTATCCTACTGTCATCCTTGATGGATTCAACATAGCTCTTAGGCTCAATCTGACACATGAGAGAAAAATTTACTTTCTCTTTATTCTTTGTAGCTCTTCTCCTTGTCTAAAATCATTCATCTACATTGATAATTATTTTTTCTATTGGATGATCCTTTTTTAACATATTTTGTAGGTGGATTTATAGGTTTTAATTTGGGTGGAATATCCAAGAAATATTCCTTCATCACATCTTGAGTCAAAGCTTCCAAAGTTATCTTCTTTTCTTCTGATCTAGCACTTTCTACCAAACACTTAAATGAAGTATTTAATAGATGTAGGCTTTCCATACCACAATCATAGGGGGTATTTTCACTATTAGTTCTCAATTGATCTCTATTTAATGTATAAACTATTGTATGTACTACCTCTCTCTAGTATCCATTAGGTAATTTGGCCTCATTTAGCATTATTTTTGCCATATCTTTGAATTTCTTGTTCTTTCTCTCAACTACTCCATTCTATTATGGAGTCCTCGCTACAAATTATTGCCTTTTAATTCCATGCTTCTCATAGTATTCTATGAATTAATTTTGTGAATTTTCCATCCCTATCAAATCTTAAGCATTTTATCCTTCTACCAAACTCTTTCTTAATGATAGCTCTAAATATTTTGAATCTTTCAAATGTGTGAGAATTATCCTTCAAAAAGGTCACCCATGTCATTCTTGATTAATTATCAATTAGCAAAATGAAGTAACTTTAACCTTTCAATCCTTTTGTCCTTGTGGGGCCACAAAGATCAATATGAACCAACTCCAAAGGCTTTGTAGTTGCATACTCTCTTTTTTTAAAATTTGACCCTTTTTTATTTCCTTTCTAACACTCCTTACAATTGGTGTTTGCGGGTTTTTTTATCGTAGGCATGTTCCTTACAAGTTATTTTTATCTTACTTTAATGATATTATCAAAGTTTACATGGCCCATTCTCCCATTCCATAACCAACTTTCATCAATTTGTCCTATCATATAGCTTTGACCATTCACTTCACTAAGATTATAAAGGTTTCTTTCAGTCCTTTTCCCTTTAGTAACTAGTCTTCTTGATTTCCTTATCTTTTATCCTTCTACATTCAATGAAACTTTGTATCAATTGTCACACATTTTTCTAAAACTTAGCAAATTATGCTTCAATCCTTAAACATAAAGGACAACATGGGTAGATAATTTTCTATCTATACTCCTTTACCACAAATCTTTACAACAAAGTTATCTCCCAAACTGATAGCTCCTTCCTTACACTTTATAAGTTTGATAAATTTACTCCTATCATCAATCATGCCTTTAGAGAAACCATTGTCTATCACCCACAAATTTTTCTTTTTAGTATTAACTAAAGTTTGTGGAATCAATGATTTTGTAGACTTCTTCTCTTTTTCCTTCCAAACCTTATTAGGTTTCTTTTTCAACTCATATTTATCTTTTTCAAGAAATTTTGAACCCTTGTACACTTTGAGGGGTATACTTTTCTTCTTATCTTTTATTTTTGGTCTTAAAAAGTTTGTTTTGCATTGTCTAGCTATGTGACCAAAATTATTGTAGTTAAAAAATATCACATTTATGTCTACCAAAGGAGAAAATGGATTTGTACTCATAAAATGTGTTCTCCTAATAGGTACAACTCTGCATTCACTATCCCTATTACCAAATTGATTGCAAGTATAGCACTAACCATAGAAATATGAGGAATACCTAGTCATAGAATTTCTTTATGCATGATGAGGAGGTCTTTTCTTTGGCTTCTACAAATCACTCACCCTTATGAAACAATTTACACTAGCTCCATTTGAATCCAAATTCATCTTGAAGTTATCAGGGACTGATTTATTAATCTTCTTATCTAATGTAGGAATCTTTTCTCCATCAGCTTTCTTCATATCAATAGTGTTTTTTCCATATTTTTCATTTTTAGAGGCATTCTCCTTACAATATTTCTCATTCTTTGTTCTAGGATTCTCTTCATCTTTAAACATATCATATAAATTTTTAGATGAAATGATAGTAGGAGTCTTTTAATTTCTCAAAACCTAGGACAAATTTCTCTTTTAAAGGATTTTGTGAGCTAATCAACTCTTCAAGAATCACTAAGCCTTGTTTCAACTTCAAACCTCTATTAATGTATTCTTTAGCCTTTTCAATTTATTTTCTCAAAGCCACTATTTATGCTTCTAGTTTCATGGATTCATCAAATTTATATTATATTTCATATTTAACTACATCTTCTATTCTCTTAGCCTCTTCAACTTGAATCTTTAGGCTAACTATCATTTGGTCAAGTTCCTTGAGGATTTTAGAAAAAATTTCAATCTCTTTGTGTACAATATTCTTCTACTTTTTGTTCTTCTTTCTTAGGCTATCAATATCATCTAGATCACAAATGAGTTCACCCTCTAGATCAACTTCTTCTTATTCATTTTCATTAGAAGCTTCAACTTCTCCATTTTCTTGATCTGCAAAGTCTTTTGCATAAATATGAATTGATTTCCCTCAACCATAAAGCACAATCATGGTAATCATTTGAGCTATCTCTAATATCAGATGAATCAATCTCTTCTTGTATATATAAGCTAGTGGAAGCTTGACAATTTTTGGAAACTTATATTTTCATTGATGTCAATCCCTAGCATTGGAATTGTTCGAGGTGTTTCCATTATTGTCAATACACTATACTGGTGTTGTCATTGATGTCCTACTTCAGTTTAGTTGCAAAGGGTGTTAATTTGACTTCTATTGTGGGATATTGTTCATGTTTTTGATTTATCATCAATTTTTCATTGATGTATGAGATAATTAATGTTGTTGATGTGTTTGGGTCACTTTGTTTCCAAGTTCTTTAGAGAAAAATTGAATAAAAGAAAGTTCAATATGATACAAGGGTGTTCAACATTTTCTCTATATTTCTTCCTGGTTGAAGATATTCTCATTCAATTTAGATGTGATTATTAGAGGTCTTAAAAAATTTCATATCCAAAATATCATGTTCTCAATTATTCTATAGTGGAATACATGTTTGAAAATATGTATGTCTAGTGAAATAGGGTGTCTAGGAGAAATGTGATTGCTCCTCATTTCTCCATAGTGAAGTTTTTGAATTTGAAAATCTAGGAACTATTGGAATCAGGGAACAATGAGAGGGGGGGGTGAATCAATGTTCTAAAAAATTTAAATTTATTAATCTGATCTTTAAACCACTTACAACATTGAACTGAAAGAAAGATGCAAGGACATAAAGCAATCATCCACAACACCCTAACACAATGATTTTTACGTGGAAACCCTGTTAGGGGAAAAAACATGGTGGAGGTCAATCCACAATTTGAGTACTCAAATATAAGTGTTTTACAAATGGGGAATGCACATGCATTCAGGCACATTGCCTAGAGCTCACTACTCAGATACAAAAAAAAGACTCACTGTCTTACAAAATTTTTGGATTACATCCAAAAGATTTGAACTAAGAGAATAACATCTACTAATGTAGGATTACAGTTTTGGTTAAGCTCATCAATCACATTCTTTGATCTGCTTGTCTGATTATGATCTTTTGCTTTGTTTGCTTTCATTCGCATCACAAATCCCTTTTATGCACAAGTGAAACTGTGCATAATCGCTCTACTATCCTTCTGAATTTTGCAACATACTTTGCATATTTGATTTGCATACCAAAATGATATAAATGATCACTTATATATATCTGCAACAAAATATTTAATCACCCATATATCAACTTCAATAAAACATAAAATATTTTCCAACTGTTGGCTCAATCCACAAATTATTTTCAATGCACACCATCCAAATTCGGCAACAACATAGTGAGGACCCAAAACACAATCCTCAAACCTGAAAATACTTTAAATAATTTCACCTCGAACATCCACAATATGCCACATTCACTTAGTTGGCCATCTAGTACTGTTAAATAGAAAATCAGTAAATCGGATCTCCTAACTCGTACACCAATTGATGCGATGACACAATAAATCAAGAATAAGATATTCTAGATACCCAATGACCTTCCCTGAGATCCAAAACTCGAATTGATAGACTGGTAATGCAAACGGATTGACAAACTCAACTTCAGTCGGAAACCCTATTCTTCACTTTATCTCTCGGTATGGACAAATACTGAAGTGCAGACCAGAAAAATGACTTAGGTTGCCATCAATGACAACACCAGAAGCCATATTCCAATAATCTCCCCCTTTGGCATTGATGGCAACACTTAGCGAAAATTAACTAAATGTCGAAACCAACATACTATAATCCTTCAAGACTTCAAAAATTCATAGCTAACACAACCCCCCTGAATTTGATAAGGCATTTTTCACTGCTCTCTCTCCCCCTTTGACATCAATGACAAACCAA
Organism: Sequoiadendron giganteum; assembly: GCA_007115665.2. NCBI lineage: Eukaryota > Viridiplantae > Streptophyta > Pinopsida > Cupressales > Cupressaceae > Sequoiadendron > Sequoiadendron giganteum. Next base: position 474,126,681 of record CM021100.1, on the reverse strand, counting down.
AAAAGAAAAATCCTACAGTAATCCCTTTTGGAGTGTAACCAAAAACTTACTTATTCAAAAATTGGTTTAAAATTTTGAAGAAATAGAGTCGCTACTTGTGTTAGAAGATTATTTTGTATTTTTCCTTCATCTCCAGAAGAAACTTCTTCCATGCTTCTACTACAATCCCAGTGATTATGATCATGCTATTGTTTTCAAATGTCTGGTTGATAATCTTGATGAGGGATTCTGGAATGGTGATGGCTTCTTCTAATATCTCTCCTTTCCTTAGTATCTCAATCAATTGTTCTAGTCTATATTCTATTATGTCCTTCAATTTCCAAAAGGTGTCAAAAATATTGTTTCTGGTGTTTTGAACATTTGTATGCTTTGTCTGTAATTCTTGAATCCTTTTCTTAATTGCACCATCTTGATCCTGAAATATGTTAAAGTCTTGTCCAATACTATTAAGCTTTGTTTCAATTTGTTCCAACTTTTCTTTGTACTTGTCGATTGCATAAGGCCAATGAAGATAGTAGTTATAGATGTTGTTTGCTATGTTTATGCATTGCCTTAGTTGATTCATTTGCCTTTTTAGCTTGGTGAGTGATAATTTTTACCGCTTCTTCAGGTGTAAAATTACTTCTTCTTCTTCTTCCTTGTTCTGAGACTCAGATTCCATGATTTCCTTGATGCATTCAATCATCTCTTCTGGAAACGTATTATGTAAACTCTCTAAATTAATATGGTTGTGCAAAAGATGAGCACTCAGTATGTTTAAAATCATGTCCTACTCATATGAAGGTCTAATGGACCATATGTTTGTGATTTTCTACATTCCATCTTCCTCATGAATAAGATGTAATAGCTCTTCTTTGGTTAAATCACCTTCTTCTTCACTTTCTTTTGCCATTTCCTTTTCTTGTTCTGATTTGGTTTTTTCAGTTCTTTTCTTTGGATGTCCTCAGTTTCCTTACCAGATGAAGAATCTGGTATGACCATAATCACCTGTTCTTTTTCCTTTCCCTTCAACTCTTGGAGTCTTGCATGTTGGAGGAGTACACACAACAATTTATTTTTCTCTTTTCTTCTTTCTCTCCATCTCACCGGAGGAGGAATAAACTTAAAGTGCCCTTACTGAAAGTGGAATACCAATTGAGCCAAACTTTCCTAGCAAACCTTTAAAGAAACTTTCATATACTTCATCACAGTTTTCCAAATTGTTAGAGTGTATGTAGATTTTGTTGCAAACTAGTTCGCTCTCTTCCCATATTATGTTGTTCAATGGTAAGCAATTCAAAAAATACATCACAAGGAATATAACCAAAGTACCAAACCTGAAAGGGTAATCTGTCATCTTTGTCAATTGTACGTTCTCCATCAGTTGATCTTTCAGTAATCCGCAAAGGTCAAAATACTGATCTTCCATTATCATCTTGTGTGAAATTTTAATAACACCTGCCAAAGTTGCACCTTCCTTGTTTCTAAAAAATATTTTGTAAGATACTCCATGCGCAATGTACCTTGTCACTGAATCTCTGATTGTTGAGATTATTAATTCCTTTTGATCTCTAGTTACTCTAGTTAGGGTTTCAAATTCTTTATTTTAGATTGACTTCTTTCTTGGTACATCCCCAACTTTGCATAACCCAGTTATAGTTCCAATCACTTCTTTCAAGATATGGTAGGGTTTATCTAGAGTTAGAATATCAACATTCAATTTGTCTAGAATAAAATTAACGATTTTTGCATTATCAAAATAGGGGAATTCACTCCAAATATCCAAGCTTTTTTGTTTTTCTTCTTTCAACCATTTCAATTCATCGAGCGATAGCATGTTTCTTACAACTCTAATCTTCTCACTGCTATAATCATCTAGGTTTATCGTTCCTTTGATTTGTTCCATTTTATCTTTTGTATTTCAACCGCACACCAAATTAAATGGAAATTTCTCAATACAACTGAAGTACCTGATGGATTAGGGTTTTTCCATTGAATTATATTCACACTTTTGAAATTCTTTTCTAGAGTGCTCTCCTTCTTCTTTTCTTTGATATAAAGTGGAAAATCAAGGTTCCAACTTTCTTTTTATAACTCGTATACCTAACATTTATTGTATTAAATGCATTTTCCCTAGGTGTTCCAGATACCCTATTTTCTCAGTCAGCGAGAGAAAAATCTTCTATGGACCTTCAATTGCTTGAATTTCTTTATGAGTGTTTTACAATGCATATATAAATCATTAATACAACTATTGACAATCTTTTCCATTTCAGCACTAACTACGGACAGGGGGAAAAAGGATTTTCTTGAAAAAATCCCCCTAGGCCAATGGCCTAAAATCAATTCCTGAAGGAATTACCAGAACCAGATTCCAGTACAGAACCATGTCCTGCATTAGACTCATTCTTTCTTACCTATGTCTTCTTCATTTGATCTCTTATTTCATCCATAGTCACTTTCACTTTTCCTTTATCACCTTTTTGTGTATTTCTTCCTTTGTATGCCAGACCTCTTCTATCCATATTTTTGTTTCTATAGAATCTTGCAATATGACCGTATTTTTTGCAATTGTAATATATAGAATTTCCTTATCTAGACCAATCATTACATTGATTTTTTCTTGTTTTTCACTGGTTAGAAATATTCCCAAATCTTCCATAGGTATAACATTTAACATTCCTTCTACTGATAGAGTTTGACATATTTCTACATTCAATTCACTTATGACAAAACTTATTACAATTGAAACACTGACCGAAGAATGATGGATCACTCTATTTCATTTTACTTCTACATTGAGCAGCCATATGACCAAATTTATTGCAATCAAAAAAATATACATTAATCTTTTGAGCATTAGGTTGGCTTATTGGATGCTTTTTTCCTCTGTTCATCTGATTTCCTTGCCTGAAATTCCTTTGTCCAAATCCAAAACTTTCTCCTTTCTCATATCCAAGACCTCGCTTGCCATCTCCATTCTTTTGACCTTCAGTCAGCTCATCAAGCTTAACTAAGCTAATCTTGAACTTATCCTTGTATTCATTTGTAGTAGCAAGTTCATCCCTGAGAATAACAATCTATCTTTCAAGCTCCTCTTCATTATTTCTGGATTGTTGTAGTTCAATCTCCAACTGAATGAATCCTCCATTAATTTTGTTGTATTCATAAGATCTTTCTTTTAAGGACTAAGCAAGATTCTCCTCATTCTTCTTTCTCTCTTCAATATCCTTAGTTAGCTTCATCACCATAGATTCCATCTCATGCTTTAGGGTAGCATTGTCTCTGGAAAGATTTTCACATTCTTCAATTATTTCCTTCAAGGTTTGATTCAGGTGAACATCATCCATGATTTTTCTTTATTTTTTCTTAATATGGTAGCAAAGATCCTTTCTCTTCTCCATGGACTTAATAATCTGATCCTTCAATGTCTAAATGAATTTCTCAGCATCCTTAATATTTTCTTTCAATTCTTGGACTTCTGCTTTGGACTAATCAAGATCATCAAGTGCCACCAAAAGTTGATGTTGAAGACTACTAGATTCCATTACATCACAAGATCCACCTCAAGTTGTTAAAATTATTCTGAGGAACTAGGATCTGATATAAATTGTTGGAATTAGGGAACACTGAGAGGGGGGGTGAATCAATGTTGTGCAAAATTTAACTTTATTAATCTGATCTTTAAACCACTTACAACATTGAACCAAAAGAAAGATGCAAGCACATAAAGCAATCATCCACAACACCATAACACAAGGATTTTTACATGGAAACCTTGTTACGGGAAAAACCACGGTGGAGGTCGATCCATAATTTGAGTAGTCAAATATAAGTGTTTTATAAATGGGGAATGCACATGCATTCAGACACACTGCATAGAGCTCACTGCTCAGATACAAAAATAAGACTCATTGTCTTACAAAAGTTTTGGATTACATCCAAAAGATTTGAACTAAGAGAATAGAATTTTCTAATGCCCGATTACACTTTTGGTTAAGCTCATCAATCATATTCTTTGATTTGCTTGTCTGATTATACTCTTCTGCTCTATCTTCTTTTATTCGCATCACAGATCCCTTTTATGCACAAGTGAAACTATACATAATCGCTCTACTATCCTTCTGAATTTCGCAACATACTTTGCATACTTGATTCACATACCAAAATGATATAAATGATTGCTTATATATATCCGCAAAAAAAAATCTAATCACCCATATGTCGGCTTCAATAAAACATAAAATATTTTCCAAATGTCAGCCACAACATAGTGAGGACCAAAACAAAATCATCAAACTCAAAAATACTTCAAATAATTTCACCTCAAACATCTGCAACATGCCACATTAACTTAGTCGGCTTTCTAGCACTGTTAAACAAAAAATCAATCAATTAGATCTCCTAACTCATACACCAATTGATGCAACGACACAAAAATCGAGAATAAGATATTCTAAATACCCAACAACCTTCCCTAAGATCCACAACTCGGACTGATAGACTAGTAATGCATATGGATTGACAAACTCAGTTTCATTTGGATACCCTATTCTTCACTTTATCTCCTGATATGGAAAAATACTAAAGTGCGGACCGAATCAATGACTTAGGTTTCCATCAATGACAACACCAGAAGCCATATGCCAATAAGAAAATTCTTATAATGTTTGTATCAACCTTCCCTTGAAGTTTCAGGTGTTGATTTATTTCGTAAAGTCATCTAGTGTATTGGATGTTTTTTCCAATGTGTCTGGTTGCACATAGTGAGGGTGTTCTTGAGTTTCAAGTGGTTGTAGTAGTTGTATAGAATATTTTGATATTTTTTATGAGTAGTGTGGAGTATTTTTGTGTGGTCCATGAGATATTTCTTGACCTTAATTGGTGTGTTTGATGTCGCCTATTAGTGTTAGTGCAAATTTTGTCGACTTGGAGTGATAGCACTAATTGTGGTGGATAAATGTTGATTGAGGAAGTGTTAAGAAGTGTGTGTGTGTAGATTTTGGTTCCAATTAATTAGTGGGATGGTTTTCTTCACTTCTTTATATTATGGAAGTGTTTGGTGCTAACCTATTTGGTATTGCATGACAAAGGTACATATGTTTCATTAATGGCAACCTAATTGAGATTTTTAGGTCACAAAGGGCATAAATGAAAGGAAAATTATTGTGTTGATTGGGTGTGAAGTGTGTGTGTTGTGTAATATTTGAAATTGATCAAATTAGATAATTTGAGTTCGATCCTTAATGCTTATGAATTTCTAATGTAGTGAGCAAAAAATTTCTACATTTTAATCTATTTGTTGAGTTTTTGTGCTTCAATAGAACTATAAATTTGGCATATGTGAGATGAAATTTTAGTAGTTTAAATTGGAAATGAGCCAACCCTTGTTTCTTTTTTCTTTTGGAAAGAGATTCCTTTGGTAGTGAGCCTTTATATTTCTAGGTGGTGAGCCCTTGGCAATGACCCTTATTGTATTAGGTGATGAAATTCATATGTTAGTGAGCTAATCCTCACCATTTTTTTTTATTATTTTGTTTTCTACATAAATCTTGTGTTCTTACGTGTTTGATGTGTTTGCATTACTATTTTACATGTTTACATTTTGTTATTGCATGTTAAGAGTTTAATAGTGAATAATGGTTTAAGAACTAATGCATATTTGAATGTTAATGAGGGTTTTTGATTTTTTAAAATTATACAACTCATTCAACCCCCCTCTCAATTGTCTTATGCATATAACATAGGCTCTTTTTATTCTCTGAGAAGTTATTCCTCTTGGTGAAGTAGAGTTTCTTCTTTTTAATATCATATTCTTGCTTAGAGTTATTATTTGCATCATAGGGGAATTTAATAGAAAAATGTCTTATCTTAACATAGTTAAAGAACTTAAAGGGTAACTTACCTTTGTATTTTATAGAGCCTCTTCTCAATATTCTAACAAAGTTAGCTTCTTCTTCATCAGTATCCTCAAATCTAGATGTAGGTTCTTCTACCTTCTCCCTTCCAACTACTCTGAATATAGCTTGTCTATTAGGTGTATCTACATATCCCATTCTCATCTCATAGGTAGTAAAGGTTCCATGCAACTCATCAAAAATAGGTTTATCTGGATCTCTTGCTTCCTTTATTGCAAAAAATTTAGTCATACCTAGATGGCAAGGATCTAAGTACCTTTCTAACAATAAAAAATGATTTTACTTCTTCTCCTAGGCCTCTGATTACATTAACAATTTCATCTACCCTAAGGAGGTAGTATACACTTTTCTCTTCTTCACTCATATTATTGTTTCAAATTTTCCTTTATACATTTTTATCTTGGCTTGCTATACCTTTTCATCACCTTCATGATACTCTTCATCTTTCCCCGAATCTCACTAGTTGTTTAATAGTGCATTACTTTGGAAAACTCTAAATTAGATAACCCACAAAGAATAAAATTATTTCCTTAGCATTATTCTCATATGATTTCTTATCAACTTGATTAGTAGGAGTAGAATGAATTGTATATCCTTTCACAAAATACATCCATACATCAAACCCTAATGATGATAAGTATGCTTCCATTCTAATGCTCTATAATGCATAGTTTGATCTATCAAAGAGAGGTGCTTTGTTTGAAGAAGAACCTTCTTGAGTAGCCATTTTTGTTCACTATCCAAGATCTATCTAAGTTGATAAAGATTCTCTAAAGGAACTAGGGCTCTGATAACAATTTTTGAAACACAACTTGGGTGATCCCACAATACTGGTTTACAATTTTTGACCAAACTAGACATTGAATTGATTTTTTTTGACTAAATCTTTACTTTTGGGCACCTATAGCTGCTAAACCATGAGGATTTTGAAGATGATGCAAAATATTAATTTGTGAAATTTTGTCTATATATTCTAAATATATATATTTTTAATTTTCTAGAATCAAATTGCATTTTTTCCATCTCCTTCGAAAACTAGTTTTTAATAGAAAACACCATTTTTAAAGAGTGAAATGTTCTTGCTAACACATAATTTTTTTTCTATTAAGGATAAAATTCTATTTTTTTTATAATTTAGATTTTTAACTACAATATCTAGTGCATAAAATTGGTTTCATAGTCTTTTATTAAATATTTTTTTCTTAATTAAGTTTTGAAGTTAGACCAGTTACAATTTAGACATGGGTTTACTTGCTAACACATAATTTTTTTATATGTATCAAAATTAAATTAATTTTTTTTTATTGGATCAAGGACATCAATATCTAGTGCATATATATTTTTTAGATTTTTTTGTATAATCTGCTATTTTTCCACATGTGCAGAACATAGAGCTTGATTTTCGGTGAAAAACCTACATCCACAAAAATAAAAAATAAATATAATAATCAAATTAAATAAATTTAAAATTATACTTTTTTGGAATCTTATAATAAGGACTAAATACTTACAAAAAATAAATTTTAAATGAATTCATTTGATCCCCCAAAAGGTAAATCAAAATTTATTTTTTATCAGCATTTTGATAGGTGTAAAAGAGACTCCATTATAGGTATGGTTTAAAACTAGTAGAGTTCTATCTAAGGGGGTTTGATCTAAGGTGGTTTTATCAAACCCTCTTCAATTGGAATCCTTTAAATGGAGCTTTTCAAGGCTTAAAATCATTATATTTTCTAAAATTATCTAATTTCAACAACAAAAAAGGATGTCCAAAGGAATTAGGGCTTTGATGCCAATTTTTGGAACACAAATATCTACTAAAAGGGTGTGGTGAATCATTAGAGATCAATACAATATATTTCTTTAATACTTTTAAACCAAAATAAAAGTAAATGCAAAAATATAAACATGTAGAGATCACACATACAAACAAATACTCATAACACTAGATATACATGGAAAACCCAATATGGGAAAAACCATGGTGAGAGTAGCTAGTAGGATCTACTATCCTAATCAAACCTTTTAATAAAACCTCACTAGTTATAAATTTTAAGGGTGCCAACCCTAAGCAATCCCCTGAATTAAGAGAACCAAATATAAGGAAGCAACTACTCCCTACTTTGAGCACAAACTCAATTTTCTAATGGCACCCAACCAATCATATTTACAACATAGATATGGAGCTACAACTCTTGAATATAAATTGATTCAAATGAATCCAATTCTATGTTACAATCCTAGTTTATAACTGCTCAATCTCTACTTTTCTCTACAAGGATTTCCTCTATTGTTGCTAACAAAACAACTCATACCTTACTATTCTAAATGCATACCCTAGGTGATTTTCATTGTAATTTAGTCTAAGTATCTCTTTATAGCACTAAAATACTTAGCATACTCTCACTTTTTTCACACATTTATAATACAATTATCTCATCTTTCTTCATCAACAAGCATCCATACCTCGAGCCATGCACCACCGACCTGATTAGCTAAATTTGCTATTTGTAACAGATTGCAAATCTAGGGATTTATTTCCATTAAATTCCTTTCCTTACATGATTGAATTGAATATTATTTTCTAGCTTATTGTACTTTGATGTCATCAAGCATATCTTTTAATCACCAATTAAAATTATAGTTGGAGTGGTTACAATAATTAATTCAATTTTCTATGTCAATTTGTAGTTGTTTCCACCATTTGCACTATGTTTTCCCATTTTCCACCACCTAGCCATTGAGAGAATCAAATATTTGAATGTTCTCTATCAATCTTGTATTTTTTTCCATTATCCAATGATCCTTTTTAACCACTTCACCTTTAAAGCATAACTATTAGATTAGATCTCTTTAAACCTGTATTGTCGATCTCTATCACAACACATATACCTATCACATTTTAGCTTCAGGCTCAAAAAAAACTTATGTGATGTGAAGGAGCTTTGCAATGTAATAACCAGTCACCATCTATCACTTTGGACACGTTTCATAATTCTAAACCATTTTTGTTCTCAATCACATCCTTTATCCTAGCATAGTTTCACTTTGTGCTTATTGAATAAAAATGTGATGCCTTTGAGCTATGCGATACAATAATATGTGTTTTGTAAATATGTGAGTAAAATGAGTAATAAAAACACACAAGAAATGAGACATATTACATTAGAAATAGAATTATAGAATTAACTAAATTCAAAGCACAATCAATTCCTAAAAACATTCCATTGTTTCCTATCTCTAAGGATTCTTTGTATCACAATGGCTCTCAGATTTTGCTAGCACTATGACGTTGTAGAATGACAACCTATAGAATGGATGTTATAAAATGCATGAATCCTAATTCCTACATGGTTTGATAAACTATATGATTAAATGTCATGATGCTATGATGAATATGTTGTAATAAAATTGAAGATGCTATGTTGCAAATGTTGTGATATAACTATTGTAAGGAAGCTAGTATGACAATCGAAGTGAAATTAATAAACTAAGACATGATTCTAAATTAACATGATAACCACAATTCTAAATTCTAAAATGCTCTAAGTTATAAATTCTCTCAAAATGCTCTAATTATCTCAAATTATTTCTATAGAGTAAGTTTTCCTCATGATGTGTTCTCAAAAGCTGGAGCAAGCAGCTATATTTATAGGATTTCCAAGGAAAATTGTGACATGGAATGATTCAATGGTAAGCACTATGATCTAGAGAAATCGATGGTGGAGGAAGAAAAGGTTGGAGAGAATCATGGAGGTGGTGCCCTTTAATGGAACACTTTTCCAAGTGTTGAAGAGAATCAAATGGAAGGAGAAGCCATGTGTCCAAGGTGGTTTCAAATTTGTTGCAGGTTGTTGATGGAAATTCTCATTTTACAAATTAGAAATATTTAAATGCATGTGGCAAATGGTGAGGTGGAAGGAAGTTAGAAGAATATGTAGAAATGTGATAAAATTGAATTAAGAATTCAATTTTAAATGAGAGGGGAAATAATCAAATAAAACAAATTAGTTAAATTTGTTTATTTAATAAATCTACAGGAAAATGATTTTAGATAGGAAAAATTAAGAAATGAACCATATAAATAAATTTTGCAATTTATACATAAGTAGAGGAATTAAGATTCATTAATTAAATAGCTAGTGTTTAATTAATTTGTGCTCTGGGTCATTTTTATGTGTATACAATTGTCATTTCTCATTTAGGTACATGTTGATGTATATCATATATCACAACTTCAATCTTGTTAGGGTGATTCACAATAGTGATGTGAATCAATTATGTGATGCAATCATCATTTTCCACCTATTGACCTGGACATTTGTCAACATTTTACATATCACAATTTACCTCTTACTAGTGTAAACACAAAATATGATGCAAAGGGATGTTGCAATAGAAAAATATTTAATGTTGATCATAGGAAATATGAAGTATTCAATATCCTAATGAGCCAATAACCACTAGGTCAAGGGGTCGGTTGCAGAATTATCCGAAGGGCTTAAGGCATAACTTAAGCATTGATAACTATTTATAACTAGTCAGCAATCAATTAAAAAAAATTTGGGTGCCACAATTGAAACATTTAGAGTTTCTCTACTAAACTCTAATAATGGCTAAGAGAAAATAAAATTTAGTTTTGAGCTCCATCTTTAAAATTTGATCATGTGAATCACACCATTAGAATGAGCATGAAAAAATCACATAAGACCTACTTTATAAATTATTTGCAAACTTCTAGAAATATCCTCTATAATGTCATGATAACTTTGCATGAAAACAATGCAAAATTTTAAACTTTGAAAAACATGCTCTTCTCTTCATCATACTTCACCATTTTTATGAGGCTAATCTTACTTACATTAATGAAATCCAGACTACCAATGAACTTCTCCTTTTGACATCAATCAACAATATCCCCATTTGATATCAGTCAGATATCCTTTTGACATCAATGGCAATTATATTACCAATACTATGAATTTAGAGATTAATTCAAGACAGTTCAAGGGAGGTTTGACAGTTTGGTGACCTTTATGAGAAATTAAGGATATTATGCAAGCATCTAGGAGAGTATTATGGAGCAATCAATAAAGTAGGAACATTAATGAGAATTTTGAGTGTCTCAAGGGAAATTTGAGAGCATCTAGGGGAAATTCATTTCCAAAGATCTAGGAGCCTCATCACTATTTGGAGCACATTTCAAGGAGGTTCAAGAGGCCAAGTCAAATAGGAAGACTTCTTGGGCATGCAAAGTAGGTTACACTATTTTTAAGCCTTGTAAATTATTCATAATTAGTCCCTATATTCTATCCTATGATTGGGATGAGATATAGGATCCATAGGACTCCATTTTTCCTAGCACAACAAAATAAGAAAAAAATTGTAACACATTTTCAGGAAAAAGATACAAAATTTAGACTTGCATTTTTTTGTAAGAATACATTTCGATCAACAAAATTTAGGGATTTTACCTTCTCAACAATTTTTCCATTGTGTTCAAATGAATGATTGATATATATTTATATGTTTTATATTTAAATCCTCCAATACATTGTCTCACTCCAACACCTTTTGGAAGAAAATGTATGTCTCACATGTAGGTCATAAGTTATGTTTTTGATAAGGAAAAGTGGGTTTTGAAGGGATCCTGAAACCCTTTACATCAAGAGAAGGTTGCTCAAGATTAAGAAATGAGAACCAACAACCCCAAAAAACAAAAATGTTGATAAAAGATAAACCAAAAGAAAAAAAATCAGCACAGAAGCTAACCAAACACAAGCTAGAGCATATTTTCTAAAATCTTAGTCAACTCCAAATTACTAGAGATGATATTATAATGTGTCTCCATCACATCTTCAAGCTCTTGGGAAGAAATAGAAGCCCTGATTTTGGTCTTTCTCCTAGTACAAAAACATGGGCCCTCATCCAAAATCTTTTGTATTTGATTCAAATGATTAACATCAACAATCGCTTCCTGATTCTCACCAAGATCCAACTATTTACCAATCCACCTAAGGGATTTTTCATTGGACAAAATCATACCCTACACACTTGAATTAAGAGAATTCTTACTAATTTTCACCATATACTACAAATCACTACAAATCTTATTAATTCTATCCTCCAAAGAAACAAGCCGCTCCTCATCAACCCTACAAAAATTATCCTCCAAGGAAACCAACCTCTCCTCATGATCCCTAGCCATTTTCTTAGCTTCCATTGCCACCTTATCAAGAACAACATTCATAGTTTTTAATTTTCTTTTCACGATCCATTCCTTATTAGTACAGTTAACTAGCACCACACGGGAACTCTACCATTCATTGAGCTTAACATTGAGATCCTTGACCTTCAAAAAAATCCATTTAAATAGTGAAAGGAGATTTTTGGTCCCATCCTCTACCACTCTACAAAAATGGTCCAGGTCAATTTCATCCTAGTTCAAAGGCTCAGCATAAGGTTTAGCAACATTCTTAGGTTGAAACTTAAGGTCCAAACCTTCACCCTCCAAAGAATCCTCAACAGGAGAATCATCCACATCAATAACTTCAACCTCCACCCGTTCATTACTAGATTTAACCATCGAGTTCGTGAGTAGCTCCAAAATCCATTTCTTATCCTCAACCTACTTGAAACTGTTACAATTAGGGGTCACCAACCCAGTTTACAAAAGGGAAGCATCCTGATTTTTTTTGAAATGGTATCCCTTGAGATATTTTTCAACCATATGATGCCCCTTATTAGCCTTAATGATTCTCTATTTCCCCTTATTAGTAAAAATAGGGGACACTCCCAAACCTTTCACCCCTTCCTCAACCAGGTTTAAATCTCACTTCTCACTCTAACTGTCTTTCTTCCCCTTAGACCCCTTCTTTGCACCACATGACACAACATCCTTAATTCTAGTTTAAGTCTCATAACCTTTTGACCAAGAGTTACAAACCTCTAGATCATGGTCCTTCATATTCTTACCATCTTTATCCAATGATTCCAATTAATCTGATCCATCCCCCTCATAATCTTCATCCCATTCCTTTGTTGAATCCTCGTTGTCATAACCATGTGCAAACCCCTTAACTTTCTGACCAGTAGAAATATTGGTAATTTTAGGAATAAGCTTCACTTTGATATAGTCAATGATAAACTTCATGAGACCCTCATGGAGGATAGCTTTACCAAGATTTTTTCTTTGATCTTCTATGCTAGTTTCCATAGAGAGGAGAAAACAATAGGGAAACAACACCAAATTGTTGTTTCTAAAAAGATTTAGCATAAAATGGTATCCATAAATAATAGAATACCTACCATCAAGCATGAAATATTTCATGATTTCTAGCACCATATCTCCCCATAGTGGCTTAAGGGAAGATTTTTCATACCCACTGCTTCCCACACACCTAATCTTATCCCTTTCCTTTCCCTTGAATAAATTGACTAGAGTACACTTAGAAGCTCCACGGTCTCTATAAAAATTCTTACCCTTCATGGCTAGTCCCATGATTTTAGTAATTAATCCCTCAGTGAAATTCACCTCCATCCCTTGGTAGTGCAACATTTTATTATTACACCCCTTCACAAACACCTTAGTAACCTCAGAATTAGACCCATGCAATTTAAGCAAATAATGGAAAAATATTCCTTTCTCTAGATGCTCCCACACAACCACATTTTACTAAAGTTCAAACTCTTTATTTGTGAAAACATTGTATGTTCCTTGAAAAGGCTATGAAAATTCAATATTTCTTATGAAATTCTTATTTATGAGCATTTTAAACACTTGAGTTGTATAAACACAAACTAATTAACTAAAATATTATGTATCAAAATAATGGTGCATGTCATTCTAGTTTGGTGCATCATATTTTTTAGTCATTCCAAGTCCATCATTATGTTTTCATTTTCTCTTTTCTTAGCAACATTAATATATAGCTTATTTTAGGTTATAGAACCAAAGAGAACCAAACCTCTCTAGAGTTTCTTTTCCACATTAGGTGACGAAAAGCCTAGAAAAATCCCCATATTTTAGTAGTAGGTAGAATTTTGCATCTTGGAAAGAGTGCAATTCTAAGTGATAACCATTTTTAGCATGTCCAATGGAACTGTTTGAACTACAAATAGTAAGGAATAGAATAAATACTTTCCCTTTTTTGTATGTTTATCATTAATCTACAAGATTTTTGAAGTATTTTTGAACATATCTGGCGACTCTAGCATCTAGTTTTGAAGAAGACAATGGATAGAAAACATATGAGAAGAGCGAAAACTTGAGGAAGGTTAGTTCCTTTTGAATATCTACAACTTTATTCACCTAGGAGAAAAGGAATAACATTATAATGCAGCCCAACTTGAACAAGAAGACTAAATTCTACACCACCCTTAGGAAGGCTATCTTCTCACATTCCAATAAATCAATCACCTTTGGTTCTTATGGTTACACCTAGGAATCATGGTATTATCCCTTTCAATCAAGGCATCCCACTCAACTTGCAGCAACATGATGAGAATCCTATGGAAGCATGAAAAGTGTTACACTTTACACTAGTGAAGATCATACTACACCAAATGAGCATATAAAAGATGTTCCTAAACTTTGTGTGGTCCACTATATCATCAAGTAGAATGTTGCAATTAGATAATAGTAGTATCTTTCAAAGGAGAAGAATTGAGATGGTTCAGAGGGTTGAGAGTGAATTTAATAAACAATTGGGAATAATTAGGAGATCTTTGTAAGAATTTTGAGGAAAAATATAATATTTTTTCTCTTGCAGAGAATTTGACCACTATCAGGAGGGCTCCTCATAAGCACATGACTGACTTCAACCTTCATTTTTAAAGGACTTGGGATAAAATCAGGCCATTTTTTGTAAGATCTTTGTTACAAGAATGAAAAGATTGAAGGTGTTGAGAAAATTTTGTAGGTGTTGTCATTGATGTCAACCAGTTAACTAGTTATCTACAAGTTGTTGTTGGTTGTATGTGTCGAGGATATTGAGAAAATTGTAATAAAGATATGTTGCATGTGTTCAATGGTTGCTCCAATTTTTTGTCAAGATTTTCTCCTGTAGTTGTGCAGTTCAGATATCATGTTTATGTTTGTTAGAAGATTCTATATCCATATGTTTGGTTGTTAATTCATTGTACAGTGCAAATTGTGCTTAGCAGTTGTGACCTATGGTTTTCTTTTTTTCTAGTTGAGGTCTGGGAGAAATGTTGTGGGTCTAGATTTTTGTTTGACGAAGTCTTATGACTTTTGGTTCTATAATTGTGTTTCCCTAGTTATATTGAAGATAGTTTCGACATTTGGAAGATTCATGCTTAATGGTTCTATGTGTTTTACACTAGTTCGACTGAACTTTTGTGAAATACTAGTTTCAACGATGATGAAGCCTGTTGGTTATTTTTGGGTCCCTTGAAGCATTTGTTTGGGTCACCCTAATTGTAATTCCACCCTAGGATTTTTTGGTGCCAACCTAATTTGAATTTGAATTTGGATGACCGACTTTGGATATGTTTCAAAGTTGAAAATTGTATAAATACAAGATGAGTTGATGGTGAAGAATGGTGATACAAGACTAAAGAAATAGAATGATAAGAGAAAAGAGAAAGTGTAGTTTTGTGTGACATTGATTCTATTCAGTAAGTGTGTGTTGAGGTTGTGGCAGATCAACATGTGAAGCTTAATGTTGAGTTCCAAGATGGAGTGAGCAGAAGGTGAACTCTATCATTCATGCATGTGTGGAGTAATTGTGGTGGAATTATTTATTGCATTGGGATTGTAGTCTCTCTCTAACATCTCTTCTTTTTCTTCTTTGTATCTATGTGGTAGTGAGCCCTCTGGGTTGTAGCCATGTTGGACAGTGAGTCCTTGTTCCAAATAGTGAGTCCTTATTTCAGGTAACGAGCCTTGTTTCTGGCAGTGAGTTTTTTGTAACCAATTTTGATGTTCTCTATAGTGTGAGTTAATCCTCACCATGATTCTTCCCATATTGGGTTTTCCATGCAAATCTGGTGTTATTGTGTTTATTTGTTGGATTTATGTTTCAACATTGGCATTCGATGATCAATCATTTAAGCAGTATTAAAGATTAGTTTTGGTGATTGAATTAAAGGCCTAATTTAGTGACAACTGATTCATCCCCCTTGTAGTTGTCCTATTCAACAATTGATATCAGATCTTGTTTCCTTGGTGAAGAGTGTAACCCCTTGAGGAAGGTCTAGGATGGCTGGAAAAATGGTTTAGGATTATCCGAGGTTCAATGGAACTAATTATGGTATCTATAAAGTATTGATAGAATAATATCTGAAGTATTGTGGATATGATGTGGAGAAAGCTTTAAAAAATCCTTACACTCCTCCTATTAATGGTGTGAGTACACCTGAAGAAATCAAATTACATGAAGTGAAAAATAAGGTGAAATAAATTTTAAAGAATAGTTTGGTGCATTCAGAGTTGATCAAGGTTTAGAATTTGAAGACAACTAAGGAAGTCTGGGATGCTTTAGAAAAAGTTCATGATGGTGATGAAAAATTTAAAGAGGTGAAAATGTATAATTTGGAGACATGGTTTGATCTTCTACATTTGTGTAAAGATGAAAATTTAAAAGCTTATCTATAGAGATTGGATGAGATAGTGGTCGGTATGCGAGGACTTGGTACTACTATTGATGAAACAAGGATTGTAAAGAAGATTCTTAGAACTCTTCCTGATGCTTATAGTGAGAAGGTGAGTGTTATTGAGAAGACTATAGATTATAAGACTTGTACTAAGGATCTACAGTTAGGATTTTTTACATCTAATGAGATGAGGAAGCCAAGTCTAGAAAATTAAAGAAAATCTGATACTACCTTTAAAGCTATAAAATATGAAGATCCAGATGAAGAGAACTTTGATACAATAGAAGCTAACTTTGTAAGAATAATGAGGAAAGGCTCCATTAATTATTAAGGTAATCTTCCCTTTAAATTATTTAGTTGTGGAGAAATAGGTCATTATGCTACAAAGTGTTTGAAAGGAGCTAAAAGGAATAAACTAATATATGGGAAGGAAAAGAAAGGAAACAAGATTAACATAGCTTATTATGTGAATGAGAATGCTATTATATCTGATGAGGATTCAAAATATGAAGATCTGGATGACAATGAATGCTTGTTCCTTGTGATTAAGGATGAACCTACTTCTGCTAATTTTGAAAAATAGGTAAAGGAAAGCCCTCCAAAGAAGGAGAAAAATGAAGGTGCAATTATCTCTTCCCTACATGCTAAACAAGAGAAAAATTATTAGGTAGTTGATAGTGACCTTGTTAACATCACATGCCTGGTGATACAAGTATTTTTTTTAATTTTGAGAAATATTATGGAGACTTGGTTACTTTTGGAGATAATATTGGTGCCAAAATCTATGGGATAGGTTTAGTAAGTTTTGATGGCAAGCACCATACTAAAAATGTTTACTATGTTAAGGGTTTAATGAATAATCTATTGAGTGTTGGTCATATGTGCAAAAAAAGATGTGATCTTGTGTTTAAGGATGAGAAATGTGAGATATGGAAAGGATTCAAAACATTTATTGCTACAGGAATGAAATCTGAAGGGAATATCTATCAAATTAAGGGTGTTTATGGACAATGCTTTATGACTTAGATAAATGGCAGTTGGCTATGGCATAGGAGAATGTGTCACAATAATATTGATAACTTGGCAAGGATTAGTGTTGTTTGGAACATGAGAGATTTACCAAGAATTACAAAGCATGTTAATGTTATTTTGAGGAATTGTCAATTTGGAAAGAAAGCAAGAAATCATTACAAATCAAAGGAATAGTCTACTATCAGACTATTGGATTTAATTCATACAAATCTATGTGGTCCTACAAGAGTGAAAAGTATACTTGGTTTAAGGTACTTTATGATTTTAATTGATTATTATTCTAGAGATACATGGGTTACATTTCTTAGAGAGAAATCAGATGCATTAGATAGATTCAAGGAATTCAAAGCAATGGTTAAAAATAAAGTGAATTTGAATATAAAATGCTTAAGATATTATAGAGATGGAGAATTAACCTCCCATGAGTTTAATATGTTTTGTGAAGTGCATGGAATAAAGAGACAATTATCTACTTTGAGAACTCCTCAACAAAATGGAGTTGTTGAAAGGAAAAATAGAATAGTTCAAGAAGCTCCTAGGTCAATGATTATTGAGGTTGGTTTATCAGAAGTTTACTTGAAAGAAACTATTCATACTATTGTTTATGTGTTCAATTGATTTCAAGAAAGAGAAAATAGTACAAAGACTCCCTATGAGCTATGGCATGGAAGAATTCCTACAACTAAATATTTCAAGATATTCAGAAGCAAATGCTATATTAGAAGAGATGAAGAAACTCTAGGAAAGTTTGATGCAGGAAGTGATGAAGGCATTTTTCTTGGATATTCTACTAAAAGCAAGGCATATAGATGTTTCAATAAAAGACTGAGAAATATTGTAGAAAGCTCGAATGTGAAGGTTGATGAGACAATGAAGAATTCTATTGGAACTGATGGATATGTATTTGATGAACATGATTGTGTAAGAATAGAATAAATTATGGAAGAACATGAAAAGGATGAGCAAGAGAAGCAGGATGAATAGAACGAATGAGAAGAATATTCTCCAATGATGTCCCCTAGGACACCTAGATATGTATAGAAGAATCATTTAGAAAGTCAAATTATTGGAGATAAGACAAAAGGTGTATTAACTAGAAGCAAAGTTGTTGTTGAAGTGAATTTGTGTTTACCTTCTGAGATAGAACCGAATATAGTAAGTGAAGCTTGTAAATATGAATGTTGGAAGGAAGTGATGAAAGAAGAACTTTTGTAAATTGAGAAGAATCAGACTTGGGAATTGGTCCCAAGACTGGCAGATAAAAACATCATTGGATCAAAGTGGGTATTCAAAAATAAGTTGAATGAGAATGGAGAAGTGGTTAGAAACAAAGTGAGGCTTGTATGTAAATTTTATTCACAAGTAGAAAGCATAGATTTTAAAGAAACTTATGCCCCAATAGAAAGAATGGAAGCTATAAGGATATTTTTGGCACTTGCTACTTATAAATATTTCAAGGTCTATTAGATGGATGTCAATTCAGAATTTTTGAATGGTGATTTAGAAAAATAAGTCTATATGGAACAATCAAAAGTATTTGAGTTGACAGATCAACCAGATATGGTGTGCAGATTGAAGAAAGCTTTATATGGGTTGAAGCAAGCTCCTTGAGCTTGGTATGCAAGATTAGATAAGTACTTGATTCAACAAGTATTTAACAAAGGTACAATAGATAGTAATTTTTACTTTAATATTGAAAATGAAAAAATCTTGATTGTATTTGTGTATGTTGATGATATTATCTTTGGATGAAATGAAAGTATGTGCAATATTTTTGTGGAAGAGATGCAAAAATAATTTGAAATTTTTATGTTTGGGGAGATGAATTTCTTCCTTGGGCTACAAATTAATCAAACAGAGAAAATAATTTTCATTTCATATTCTAAGTATGTGAGAGTGATGTTAAATATGTCTGGGATGATTGGTTCCAAATTGGTAAGTATTCCTATGGTGACTGGTTGCAAATTGGGTAAAGATGATAATTCACCGAAGGCTGATCAGAGCAAGTATAGATCTATGATTGGTGGACTATTATATTTGACTACTACTAGACCAGATATCATGCATGCAGTCTATCTTGTGGCTAGATTTCAAGATCTGAAGGAAACACATGTTGCTAGAGTTAAAGTGATATTTAGATATTTGAATAGCACTCTAGATTATGGATTGTGGTATCCTAAATATATTTACTTTACACTTAGTGCCTATATAGATGTAGATTGGGTTGGATGTGTAGATGATAGAAATAGTATAAGTGGTAGTGCATTCTTTCTTGGATGTATATTTGTCACTTGGTTAAGTAAGATTAAAGATTCAGTCTCCTTGTATATTATTGAAGGTGAGTATATTGTTGTTGTATCTTGTTGTACACAAGTTCTATGGATGAAACAAACATTGAAAGATATCACAGTGCTATTTGATGATCCCATTTCTATCTTCTATGATAATACAAGTGTAAATAACATATCTAACAGTCCTATGATGCACTCAAGGATGAAGCACAAATCTATCAAATATCATTTCTTGAGAGAGAAGGTCATAGAGAATGAAGTAAATCTTGAGTATGTTTTTATGAAGGATCAAATTGCTGATATTTTCATGAAGGCTCTTCATAAATAGGATTTTGAGTATCTTCGGGAGAAGTTAGGGGTTATTCCCCTCCCTTTCTTGAACTAGATGAATATGGAGATGCATCAGTCTAGTGGATCCATGGATCTTTCTTTCTTCTAAATTGATTTCTTAGGGGGAGAAGGTTGTAGCCTTGTTGGATAGTGAGTTCTTGTTCTTGATAGTGAGTCTTTATCTCAGGTAGTGAGCCTTGTTTCTAGTAGTGAGCCTTTTGTAATTTATTTTGATATTCTCTATAGTGTGAGTTAATTCTCACCATGGTTTTTATTGTATTGGGTTTTCCACATAAATTTGGTGTTATTATGTTTATGTGTTGGATTTAAGTTTTTGCATTGGAATTTGATGATTAATCATTTAAGCAGTATTAAAGATTAGCTTCGTTGATTGAATTAATTGCCTAATTATGTGACAATTGATTCACCCCCCTCTTAGTTGTCCTATTCAACAACCTTCAACCCAAAATTATTTTTTATTTTATTTTTTGAGGACTTTTAATAGTGATTTTTCTTAAATGATTCAAGCTATGGGTGTAAACACACTCCCTAATGCATATGAGATGATCATAAAGGTTGAAAATAGCCTCATTCAAGCGAGGAAAATTTCTCCAATACCTCCAATGCTTATTTTTATCAAAATGCATCTAGCTATAGCTATGTAAGTATCGTAAATAGCTCCTATTCTAGCTATTCCTATTTAAGAAAACTACATCCTGGAATAATCCTTTGAGCTACAAGAGATAAAGGGGTTGCTTTAAACATTTGGGAAGGAATTATTCAACCTTAAAAAATAAATAGTTCCAAAATTATAAAATTTACTAACCCTAAAACCAAGGACAAGGAAAAATTAATCAAGAAAATAGGTTTCCCTATCATGAAAATAATCAAACCTCAAGGAAATCCCTTAACTCGAGGCCCTTTCAAGAATACAAATCAAATGTAGCAAGATCATCTAGAGAGCTAGTACCTATCCGAAATAACCCTCCTCAAGATTATGATTAGTGTTTCCCTTTCAATCATCCCCATAACCGATCTACTTGTTCAAATGGGTTGATTAAACAAGACTTAATAATACAAAATGTGTCTATCTTTCAGCCAAATGCACCCAATGAGAGGAGTTTTACGGTGTTAACTAGGCCTATTCTTCTATAAAAACCAACACAAGAAGGACAAATATGGCTATTGAAATGGAACAAATAGAAAAAAGGAAGCATTATCAAGCTCCTAGAGTGAACCAAGAGGTTGTTGGCCCATCTACATCTCATATATCCCATCTACATCTAATGTATCACATTCCCTACAAAAAAACTAGAAAGAGACCTCCAAAGAAACACTTGGGAATAAATTCCAATCAACACACTTGTAAGGAGATACTATTGTTACAAATTCTCATCAAAAGGTACATATTTCTCCTTTTAACATACTTGACATACAAAAAATTATAAGTTTAGTATATTTATGTGGAGATCTTTGTCTATCCTAGCACAAAGGGACTTGTTGCAAGCTTCCCTATCAAATATAAGTGTATCTAATGAACATCTAATTAACCAACAAAATTTTGTACTTACCAACACACCTCAAAACAATTGTGGATAGTCAAAAAAGAAATAAATCTACCATATTTTTATGTGTCTTTGATCATAGGAGATAGACTTGTTCTTAAATACATGATTGATTCAGGGGAGCTAGTCGTTTTTCCATGCCTAAGTAAATTACAGATAATTTGGCTTTGAGATATCAACTTCTTGAAAAGGGGGTAGTTCAACTTGATGAGACAACCAACAATACTATAGGGGTTATTAAGAATTTAAGTCTTACTATGCATGCATGTCCTAAATTTTTTATTACATGACATATTTATGTGTTTTCCACCTTACTTTTCTCTTTATATTTCAAGGGATTTCACTACTAAAATAGGTGAATATCTATCTTTAGATTGGTCACATATGTTGTTTAAGACAAGATACAGAACCAAAGTTACCATTAAATCTTATTCCATAGAAAAATCACATAGAACCATATGCACCTTATGTTTCTAATGTAAATTGTGCTATTTTTTACCATGATGAGCACATTGTTGTCCAAGAGCCAAGCACACAAACTGAGAGTATTCCATACATTGTATTAGATGAATGGGTAGATAAAAACATTGAAGTTAACACAAAAAAGAACCTTAAATAAGTAGTCTTAGGTTTTTATATGATTCATGAACAAGAATCCATCATTCCTAACCTTCAAAAGAAGGATGAACAATGACATGAACAAAAACAAAATGAGATTTGGAATTTTTTTTTGGTTGTTCAAGAAGTAAGCATGGAGTTGGTGGGGGTTCTATTCTAGTTGTATCACCACAAGGTGATAATTATTACTCAAATTTTTATTTTTCTTTTAGCTATACTAACAACAAAGCTGAATATGAAGGTATTATATAGGCTTTGGAATGAGGAAGGAAAAGAAAACAAAATGCATACAAGTTTTTGGTGATAGTGAATTGATCATGAACTAGGTAAGGGGTTTGCATGTGACAAAAAATGACTTTCTTAAATCCTATAAGCATATAGTATGGGATATTATAGAATATTTTGATGCTTTTAATTTCTTTTCCATACATAGAAATATGAATTATAAATCTAAACATAAACTCTTTATTTCAATTGAATCTCCTGCAAACAACACAATTTCTTCTCCAAACTAAAACTACAATAGTTTCTATCTCTTGGAATAATAAACATGCATTCAAATAAGAAATAAAAATGAACTACAATAGGTCGAATGATTTAGCAAGAGAAACATATTTTCTCTTCCTTGAAACAACTTCCCGCCCTCAATTCTAGCTCCTACAATCTTCAATCTTCAACAACACCTCAACCATGAATTCCATATAATTTTATTCTAAAAAATTATTCTTGAAACATACACAAACAAGTTTTATATAAATCCCAACCAAAAATCTACACCCAAGGATACTCTCCTTCAAATACAAGAAAATGATTTCAACTTTGAGTAACTAATTGCCTTTAACCTTTGATCTTCAACCTATAGACTGAAAACTGGATAATATAAATTTCTCCTTTATTTGTATGAGATTATTAACCATGGATAACTATTTTTGTTACCACAAACCACCATGATTAACCACTCCAAAATCCAACACCATATTTTAGGAGTTTTTAATAATATTTATAAAATATGAAAATATTGTCATTAGGTCACAATTAGGACCCAAAACCCACACCTAGATGGAGTAGAGCTCAAGAGAAATAAAATCACTAATTAGGCCACATGGGATGCACATAGCCGCCTCCACCAATATCCAATCAAACTTGTTAACTATGAATACACTATAACTCCACCTATAACCCAGAATAGACATGCTCTGACATGCAAACTTGGCTGCCCCATTTAAGATTACATCCAATGACACTTTAAATCATGCACTAAAATTTCATTCAAGATTCTTCCACTCCCCAAGATGGATGCCAAAATGGAATATTCCCAAGATATGCTTTGAAATGATCATTTACATGTGTAAAACTTAGAGAAGTGAAACTACCAAAGTTCTTGGGAAATATTAAATAAATATTTAGACCCTTATTACACCAATTTATTCTTCAAAACATTATTCCAAACTAAACTATAGAAAAAATTGAAATAATATTTTTTGGGTGATATGAGATTGATCTCACAACCTAGGATGCTCCTGCATAAGACACCCGAGGTAGCAATTTTTTTTTAATATAGATTCACAAAATGGAGTTGAGTGATAGTCCCACCCTTTCAAATTGTAAGAAATATTAAGAAAACTCCATCACTAGAATTGGTACCTCTGGTTGTTTATTCTTTCTCCTCTTCTAGCACCTAATTGGAATATGTATCCTTCTCCTTTGAGGATTCTTCTTTGTACTTAACATCTTCAATGTGGAATTAGCTCCACCATAAACCAACAACCTCCACTAAATGCAAATCATGCTATCTTCCAAAATGGAGTTGAGTGATAGTGCCATCCTTTCAAATTACAAGCAATCTAAAGAAAACTCCATCATAAAATTGGTTCCTGTGATTTTTTATTTTTTCTCCTCTTCTAGCACCTAGTTATAACAAGTATCCTTCTCCTTTGATGATTCTTCTCTACACTCAACATCTTCATTGTGGAATTATCTCCACCATAAACTGACCAAATCCACCAAATGCAACTCAAACTCTCTTCCAATCTTGTGGGATTCAACCCACCATAGTCCAACCACCTCAACCAAAATGCAACTGCACTAAACTTTGCAACACCAAACAAATCTTCTAGATACAAAACATCAGTACCAAACTCTATTTGATTTGGCTTATTCAAACTATGCAAATCATCATCTTTCTCAAATTTAATAAAATATGAATCAATATTATCCTTTGTTGCAAGTCTTTCATATACACAAAATCTATTCTCATATTCATCATAAATATGAAAAAATAGTATGCATTACCTCTTTTTCTACAACCTTTTTCTCACCACTATAAGCTCTCATATCTTCTTCTCCTTCACTATCAATTGCAATTTCATTTTCTAATACTTGCAAGTACTCCAGAGGACACTCATGTACTACTATAATATCATTTTCCTCTTTGATTGTTGCACTTTCATTTTGCTTCTCATCATCTACTACAATCTCACCATCTTCCTTCATGCTATCCTCAAAACATACTTCTAAAATGTTTTATCCTTCTTGTTCACCCGCATATATAACTATGTCAAAAAAAAATCCTTTCTTCTTTGGAATTTTCAAGGCCTCATAATACCTCAACACTTTTCTCCAAATCCTCAAGTTCTTCACAAGTAAACTACCTCATGTTTAGTGTTTTTTTTACAAATATTCAACACTTTTAGGTTCATTTGCAAAATACCTCAAACTTGGTCATATGTTAACAATCATAGGAACATATTCTCAACAAATCCTTCCTCTTGAAAATTGCAAATTTGTCTACAAGAAAAATCCACATACTCTCCACCCAAAGTCCTCGTGCAAACTACCTCCAATCGTCACTTCTTCTTGCACACTCTGGAACACTATCTCTAATACTAATGATAAAGTAGAAATCCCAAATGACCTCTTACAAAAATTCAAACTTTCAAAACATATTATTCTAGCAAAAAGAATGAAAAAGAAACCTTTTATTTCTCAGTTCACAATACATGAAGAAATTTGGAACCATCTTGAAGATGAAGGCTCAAGCAAGCAACCAAAATCAAATCTCAATCCAATCTCTTTGTCAAAGAATTTTTAATATCAACATCAAAACCCCTCTTTCATGAAGAAAAAAATTACACATAAATCTATCTTTTGGCTCAAGTAATTTTGATATTCAAATCAAATTTACTTTACCTACAACAATAATGACACGTAATGGCTTCCATAATTGCCAACCTTTGCCACTCTTGCAACACAATCTATATAGACAATCAAACATGAAATTCAAATGTTCTAAAAAATAAATTATAGGAAAGCCAAAATATGATCATAGCTCTCTTGGATAGAAAACAACATGAATTCAAATAACTAATATCAGATTTAGAAATCTTCACATAAACTCCTCTTTATTTGAACTGAATCTCCCCCAAAAAACACAATTTCTTCCCCAAACTAAAATTACAATAGTTGCAGCCTCTTGGTTGATAAGCATGCATTAAAATCAGATATAAAATTGAACTAAAATAGCTCAAATGGCTGAGCAAGAGTACCATATTTCTCCTTCCTTGAATCAACTTACTGCCATTAATTCTAGCTCCTACAATCTTCAATCTTCAACAACACCTCAACCATGAATTCAAACTTATTTTTTCTATAAAATTATTCTTCCAACCTACACAATTTTTTTTTGTACAGCTTGAAACCAATAATCCATGCCAAAGGATACTCTCCTTCAAATCCAAGAAAATGATTTCTTCAACTTTGAGTTACAATCTAGCTTCAACCTCTGATTTTCAACCTATAGATTGAAAAATGAATAATACAAAATTTCCCTTCATTTTTATTAGATTATTAACCATGTATAACCATTGTGGTTACAACAAACCACCATTTGTAACCACTCCAAAATCCAATTCCATATTTTGGGAGTTTTTAACAATATTCACAAAATATGAAAATAGTGTCGTTAATTAACAATTTGGCTCCAGAAACCCACACCTAGATGGAGTAGTTATCATTAATGGAATAAAATAATTAATTAGACAACATGGGTTGCACATGGCCACCTCCAAAAACAACCAAACAAATTGGCCAACTATGACCACTCAATAACTCCATGCATAAGTAAAAATAGACATGTACTAACATGCAAACTTGGGCATCCCATTTAAGATTTCATGTAATTAAACATTCAATCATGCAAGATGCTCCCCAGTATGGATGCCAAAATGGAATATTCCTAGGATATGCTTTTAAATGCTTGTTGAAATGTGTGTAAATTATAGGGGTGCAACTACCAAAGGTCTTCAGAAAATATTAGATAAATATTTACACCCTTATTACATCAATATATTCATCAAAACGTTATTCTAGACTAAACTATAGAAAAAACTGAAATAATAATTTTTGGGTGATGCAATATTGCTCTCACAACTCATGGTGCTCCTACATCAATAGGTTGGCTACAATAGGTGCCCAATTTTATATTCTAAATAATATTAAAAAGGATAAGGTACAATAATATGTTAAAGTGGTAGTAAGGGAATCTATTCTTGATAATAATATCCATTTTGAAAGTGATGAACATGTTCTTAATTTTTCTTGAAGAATTTGAGTTTTTAGCCGGATATAGCCGAGAACAAACAAGTTACCAAAGGGCTTAGTCCATTTTCAGTTCATATGATTATCTAAAAATGGGAAAACTAACATGCATGTCAAGTAAGAGCATTATGAGGTGGAAATCTTCAAAGGTAAGTTTCTTAAGATTGGTAAGCTTTGTTCTCAGAAGGATAAAGAAGATTTTGTTTCACTTTATCAAGAGTTCGATGAAATTTTTGCTTGGGAATATTTTTATTTAAAAGGTTTTGGTAGAAATATTTCTAAACATACCATTGATCTTGAGCCAAATTCAAAACTAGTAAGGAAAAAATAATGGCATTTGAACCTCAAGGTTGAGCCACTCATGAAAAGGAACTAAATAACCTAATTGAGGGTAATATCATTTTTCCAATCAAACACACCACATGATATTCCAACCTTGTTCCTATTAGATAGAAAAGTGGGGAAATAAGACTATGCATTGACTTCAAAGACTTGAACATGGTCTCACTCGAACCATTACCCACTGCCCTCTACGGAGCAAATTTTACAAGTTGTTGTGGGTTTAAGGAGGTTTTATTTACTTGATGGTTATTCTAGGTATAACCAAGTGCTAGTGAAACAACAAGACCAACATAAGACAACCTTCACCACCAATTCGAGAATAATGTCATACATGAAAATCACTTTTATTTGTTTAATACTAGTGAAACTTTTTAAAGGGCAATGAACATGGCATTCCAAGGGTAAATTAACAAATTGGTGCTGATTTATCTTGATGGTATCACTATTTTTTTTAAAGGATACTAATGAGCACCTTTTTTATTTGAGGAAAGTGTTTGATAGGTGTAGGGAGTATGGCATATCATTTAACCCAAAAAAAATTATTTTTTTATTCAAGAATGTAAACTCATTAGACATGTGGTTTTAAAACATGGAGTTACCATTGATCCTAAAGAGTAAGTGCCATTCTTGCTTTACCTTTTCCTAGTCACAAAAGGAGTTGCAAAGCTTCCTTAGTAGGATCAATTTGGTAAAGAGGTTTATTCTTGATGTCGCAAATCTTTTGAAACCTCTAACTAGCATGTTGGACAAAAATGTGAGTTTCATCTAGTCAAGAGAAGGAAAGAACATTTTTGAGGCCATTAAAGAAGCCATAATAGGAACACTTACATTGGTAAATCCTAAATTTGTCAAAGATTTCATTATTTATGATTTTGGTAGATAGATACCATCTCTACTATGTTGATAAAGTAGAATGAAGATGGTTCGGAGTAGCCAATAAAAAAATTTAGTCAAGGCCTAGAAAGTTACGAACAAAGGTACTCTTTTGTTGAGAAACATGTAATTGTTGTGACTATAAGTCTAAAAAATCTCCACCATTTGGTTTCTAATAACAAGATTAAATTGATGGTTGCTCAACTGAGTGTTAAATATTTCTTGTTGAGTAAATATTTGAGTGACAAAGGGGTTGGGTGGATCACCAAAGTGATGGAGTATGATGTGGAAATCAAGGTTATAAAGAAGGTAAGAGGTAAAGGATTGTGTGAATAGCTAGTTGTTGTGTTAGAAAATGATGAAGAAGCTCAAGAAGAAGTTGTCCTCATGAAAAATTAGGATCCCAAAACTATTGTACCACTAATAAGTACTAGTTAGACACATGAAATGGTCCATTATCTCCAAACTAGTGAGTGTTCCAAAAAGCTAAACAGTGCCAAAAGGAGGTATTTATGATTTCAAGAAATCCATATTCCTTTTGAATGGTGTTTTATTTAGGAAGGATTATAATGGTATCCTTTTGAGATGTGTATAATCTGATCAAATTGACAATATCTTGCATGAGTTTCATTATGGACCAATTGGTGGTCATTTTTCACCAAGGATAACAACCTTGAAAGTTATGAGGGTTGGTTATTATTGGCCTTTTAGCTTCAAGGATGCACATGAATACAAAATAAAGTGCATAAAATGTGTTATCTTTCTAGGAAAATAAAATTTAGTAGCCTTACCTTTGCATCCAATATCAATAGATTAGCCTTTCATGAAGTGGGGTCTTGACTTCAATGGGGTCATAAATCTACCATCTAGTTCTAGACACAAATGGGTGTTAATAGCTAAATATTATTTCACCAAATGAACGAAATCTACAACACTAAAAGAAGCAAATGAAGGTGTATTCCTAAGATTTTATGAGGGCCTGGTCATAAGGTTTGGTGTTCCTGATTCAATAATACTTTAGCTTTTGAGGGATAATATTAATTGATTAGGTTGTTAAATATGGAATTAATTTGAGTAAGTTTCGTCTAACTACTACCCACAAGGAAATGGGAAAGCATAGTTCACTGACAAGAATTTGATCAAAATCATTAAAAGGTCCTTTGATGATAACCAAAGGACATGGCATGGTGGATTGAAATTATCCTTATGGGCTATTAGGATTACTCCTAAAATGTTGACTACAAATTGACATTTTATGATTTAATATGGAGAGGAAGTAAAGATGCCTATTTTAATGCAATTTCCAAATTTTATCCTCATGAAAGAGAAAGAAATGTTAGAAGAAGGTGTTGGCATATGGCTTATAGAAATTGTCGTCATCTAGTGTTGTCATTGATGGAAACCTAAGTCATTGATCCGATACGCACTTCAATATCTATTAATACCTGGATTCTGAGTGAAGAATAGGGTATCCGACTAGAGTTGAGTCTGTCAATCAATATGCATTATTTGCTTATCAGTTCATGTTGCACATCTCAGGGAAGGTCTTTGGGTATTTGGAATACCTTATTCTTGTGTTTTGTGCCTACACATCAATTGGTGTACGAGTTTGGAGATTAAGTGTATTGATTTTTTTTTATCAATGCTAGAAGGTCAACTTGGTGGATATAACCTTTGTGGATGTTTAAGGAGTAATTTCTTAAATTTTTTTGTATTTGAACATGTTTATTTAGGTCCTCACTATTCTATGGCCAACTTTGGATTGTACGCATTAAGAATCATTTTTGGATTTAGCCGATGGTTGAAAAATATTATATGTTTTGTTAAAGCCAACATGAAGATAATATTACCCTTTGATGCAGATATATAAGATCAGTTGTTTTTATCATTTTGGTATCAAATTATGATAGAAGAAAAGTGTATTACTGTGTGATGCAAAATTCAGAAGGGAAGTTGTGCAATTTCATTTGCGCATATAAGATTTGTGATGCGAGTTGCAACAAAGCAGAGCAGAAGAGTGGAATCAAATAGAAGGTCAAGAAATTGACTAATGAGCTTAATCAAAATTGTAATATGGAATGAGTAGATGCTATTCCTTCAGTTCAACCCTTCAGATGGATTTAATCTGAACATTTTGTAAGGCAGCAAGCCTTCCTATTTTGAGCAATGAGCTCTAGGTAATGTGCATGAATGCAAGTGCATTCCAATTTTGTAAAACTTAATTTGAGTACTCAAATTGTGGATTGACCTCCACCGTGGTTTTTCCCCTAATAGGGTTTCCATGTAAAAATCCTTTTGTTATGGTGTTGTGGATGATTGCTTTGTGTGTTTGCATCTTTCCTTTGGTTTAATGTTGAAATGGTTTAAATATCATATTAATAAAGAACTAAAGATTGTAGAACACTGATTCACCCCCCCTCTCATTGTTTCTAGATTCCAACAAAAGGACCCATTGAATTGAGGTTTGTTGAGTTGATGGAGTTGGAAGAACTAGAAAGAAATAAATACAACTAGAAAGCCATCAAATAAAAATGAAGAAGACATTTTATAAAGGAGTAGCACCAAGAGACTTCAAGTAAGGTGAACTTGTCCTCAAATGGTATGATTTAAAGGGAATACCTGGGAATCATACTTCATTTTATTCCATGTGGAGTGGTCCATTCATAATCACAAGATGCAAACAACACAATGCTTTCTAGTTGTCCAATATAGAAGGTGAAGTTTTACCCATCCCAATAAATGAGATACACCTCAAGATTTTATTTTTTAAATGAAAGGTATGATCATATATATTGGTCTAGTGTCTTTCAGTCAATAAGTGTTGTTGCACAAAGGATTTAGGTTTCTTTTCATTCCTTGACATACCGATGCATATTTCTAGTCAGTTATGTTTCAATCATGCTTAGAGTTTCTTAGGTAGTTTAAGTGATTTTATAGTTGTTCAACACTAATTTTTGAATGCTACAACAATGAAAAATGCTTTATTTTTGTGTGTCCCCAAGTTATTTCATGACCATATGTGTAATGGACTATATAAGGCAGCTAGTTCCATGAGTTTTAGCAGGAAAAACATCTATAGAGGTTGTCAAAGATGTTAACATTTTTGGTCAAAAAATGTCATTAGTAAAAAGGAAATAGTTTGCAAGGTCTAAATGCTTTATAGGGAAAGAGAATTAAGCTTTTATTTTTCTAAGTCTAGACATGAAGGTTTGAGAAATATCAAAAGAAAAAAGCCATTTCCAAGTGTCAATAATGCAAAAATGTGTGAATTCGGGTTTCTTTAACCAAGCCAACAAGTTTATAGTTTGGGATTTGTTTTGTCTTCTCAAATAGATTCTTTAAGTTCCTATGGTGGAAAATACCTCTTCAAGAGCCATTGTTGAGTAAAAATACAGAGATTTCAATCTTTCTCATGCTTAGTTTTAGGATTTAATGGTATGTAATGTGGGTTGTACTCTATTTAGTTATAAGTTTATATGATATGGTTATGATGTATCTTGCACATGGAAACTCATGCATGATGGTTAAGGGAAAATTTAAGTGTCAAGTTAATGAATATCCTCTTCTTCCATTTTTTCCAATCATGCTAAAATGAAGGAAAATGGGTGAGGTAGGTTTTTGAATGGGGGTATGCACCTATCTTCCTTATTTCATTAGGAAAAAGAGATCCCCTAGGGAAAGATTTACTTTCAACCCTTAGGTGATTCGATCTTGATGGACATCTTGTTGTTTTCTTTATGACCAAGGACGAGGTGAATTAGCCTGAAATGCACTTTTGGGAGGAGAACTAAAACTAGTAAATAAACCCAATTATGTAATGCAGCAATTGAAACATCAATTTGAAACCTTAATCTAACAGAATCAAAAAACTCTTTATAGATCTAAGAAGGTTATGAATTTATCAACGTATCACCAAAAGCAGTTGTTGAATGTCTTCCTAGGATAGACTTTCCCTAGGGAAAATGGGTCTTACAATAGGGATCCAAAATCTTTATTCAGTCATGAAAAAGGCTCGACTAAGAAGCAAGTCATGTTATGCTTGGTGGTCATGAAAAATATAAAGGCTCAACTAACAAGCAAGTTGTGTTATTCTTGGTGGACTTGATACATGTAATAGGCTATTCAAAGGGTTTTTGCTTAGTTCATGAAAGGTATCACCTTAGGGAACATCATTCATAATGTCTCCAAGAGAGGACTAGTTGAAGATAAAAGTTTCACAACTTAGGGAATGCAAGCCATAGCATCACCACTAAGAGGAACACCATATGCTAAGAAAGGTCACACTCTTGAAGGACATCAAACCCAATGACACAACCAAGAAGAAACATCACATGAAGTAAGAAGACCATAATTTGAATCAAACAATGAGTGGGAAAGTGTATGTCCCCACTTTAAAGAAATTTCTAAACACCATGATGTGAGGAATTACTTTAAAGGAGAACACACTAAATTCTAACACATGAGAGCTTTATTCAAAAATCTCTATGTAAAACACATGTTTCCAAACTAGAGCTACATCATGGAAAGGAGGTTTTTGTTGGCCCCACAACTATCGTTGCACCAAAAGATTGACCCGTTAATGCCCAATACAACTGCCAAAGTTAATGAATCCACGAGAGGTGGTTAGTCCATGTCATGAATCCCAAGGGGAGTGCTGACCATTTTCCAACAAACTCCCCCTCAATGTTACCCAAGGGGATTCAACCCTGGCACCTTTGGCTTTGATACCAATTTTTGGCCCCATAGTTGTCATTGCACCAAAAGATCAACCTGTTAATGCCCGATACAACTACCAGAGTTAATGGATCCATGGGAGGTGGTTAGTCCATGTCACAAATCCCGAGGGGAGCACTGACCATCTACCAATAGTTTCCCCCTATACACAATCCTAAGATAATGCATAAGGGATCCATGGATTTGGGGACAACATTTTTCATTGTTTCGGTGATATAATCGAGCTTGGAACAATCATCATTCCCCAAATGACTCATGGAACAACAAGCACAAAGGAAGAATGAAAAATAGAGAGAGAGAGAGAACAAATGGAAACCTTTTGGGTCAACATGGAAGAGACTTGAATGTCTAAATGCCTTATGTCATTCCCAAAATGAAAAAACAGGACAAAAGATAAAGGTTTATGACATATAGAATAATGTAGATACAAATAGAGGAATGTCACAATAAATTCACTTTTTTTGTATCCTTATACCAATGGAGTGACAAAGGTCATCTGAAGTAGGCTCACAAACATATAAAGACACACCAAGAAACACTTTATGGGAGATCACATTATGCACATGCAATCACAATGAACACAAAGAGAAGACTAGTATGGCATATGTGATTGAACCTATAGGAGGCCATCCACATCCCAATCTTGTTCATCATATGCAAAAGGTAGACAACTAGCCAAAGGGACAATGACAAGTGTTAAACTAGGACAAGGATATCTGACTCCTTGCCCCCACTAAGTGTAAGACAAGGATGATATGATGTGGGTGATGGGAATGGGATCCTTACAATATAGAAATCATTTTCAATAAATGTAAGACATGTAATAGTGAGTATGCTATGATTCTACAACTATCACATGGGAAGGAGAAAAGTACATTCATTTTAGTTAATTACATCAATAACATCATTTTCACGGATCAACCGTTGTAAAATATGGTCCACTCATCAATAAGATGCCCAAGATTTCTATGAAATGCACAGTAGTTCATTTTGTACTCTTTTATTTTTCATTTTTTTGATGGGTGGCAAGTAAATCAATCCTATATAGAGGTGTTGTTCCATTTTTCATCCAGTCTTTATTGTAGTGTATAAGAATGAAAATTCCTTGATCTTATATGGCTTATATTTCTTACTTATTTGGGATTTTTTTTGTGGTTGAGGTGGGGGAGGAGGATCTATGGTGACCCTATCATCCTTGTTAGGTATTTATTGATCTCTTGATATGATCTTGTGAAAGAGAATTCCTTTTACCTTGGGAAATGTGCAAGGGGGGAGATCTTGATATCCTAACCTCTTAGTATCCTCAGATGGTATTTTCTCTAGTCCAATTTGTGAATTTCATGCTCATTGGTTATGTCACATCCTTGTTTACTTAAAATCTTAAAGCCTTGACCATAATTCTCATCTAAGTTAATGGGTGAATTAGTAACTTGATGAACATAAGATAAAAGAGTATCATTATTTTCCTTGTTGAAAAGTTCATTAATGATTGATGGTTGAGGCTTTATTTATGCTTCAATTTCAGGATGTGAGAGGTTGAACATATCAAGTGATGGGATTATAGGTGGTTTTTCCATGGATGGATAAAAGGATTCATTATTTTCAAGGTTTTGTAAGGAGTCTTGTATGAATTGTTGTCTGCTATCTTCATCTTCACCTAAGATTTCCACTTCATAGGACATTCATTAAGAGGTGAAGGTTCATGTGGGTAAGCTCAATTACATTAGGGTCATCACCAAACACACAAATTGAAACATCTACCAAAGATCTTAAGGTCTTCCAAATATTACCCATACACATGTCCATGATGAAATTTTATGCAAAGTTTCTAATATGATATAGGAAGATTTTCTATTTTTTTTAATGCAAGATACTAAAAATGATATGTTTTTAATCTCAATTTTTATTTCAAATAATGCACTCAATTTGACCAATTGAACCTAATGCAAACAATGACATATTTTTTTTATTTCTAAAATTGAAACACAAAATTAATAGCAAATTAGAATGAAGCAATCAAAGAAAAATCACTACCTATAATTTTGAAACAACACATGTACAAGGAATTATTTTCCCTAAGGAGAATAGGTCTTTTCTAGGGGTTGTAAAAATTTAAATCTGAGTGCTAGAGTTTCTTGTTTTGGGTTGCAAACTGTGGTTTCAGTGATTGAATTTTCTATATTTTTTTTTTCTAAATGCAAGTGAAATGAATGAAAAATGATGAACAATGTGACACTTTTTGAAATGAAATTTTGACTGAATTTTTGAATGTGAATGATTGAAAATACACTAATATGAGAGTACTATGCAAAATCAATGTAATAAGCATATAATTTTTCAAAATTTTCAAATTTTAAAGGATACAAAATGTAAACTTAAAACCTTAAATGAGATGCAAACTAATGAAAATCCTAGATCTAGGGTTTAATTGGACTCAAATTTTAAAAAAATTGATGTACAATGTCAGGTTTACTAAAATGAAATGAAGGAAAATGGTTGAGGTAGGATTTTGAATGGGGGTATGCACCTATATTCCTTATTCCATTATGAAAAAGAGATCCCTTGTGGAAAGATTTACTTTCAACCCTTAGGTGAGCTAATCTTGATGAGGATCTTGTTCTTTTCCTTATGATTGAGGATGGGGTAAATCAGCTTGAAATGCACTTTTGGGAGAAAAACTAAAAATAGTATATAAACCAAATTGTACAATACAACACTTGAAACATAAATTAAAAACCTTAATCTAACAAAATCAACAAACTTCTAGCAAGTATGAGAAGGTTATGAATTTATGCACCTCACCAAAAGTAGTTATTGAGCGTCCTTCTAGGATAGATTCATCCTAGGGTGAATGGGTCCTGCTATACAAATCAAAAATATATTTTCACAATCATTTTCTCCTAGATCTGCACTCTCGATTCCTCTAAATTTCATTGGTTGGAAAGTTAGAATTGAATTTTAAAAGTGATTTTTTGTGGCTTGATGACAATGTTGACAACTTTTACAACTTTGGAAAATTGCACTTTTGATCAATCTTAAATCCTTCTTCAACTTGAAATCTACAACATACACAAGAGAGAAAAAAATTGTTTATTTTTGGTGAATGGGGATTTGCCTTAGTCAAACCTTGTTTTGGTAATTAAACCTTGAAATGAAATGAAACACGAATGCAAGGAATGATTAAATAATAATGTTATGTTGAAACTCATCAAACCCTTGAATGAAACCCTTGAAGGACTAAAATCTAGCACATTTCTCCAAGGTCTTGATCTTGCATTAAATGTCTTGATTGTATGTTGATCTTGATGCTTGAATCTTGACTTGAATGATTGAAACCTACATCACAATATTAGCTCCATAAACATGTATGAATGAAGATAGCTTTGACATGATGCTTGAGATCTTGAATGTTGGAACAAATGGCTAAGAAATATGCTCTTGGAACACCCTTGACAATAATCTTAGCTCTTGTGAAATTTTGATTAAAACTGATTTGAAATCAGTGCCTAAAACTTTCTAATTACACTTTGGATCAAATTTATAACAAGAATTGTTATTGACATTTGCAAGTGAATTAGTAAACCAATGAGCATAAAGATCACATAAAAATCACATAAGTTAATAAACCATATAACAAGAGAGAGAGAGAGAGAGAGAGAGTTGATAACGAATTTCACTAGACTCTAGCTATGTCTTTGGATTAGTTTGAACACAAATTGTTCTATTCCTTCTTCTGAAAAATGTTGGGACCTACTCACAAGTGTTTACAAAAATAACTACCTTATCCTTAAACAAGAATCCAAGAAGGCAACTCACACTAATGAACCTACTCTAGACACTAGAAGGATGAACTCCTTACAATGCAAGCTTTTATAGTTCTCTCGAAACTATCTCTGAGCCTCAAACTATGCCTACTATTCTTCTCTCAAGAACTTAATCTTATGAAGGAGATAATTCTCCAAGTCAAGTGATAATTATGGAATGCCTCCTAGCACTCCTTTTTATACTTAGTTTTACCCAATTTGACCTAAAACCAAATGATTTGAAAAATCACCTTATCTCCCATTTTTACAATAAAATCTTTAATATCTCCTTAACAACCCCTTTAAAATCTTCATAATTATCTTATTTCCCTTAAAATACCCTTAAACATCTTAATTTATCATTTAAGCCTTTATCTTTAACGGCTTGATAATCCTTTTAAGGGTGACGAATTTTATTTTGGGGTTTTAAACATTTTAGGCCCCTTATTTTTAGGGGCTAAAGGTTTAAATTTTGCATTGATCGTCTTTGGAAGATATTAAAATAGAATTGTTTCACTTTTAAAATGGCTATAAAACCGCTGGTCTAGCTGTTAATGCGGGTTGCCTATATTGGGGAGGTCGGTGGGTCAAACTCATTGGCCTCCCTTTTATATTTAGGCTTAAGCGGCTTTTTAAAGTATATAAGTAAAATCGCGCGTATATTATGTTTCAAATAACATGTACGGTGTATTGGGTTCTATTCCCAACTCTCATCTTTTGGTCAACCAGTCAAACATGCACACAAAGGTGCCGCGTGGCATTTTTATCAACCACCATATGACACATGTCAACCTTTCATTGGACTAAGCCAATGATGCCATGTCAACAACTCTGCCACATCACCTTGCCATATCATAATGTTGAATATGCATGCCATGTCATCAGGGTGCCAACTATGCTGCCACCACCATTTTGACCAAGTTTGATGCATTCATTGATCTTCACATTGTTTTGAGATTATGTTTGCATTTTCATGAAAAAAATATTTTGATGATAGCTTCTAAAATAGTGAACTCAATCCTATCCTTAACTAGTGAGCACATAGAAATATCTCTATAAAATTTTAAGAGGGACAATCTTGTGAAGAATAGTTAGTCCTGAAATAAAGTTTACTATGAAAACATCATGATAGTTTATAATAAGTTTAATGATAGTTAGTAGATGAACTTGCTTTGTTTCTTTGAGGTTTGCTTTCATTTTCATGTGAGGAAATTCATCTCTTGCGTGAAATAAATAAAAATGGATCATGATTGAGAGAATAATTTTTCTTATTCAATCTAGTTACTAATTTAGATAATACTTTGGTTGATTCAATCCTTGTAACTAGTTTCATATCCTATTTGTCTTCCTTATCTCATCAATTATAAAATTCTTGTACCTATCAATTAGATCTCTAGGGTTTCACATGATTGCTTTGGGAAGACCTTAGAATACTTGTTATGGCATTTCTTGTCTACAGATCTGTTGTAGTTGACTTGTGAAGGAGAGTATCTTGTATACTTACTAAATCTCTAAATATAGATGAATCCATTGCTTACCTATTATGTTAATGAGGGAGGATAATCACCATCCACTTGAATAGCCCTTTTTTTTCACACTTACTTTAGTCTTTGTAAGTGAAGATGCATCAAGCTATAATCAATATTTTCCATAAGTTCCACAATCATCTTTATCCATGGTCAATCCCCAAGTCTCTGGAATCTTTTGTACTCCAATTTTCTTGCATTATTAATCATTTAGGTTTCTCATCTAGTAGAATATGTTACGAATTGGGTGCAAGTTCCTTTCAACTGTAGGACAAAGTATTTTGTAGATTTGGTAATATGAGGAAACATTAAAATCAAGTGACAGTTTTATGTGGAGACAATTATCTTAATGACAAAACTGGCATCATTTAGAGGAATGCCATTTTAACAATCCAAAGTGGTGTTATTTTTGTTGCATTATTTGTTAGTTCACATATTACTTTTGCAACCATCATAATAATATTGGTAGTCACAATGATACATGTGAGGGAACCCATAAGTATTGAGTCAAGTGGTCTAGGTTGATAGTGATGAGCATACATGATAGATTCAAGTGACTGGATAATGAAGAAAACACAAGGGCCAAGTAAAGTGAAGAAACAAACCAAGTGAAAGTCTTGGCATAATGGGTAGAGGCACACAAAGCGATAGTTAATGACATATGAAATGTGTTTCATGATCCATGAGAAGAGGATATTCATGAGGGAATCTTATAGAATATACATAGGAAAAAAAACATCAAGATGAATGACTGAATATGGAGGTCATATGAAAGAAGAAACTTGATGTTAATGGAATATCATATCCACTACTATCATATAAAGGATTGTGAGCCTACAAACATGTAACCTTTGTATATAAATTTTAAAGGAATATTCAAAGGAAGTATGATAGTCCAATGAATTGTAGGCAATTAAGGTTTCAAATAGAGGAAAATCATAAGAATGGTTGTGATGGAATTGGGAAGTAAGATTATAAGCCTAGATGGCAGTTTTAAGATGATAGTGATTATCCTTATAGAGAGAAGTGAGAAAATGATATGATTGGTAGTTGAGAAGGATATTATTAAAGTTATATTAAGCATGATCACTAATGAAGCATTAAGAAATTTCTAATAAAATTAAAGATATATAGGGTTGGAATTGTCATTGATAGGACAATCCCTATATAAGTTAATTTATAGGAGGACCATATTATCTTTATATTCACTTATCCTTACAAGAGCTGGTTGCAAGAATCTTGTATCACATGCTACTATTTTGATTGATAGAGGAAAGATGTTGAGGCCGTAAATGGAGGACAAGATCCATTCTTTAAAGAATTGATAAGAGAAGAAAGGTTTCTTGACAAATGATAGGTGAAATGGACAATCCTATACTCAAAAGGATAGACAAATGATAGTTATTTGTGGGTGTTGATGGTGATGGTTGACAATTGGTTTGGTACTCTTGAGCTTGCTTTGGAAGGAAAGAAAAGGAAAGAGAAGTGGAAGGTAGTTGATAGTGTTCAGAATTAGAAGAGATGGACACAAGGAAAGGTAACCTGGATATATCCTTGTGTATGAAAAAAGTACATACAACCACATACCCATTAAGATAATTAAAGTAACAATAGAAGGCTAAGGACAATATGATATAACAAATAACATATTTTGAAAGGGAAGACTTAAAGTTTAATCCATAGGTCAAAGGATTGTTAGTAAATGGAAATTTATGAAATGGAAGTATACGACAACCTTATTCAAATAAGGGGATAGCCAAAATAAAATCCATGACATTTTTATCAAGAGATTATAGTGTGATAGAGAAAGGATTGTTCACAACTCAACAATGATAGACTTGAACATAGTCAAGATAGTGATTATAAGATAGTTTCTATTGCACAAGTCTTCAGGAGTCTCCTAAGTCGTCCTAGGGTATTTAACCATTTCAAATATTTTTTCATATGCCATATGAATTTGGAGATTAAGTAAAGATAGTTTTGATGATCTTTATCATCAATCAAGGGCATTATGCAAGCATCTAGGAGAGGATTATGAAGCAGTCAAGATAGTTGGAACATTAATGTGTAGTTTGAGTTACTCAAGGATAGTTTGAGAGCATCTAGTTGAAACTCAAACTCATTCCAAAGATCTAAGAGCCTCATCACTAGTTGGAGTACATTTCAAGGAGGTTTAGTAGGTCAAGTCAAATAAAAAGACTTCTTTGGAGTGCGAAGTAGGTTGCCCTATTTTTAAGCCTTGTAACTTAGTCATAATTAGTCCATATATGCTTGCCTATGCTTGGGATGATATATAGGACTCATAGGCTACCTTTTTGAGGTAGTTATTTCTCTTTTTTTAAGCTCTACAAGTAGAAAACATATCATTGTAACCTCATTTTTCTCATTCATAGAAAATTAAGAAAACTTTTGTAACACATTTTCATGCAAATTATATAGATTTTAGACTTGTATTTGTTGTAATAATACCTTTCTATCAATACAATTCAGTGATTTTTCCTTCTCAATAACTATTTCATCGGTGCAAATGAATGATTGATATATATTTCTATGTTGTATATTTAAATCCTCTAATATATTGTCTCATTCCAACTCCTTTAAGAAAAAAATTTATGTCTCATGTATTTCATAATTTATGTTACTAATGTTCAAACTCTTTATTTGTGAAAACATCTCATTTTACTTCTAAGGGATGCAAACATTCAAAATATCTTATGAAATAATTACATATGAGCATGTTAAACACTTGATTTGTGTAAACACTAACTAAATAACTAAAATATTGTGTGTCAAAGAAATAGTGCAAGTCATTCTAGTTTGGTGCATCAACTTTTCTAGTAATTCTTAGTCTATCTTTATGTTTTCCTTCACTCTTTTCTTACCAATAGTAATAAATAGCTTACTTTAGGTGATAGAACCAAAGGGAACCAACCCTCTATAAAGATTCTTTTCGAATTTAGGTAACCCACGACCTAGAAAAGCTCCCATGTTTCGCTAGTAGGATGAGTTTTGCAACATAGCAAGGGTGCACTTCTAAGTGATCATAGGTTTTGGCATGCTCAGTGGGATTGTTTGAACTACAAACAGTCAAGAAAAGACATAATACTTGTTGTTTTTCGTATGTTTACAAGTATTTTACAATATTTTTGAAGTATTTTTAAACATATCTAGCAACTCTAACATCTAGTTTTGAAGAAGATAGTGCATAAACAATGTATGAGAAGAGTGAAAACTCGGGGAAGTTTATTTTCTTTCAAATATCTACAACTTTCTCCACCTAGGAGAAAAGGAAGAACATTGCAAAGGAGCCCAACTTATACAAGAAGATTCTATTATACACCACCCTTAGGAAGGGTATATTCTCACATTCTAGTAAAGAAATAACCTTTGGTTCCTATGGCTACACCTAGGAATCATGGTTTTGTCCCTTTTAGTAAAATCAACCCACTCAACTTGTAGCAACATGATGAGATT
The DNA here is from genome assembly GCA_007115665.2 of Sequoiadendron giganteum. Classification (NCBI taxonomy): domain Eukaryota; kingdom Viridiplantae; phylum Streptophyta; class Pinopsida; order Cupressales; family Cupressaceae; genus Sequoiadendron; species Sequoiadendron giganteum. The sequence goes on along the minus strand of CM021100.1, from coordinate 474,084,983 downwards.
CCCATGGTAGCATTGAAAAGTGTTCCATTTTACACTAGTGAAGATCATACTACACCAAATGAGCATATAAAAGATGTTGCTACACTTTGTATAGTTCACTATATAACTAAGGAGAATGTTGCAATTATATTACTAGTAGAATCTTTCAAAGGTAAGGAATTGTAATGGTTTAGAGGGTTGAGAGTAAATTTAATAAACACTTGGGATCAGTTGGGAGATCATATTTGCAAGAATTTTAAGGATAAATCTGGTCATTTGTCTTTGGTAGAGTAGTTGACCACTATCAGGAGGGCTCCTCATGAGCACATTATAAAATTCAACCTCCATTTCTAAAGGACTTGGGATAGAATCCTATTTCTTTTAAGACCTTTAGCTTGACATGTTTTCTATATTTTTTGAGGGATTTTAATATTGAAATCTTTATAATGGTTCAATATATGGGTGTAAACACACTCCCTGATGCATATGAGATGGCTATAAGTGCTGAAAATAGGCTCATTCAAGTTGGAAAATTTTCTCCAAGACCTGCAATGCTTATTTTTCTTGAAATATAGCTATCTATTCCTATGCAAGTGCCACAAATAGCCCCTATTATAGTTCTCTCTATTCAATCAAAGTTTGTCCCAACTTAATCCTTTAGGCTACAAGAGATAAACAAGCTACTTCAAAAGGGAACAAATTGGTGAACCTTAAAAATAAATGGTTTCAAAACTATAAACCTTACCAACTCCCAAACAAATCATAAGGACATACAAATCAAGAAACTAGGCTAACCTATCTTTAAAATAATCAAGGCTCAAGGAAAGAACTTTAATCAAGGACCCTTCAATCATCCAACCTAAATGTGGAAAGCTCATCTAGAGAGCTAGTGCCTGTCCAAAATAACCTTTCTCAAGATTATGTGTAGTGTTTCTCTTATAGTCAACCCCATATTGTATTCTACTTGTTAAAATGGAATGATTAACAAAGCATTAATGATGAAAAATTGGTCTATCTTACAACCAAATACAGCCAACAAAACACCCTTACAACAACAAGAATCTCCTCCAATGACACTAGATTTCTAAATCAGTAAGGAGAGGAGTTTTATGGGGTTAACTAGGACAATTCTTCTATATAAACAAAATAAAGAGGGAAAAAGAGGGTTGTTGAAATGGGACAACTAGAAAATAAGGAGCCTTATCGAGCTCCTAGAGTGAGACAAGAGGTCACCCATTTATCTACATCTCATGTAGCACACATACAAAAAGGAAACTAGCAATAGACCACCAAATAATAACTTTGGAATCAATTCCAACCAACACACTTGTAAGGAGATACTACTATTACAAAGTATCATAAAAAGGTAAAAATTGTGTTGAATGCATAAGACAATTGAGAGAGGGTGTGAATTAGTTGCACATTAAAAAATCAAAACTATCATTAAAATTTAGATATGCATTAATTCTTAAACCCTTAAAACCCTTATCAAGCATTAGCATAATATAAACATGAGAAAAAACAAACACATCCATACACATGAGAACACCATATTTATGTGGAAAATCCATGCAAGGAAAAACCACGATGATGATTAGCTCACAATATAAAGTAATTACAACACAAAATACAATAGGCTCACTTCCCGAAAGAAAGAAGGGCTCACTTTTAGTGGCTCACTACCAAAATATAAAGAAAAAGAAAGAAGAATGTTACAATGAGAAATCTATCTCAAATCATCAGGGAATATCCACCACTTCACCTTTTGCATCATCAATAACCTCTAGCTCACTACTATTAGAAATTGTAGGTACTATGCAAATGTAGACCCTTCTTCTCACTATAGTGGAGTCATAGGAATTAAGCTCACACTTCATATCTCTGCATTTGATCAAATTTGTATCTCAACACATCCTCACATCTACACACATCCTTCATCAATTCATCACACATATATACTTTCCTCAACCTTGAAAACAATCTACAAGGTCGGCTATACACCTCAAATGTGCAAATTCAAATTAGGTAAGAACCAAAAAATTCTCGTGGTGGAGAGGAATGAAGGCAGACCATATCACACCTTAACTCAGACCTAAATCCACATAAATGTGTCATGCCACACTTCCACAAACACTAAAGTATATCTTCAATTAGTGTAAACACCTTTAAGGTTAGTCAAACCTGTGTAAACATGATTAAATAATTAATTACATGCTTCCTTTCATTCAAAGATGACTCACAAACCACACATAACATTGAAGCACAATATGGAATATTCCATCAACACCTTAAAATATAACAAATTCTTCACAACTTTTACATGAAGAACATATTCATTTTGTACAACTAGTTAATCTTACACATATTGTAGCACATGAATCCAACCTCATGGAGAACCTAAATTTGAACAACTCAGATTTAAGATAGATATGAGAAATGTAAGTGATGGTCGCCCACAAAAGGATATAAAAGTCATGGAAAATCCTAACCTAGGAATTGGACATTCCAGCAGGTGACTAACATCTTCTTATGGTCGTTCATTTACATTGTCAAACCAGGGAACGTATATTTGAAATGGAGCGGCACTGTATGTGCACTAAGAACCAGTTTCAGCCACAATTTACTAGAAATAAATGCTTGGAAGGAATTCTACTTATGCTACAGGAACATAATGTAAATCCTTCTTAACTTAAGCCTAACTTAATCAAAGCAGAAATCATGACAACTATTACTAAGGAACAAACTATGAACTGGTTTTATGCTATAGGAACAAGCACAGGGATGGATTCCCGATGCTGCAGGAATGATATAAGACTGAGTTTGTGCTTAAACCTTCAAGAATGAAATTCTAACTTATAATCAACATGAAATAAAGAAATAACTAAAAATACTCACTAAGTGGGCCCCCTTATCAAGCATCAACCAATTTATGCAAGAATTGAACTCAAAACTTCATCAGCTTTTATTCATAAACTTGGAATCATATACATTGATCATGAACTGCTTGTAAGAAAACTAACACAAAACTCTGTTTCTCATTATAATACTAATCTTGATACATTGTTTTGTTGCTCACTCACACAGGAGGAACACTTATTTATAGAAAAGCAACTAACTACCTAACTCTAACAGAGAAAGATGTGGACATAAATGCATCCTGAAGCCGAGGAACATACTTCTCATAAATGAAAGCATATATGTTCAACCAATTCAGAGAGAATCTAGCATTCCACTCTTCCTAGATTAATGATCATTTAGATTTCCTCCCAACAACCTGGTCAGAGAGTCTTTGCTGGAACAAATTCTTCGATGCCGTGCTGGAAATGGACTTTACTGCAAGGCCGAGATCTATTGCGCTTTGACTCATCCATGACTCTTTCAACAACCTGTGATACACATGGCTACATAAGCGGAAGAAAGCACACACACAATAACACGATACACATTCATTAATCACACATTAAATCTATTTCATTATCCAAAAACCACATGCATTATATTAGTCATTCAAGAGGTCAAACAAGGCAATTAATATAGACACACACAGATGTTAAGCTGTAGGAATATAGGAATGTGTTGCTATAGGATACTACCCAATTTTAGATAAAAAGTCTTTAATCAAAGAGTTTAAACAACCGTCAACAAAAGAGTAAGGGTATTAAAAATACATCATAATATTCAAATTATGAGCATATTTTGAGCTCATCATTCACCCCCTACTTATCCTAATGATGGTCCTCTAGCATTAAGCTTTCTAGTTGTTTCTCTGAAATCAATAGGAGTAGCATGGATCTGCAATGAAGTTCCAAATTTTTAGTAGAAATCTCTGAAATTTTTCCATCTCTCATACTTGCGGGTTTTTGCATCCTCATTAACATCTATAGCCAAATAAGGGTAAAGTGGCCAGATCAAAACTGGAGGTCGAAATGTTAATGGTAACCATAACTCAAACCTTTCCTGGAGACCCAGATGCATATACTTCTCTGTCCTTCTGATGGCTGCTTCAAAGTTCAAAGGGCTATGAGGCTCAGATTTCCTCAGACCAACAGTCAGTTTTTCCCATCTTGTTTCAATTCTAGAAGATGAAAGCTTCCAAAACAAATATGTTTGGTCTTTGAACTCATCATACACCTGCTTCCTTATATCAAATACTTTCATTCTTGTTGTAGGATCATGGAATCCATACGCAACAGTAAGCCAAGTTCTCAGAACTATGTGGGGATCTGAGCTTTCAAGTCATAGCGGAATAGGTTCATTCCTTTCAACCTCTTCATAAGCCTCTAATTGTTTTCCATAGTTAGTTTCATTGGCCTCCCAAGACATGAGTGACCTTAGATGAATGTCACCAATGTAGAGAAGTGGATTCCATTATGTTTTAGAGGGAATTAGCAAACCATGCAGATAAAACTCACATAAAGAATTTCTCAGCCAATTGGGTGCTACTTGATATGCATCATAAAATTCCTTAGCTGTGCGAATGTTAGGGTCTAAATTTTTGGAAATTCTCATCAATTGGAACCAAAAAAATTTCTCTTTAAGGCACATAGCATATACCCTAGGTGGTGGTCTACATTCCATAATTTTACCAATTACCTTCATCATTTCATCCATTTTCTCTTTCATTTCTTGAGTTTCCTGTTTTTGTCTTTCAATTTCTTCTTTTCTTTTTCCCAAAGACTTTGTTGAAGGTCAGTTCTAGCTAAATGGCGGAAACTCAAAGTCTGAAATGTAACATGCCTCCATGTAATCCTAAGATATTCCAAATATTCAATCAACAATTTCCTTTTATAAACAACCAATGCTCGACAAATTTCAGAGGGTAATGGTGTTTCATTGGACACTTCAACTTGTTCAAGTTGTTCTTCCTCTTGCTGTAGGATGGACTCCTGTTGCTGCCCAGGAGGAGATTGTGTTTCTCCTGAAATTTGCCCAACTGTTTTAGCCAAGTCATCAAGACTTGGCATCCTCCTTTTATTACCACTACCATGTTGTGCTTCCTCAACTTCCACTGTCTCAGTTTGCAGTTCCCCAGGAATAATAGATGAACTTTGTGGAACATTCTTAGATACACTCTGAGAAACATCATGACCGAATTCTTCAGATTCCTCTGGAATGACTATAATTTCAGGTTGAACGGAGGTTGAGGTAACTTTACGCTATTTCCTTGATGAAACTCTTTTTGGAAATTTAACAGCTGCAAGAGACTCTTTCATAGCTTTCCTCTTTCTAACTTTCCTAGAGGATTCAAACTTAGCAGGGGAAGGTGATAATGAAACTGCGGTGGCAACAGGTGTTGCTGCAGGAGAAACTACAATAGGGGAAGATGCTACAAGACTAGGTGTTGCAGGAGCAGATGATTCTTGCTATGCTTCCCTACTTGTAGATTCTACTCTCTTTTTCTTTTTCTTGCACTGTGTAGGGAATGCTCTAGGAGGTTCTGGAGGTTGCAGACCCTTCTGGGCAACAAATTCTTGCCAAGAAAGGGGTGATACATCCCTCAGGGAATGCTCAATCAAGAATTTAATGAGGGCATGATGGGTGATAGATTTTTCCTTACCCCTCTGGGTTTCATGGGCACTACGTTCCAAAAGGTTTAACAAAAAATTTGGAACATTGATAGCTAAACCGTGCCTCATATGACTCAATAGTTTGAAATGATAAGAATGCAAATAGGAAAAACATCCCTCACAAGTCAAATACCTGATTATGAAGGTGGCATCTTCTAAGTATGGAGGAGGCAGTGACACCTGTTTGCATCCTTGTTTGGAAACCTCTAAGGGTCCATCTATTGGTATTATGAATTCTACCCTGGAAGAGACAACATCTCTTCCTGAAGGAAAGTTCTCTCCTACCGCTAGAAGCCCAGTTACTTCAGAAATCCGCTCTTTTGTAATGACTACTGTCAAACCCCACACTGTAGCTTCTCCCTCTAAAAGAGTTCTCAAAAACTCACCTGCAACTTCCTCATTAAAGAAATCTATCCCCAAAAAATAATTCAACCATCCATAATTGCTAAATGCTTGAACCACTTGAGGATTTTGCGTCAAGACTTCATGAGCTGCAGGCTCATGTATCACTAACTGGCCACCCATATTCATAAATTATCCCTGCTGAGATTCCTGAAACTCAAACTTCTTCCAAAAATTCGAAAAAACTTTTTTCTCGCCCTACTTCTTTCTTTCTGCTGTCACTTTTCTTTACTTTTCCAAGAATGATAAAAATGATAATTGCATGAAATGATGTATTAAAAACTACTCAAATCAAGTAGTTAATTTGTTGATTAGGATAAAAGCATGCAGTCATACTTGGTAAGTACAAGAAAATAAAACTGTCTTGACAAACGTGACAGTGGCAGAAGAAAAAGTTTGAAATGGATTATCCCCGCCCCCTACTTAAAATTTGGCATGTGTCCACACATGTGCATAAGGATAGGTGAAAAATTGGCAATAATGACTGATAGATACATAGCAATTAATGAATAAATGAAATAAATAAATGATGTGACAATAAAAGATATCGCTTACCTTATAATAAGTGCTCGTAGAGGCTAGGAAAGATCACAACTCAGCTTGAAATAACGGCTAGAACAGATACCATAAATGAAGGTGGTACGATAGGATGGATGACATGGATGGGTGACGTGGAAGAAGATGGAACGAATGATGGTGATGGATGAAAAATGGAGAAAGTGGCTTCCTTAAAAAGGAAACCTTTATTATGGGCATGCAACATAGCATTTTAAAGAGATGTTGCAGGAAAAAGGCCGAAGCCTTTTGCTGCAGGAAGATCAGTGGTTGCATCTGAAACAAACTGCTTCATAAATTCTTTTTTGGATGCTGGCTTATGATACAACCTAAGATGGTGTCCATTAACCAGTAGCTTGAATCATATAGGATCTATTGTAGCCAACTGAACTGAACCATTATCAAACACATTTTCTATTTCGTAAGGACCAAGCCATCTTGTGGTGAGTTTACCTTGATTTTCCTTGTACCTGGAGTCATAGAGAAGCACCCAATCACTGAAAGAGAATTGCTTAGTTCTGATATGGTGGTGATGCCATTTCTTTCTTTGCTGCTAGATAGCTTCAGTATGCTGCAAGGAAACTTTCCTTATCTCATCCAATGCATTCAGCTACAGGAGGCGTTCCTTTTGGGCTTTTGAAAGATCAATGTTAAGCTGAAGAGCAGTTCTCAAGGTCTTATGCTCAAACTCTATTGGAAGCATGACAGTTTTTCCATAGAGTAACTCAAAAGGGGTAAACCCTGTAGTTGTTTTTCATGTTGTCCTATAGGCCCAGACTGCTTCAGGAAGGCGACTACTCCAATCCTTCTTGTGTAACTGAACTGTTTTAGTAAGGATTGCCTCTAATTATCTATTGGTAACCTCTGTCTGACCATTGGATTGAGGGTGATAGGGGCTAGAATTTTTGTGCCTGATCTTGGAATTATTCATCAATGCAGTGATTAAATTTGATGTAAATTGAGCTCCTTGATCAGTAACAAGTTCCCTTGGGACTCCAAACCGAGTAAAAATTTGCTCATACAGAAACTCAACAACTTTATTGTCACGAGCATGTTTCATTTCTTTCACTTCCACCCACTTGGTTACATAATCAGTGCAAACCAAAATGTACGATTTCGCATTGGATGGAGGATCAATAGGCCCAACAAAATCCATGCCCCACTTGTCAAAGGGACTGACTACCACTTGAGGATATAGGGGCATTTCATAAGACCTTGTTGGTCTCCCCATGCATTGACATCTGTCACATTTTCTGGTGTAGGTTGCAGCATCCTTATGTAGTGTGGGCCAATAGTACCCTGTAGTAAGCACTTTCATAGATGTTCTCTTGGCTACAAAGTTCCCACCACATGGCTCATCATGACAAGCATGCAAAATGTCATAGGTCTCATCTTCCCTAACACACCTTTGCATGACTTGGTCAGGTCCAATGTAAAATAAATAGTCTGCAATCCATGAAAAGTTAAAACTTTTCTCTATCAACAATTTCCTGTCCTTTGGTGAGAAGTGAGCTGAGATCTTGTTGGCTACTAAATAATTTTCAATAGCTGCATACCATGGATTTTGAGTAGCAATAGAAAATAAATGTTCATCAGAAAAGCTATCATCAATTACCTCAGGGGTGGTAGGTGTAGTTGTTTGAAGTCTTGACAAGAAATCAGCCACCACATTAGCCCAGTCTAGCTTATTAATAACTATGATATCAAATTCCTGCAACAATAGGAGCCATCTTGCTAATCTGCCAGATATGGCAGGCTTATTCATGAGGTACCTTATTGCTGCATGATCTGTATGAACAAATATTTTGGTAACCAGTGACATAATGTTGAAACTTGTTCAGGGAATACACAACTGCTAGCAATTCTTTCTCTGTGATAGTATAGTTTAATTCAGGGCCTTGAAGGTTTTTTCTAATGAAATATATGGCATGCTCTATGGAATTCTCTTTCTTTCCTAAAACTGCCCCTATGGCATAATCAAAAGTATTTGTGTGTATATGAAAGGGCAGACTCCACTTTGGTCCTTGAAGAACAGATGCCTGAGTAAGTAAGTTCTTAAGCTGTAGGAAAGATTTGTCATAGGCCTTAGTCCAATTAAATTCAAAATCCTTAGTCAATAAGGCATATAATGGATTGACTATTTTATTGAAATCTTTGATAAATCTTCTATAATATCCAGCATGTCCTAGGAAGCTTCTAACATCTTTTTGTTTCATAGGTGTTTGCAAAGTTAGAATGACTTCTATTTTTGCAGGATCAACTTGAATTCCTACTTGAGAGATATGATGGCCTAAAAAAATTCCTTCTTACATCATCATAAAACACTTCTCACTATTCAAAGACAAATTGTGCTCCTTACATATTTTCAACACTTTCTCCAAATTTGCTAATGCTTCTTCATAAGTAACTCCATAAGTGGTGAAGTCATCCATATAGATCTCCATAGAATCATGAGAAATTTCAGCAAAAATACTAATCACTGCCCTTTGAAATGTTTCAGGTGCATTACACAGGCCAAAAGGTAAAACAGAGTAGGAAAAAGTTCCCCATGGACAGGTAAAAGTTGTTTTGTCTTGATCCCTAGGGGCAATTCTAATTTGATTATACCCACTATATCCATCCAAAACGGAGAAATACTTTTTACTAGACAATGAGTCTAGCACTTGGTCAATAAATGGCAATGGAAAGTGATCCTTTTTAGTTGCTATGTTCAGCTCCCTGTAGTCTACACAAACTCTCCATTTTCCACCTTTTTTAGGAACGATCAACAATGGAGATACCTATTGACTATCTGAAATGAGGTAGATAAAACCAACATCAAGCAATTTTTGGAGCTCATTTTTAACTATTTCCCTGAGTGTTGGGTTTATCCTTCTTTGAGGCTGCCTAACAGGTGAGAAGTCTTCCTTAATGTAGATCCTATGAGTACAGAGTTGAAGATCTATTCCCTTCATATCCCCATAGTCCCATGCAAAAGCGTTGTGTTGATCTTCCAACATTGTGACTAGGGCAGTTTGTTGAGATTGAGGCAACTTATTATTGATACTCAGACATCGGCCTGGAGACAGTTCTATTTGATTGGTAAGATCATTCATGGAGGCTACTAATAAAGGCGGTGTCTTTATTTCATGTGGAAGAAAATGTTGATAAACTACAGGAATTTTAGGTGGTAGGCTCTCAGGATTCAGTTGTTGTAGGAAGCACTACTGAGGACAACTATCTGGAATAGATGGGCTACTCATATCAGAGTTGAACTATAAAATATGTAAAAGCAGGCCATCCTCACTCTAAAGTTGGGAAAATAGATTAGTTTGTAGCATCATTAGCTGAGCCAATGAATTGACTTCTTCAGTTTCCTCCCCTAAATCTAGCCAAATTGGTTGAGACAAGTCTGGCTAAGGCTGGGCAGGTGGGTATAAAGCCAATTTCTTTGTTGACTGACCATCTAAAATTATCATGTCTCCTGAATGACATCCTATAAAAGCATCAGTTGTGGCTAACCATGGTCTACCTAGGATGATAAGATATACTCCTAAAGTTTCCTTAGTGGACAATATGGTGAAATCTGCTAAGTATTCCCACGACTCAAGGTTAACAATGATATATTCTACCACGCCATCAAGTGTTACTGTGGAACTATCAACAAGCTACATGATGGTAGGTGTAGACCTAATGGTTAGGATATTCAAATAATCCATAGTATGCTTGGCCATTACATTGATGGTTTCACCAAGGTCAATCAAAACATTCTTTACTATCTGGCCATTAATATTTATTTGTACCACAGGACTCCCAGGGTCAGCATATTTTGGAATGACTACCTTCCCTAACATAATATCTGCCAACTGTCCTAGAACATGGATAGTTTGGGGATCCTTTTTCTTTCTTCCAGGTTTCTTCAAACATGCCTCCTTAATGGATTTCCCATAAATTGGGACATCTTTAATGGCTTGAAAAAGGAGAATTTGAATGTGTACATTCTTTAGCTGATCTAGTATATCAAAGATAGGCTCTTCCATAGAATTGGATGTAGTAACTTGCAATCTCTGAGGAAAAAGATGATTTGGCTTGATGCTATAGGACAGGCTCCTTAGAGATAGTATCTGATATAGGTATATGTATTGCAAGATTAGTAGGTTGTTTAGAGGCAGAGTCTGGAATCTCAGTAATTACTGGCGGCTGTAGAGCAAGAAGAGTGGTTCCAGACCTGAGATGGATATCATTAATATTTAGGGCATAAGCTGGATACTGATTGGCTTCTGCAAAATACATGGGTTGCTATTGCTGCTGCTGCTTATTATTAGGATTTGGCAATGGTTGAGCAGGCATAGACATTGTTTTTGGAGGGCCAATATTTGCTGCAGGTGCTACAGGAGGTGCAGGAGGTGGCATGAGGGCCGAAGGTTGTGGCTGCTGAAGCTGCAAGAATCTAGGGGATTGGTTCTTCCATTGTTGAGAACCTCTCCATTAAGGATTCTGTTGCCAGTTACCTTGGGGTGGAGACCATTGTCCTTGTGGCTACTGTCAACCTCCTTGTGGAGATTACCATTGAGGACTCTGATAGTTAGGCCAATGTGGTTGAGAAGTATTCCAAGGTAGTGATGGGCCATATGTAGGTTGCCATTGGTTATTGTAATTAGAATAAGGATTACCAAAATTCAAAGGGTCTTGAGGCATACCTTGTCTTTGAGCCCATGGGCACCTTTGTGCAATAAAGAATACTTGGTCATCATCACCCTCTACTACCTTAAAATCAGTAGGTAATTGCTTAGCCTCCAGGTTAGCCACCATCTTACATTTGCAGTCACATTTCTTCTGTCTGCAATGTAGACAGAACTCATCCAAGATTGCTTCAGCTTCCTCATATTTCTTTCAAGCTTGCATAGCATCCAACTATGTAGCCATGTTGTTTATGATATCCTGCTTGAAATTAGATAGAATATTTGTGATCTCCATCTGTGAAACTCCATTAATAGAAGACTTTCCCACCATGGCTTGATGTCCTCTACTCTTAACATTTTCTCGAGAGTAGTTGCAACATATGGTCTTAATATCATCCCAAGGCACTTGGGTTATATCTCCTCCCCCCATCAGATCTAGGGCATCTATACAAGCATCACTGATTCCCCTCAGAAAAAGTAGTTTTTAAGATTCTTCATTGAGAGTATGGTCTAAATTATTTTTCAGGGAAAACAAGAACCTTGAGATATAGTCTTCTAGGCTTTCTTCCTCCTTTTGCTTAATTTTGAATATATCATCGCCCTTGCTAGCACTCTTACAATATTCCTTGTATTTTTCAAGAAATTTTGTTTGCATGATTGCCCAACTATCAACAGAATCCCTTGCCAAACTCATAAACCATCTAAGAGCTCCCTCCTTCAAAGTAGCAGGAAACAACTTTAGCCTGTGAGCATTTGAAGTGTAATCACTATTGTGACAAAGGATGTCAAACTCAAACAAGAAAGTGTCTTGGTCCTCTATAACTAGTCCATAGAACTTGGGAAGTAATGAAGAAGGAATATTTTTAAGGTTATCATTATCTTGTTGGGCAATGATGGGGAATTCAAAAGTAGGAGGTCGATTAGGTGGATTATGTGCCATATTTGCTTGATAGAGTATCAAAGCAAATGGATTTTCTTGAGGTTCTTCGTCAGCTAGGGCAAAGGAAAATTCAACAAGCGGGTTTTCAGCAAATGGATTGATATCTTGGTCTCCTCCTTCCTCAAATAGATTATAAGCTAGTTCAAAATTGTTATCAATGAATGGATGATTAGGGAGGAATCTTCCTAGAGTGTCTCTTCTTCTATGCATGAAACAGACTTAACTGAAAATTGAAGGAATTTGAAAATGCTTGAATAATCACACTAAACTACTGTTAACAATGACTATGATAGGTTCTTAGCTTGACACCATCACCGACAACGGTGCCAAAAATGATGGTCGCCCACAAAAGGATATAAAAGTCATGGAAAATCCTAACCTGGGAATTGGACATTCCAGCAGGTGACTAACATCTTCTTATGATTGCTCATTTACATTGTCAAACCAAGGAATGTATACTTGAAATGGAGCGGCACTGTATGTGCACTAAGAACTAGTTTCAACCACAATTTACTAGAAATAAATGCTTGGAAGGAATTCTACTTATGCTACAGGAACGTAATGTAAATCCTTCTTAACTTAAAAATAACTTAATCAAAGTGGAAATCATGACAACTATTACTAAGGAACAAACTATGAACTAGTCTTATGCTACAGGAACGATATAAGACTGAGTTTGCACTGAAATCTTCAAGAATGAAATTCTAACTTATAATCAATAGGAAATAAACAACTAACTACAAATACTCACTAAGTGCACCCCCTTAGCAAGCATCAACCAGTTTATGCAAGAATTGAACTCAAAACTTCATCAGCTTTTATTCATAAACTTGGAATCATATACATTGATCATTTTGCTTTTAAGAAAACTAACACAAATTTTTTTTTCTTATTATAATACTAATCTTAATACACTCTGTTTTGTTGCTCACTCACGCACGAGGAACACTTATTTATAGAAAAGCAACTAACTACCTAACCCTAATAGAGAAAGACGTGGACATAAATGCATCCTGAAGCCGAGGAACAGACTTCTCATAAATGAAAGCATATATGTTCAACCGATTCAAAGAGAATCTAGCATTCCACTCTTCCTAGATTTCCTCCCAATGACCTGGTCAGAGATTCTTTGCTGGAACAACTTCCTCGATGCCGTGCTGGAAATGGACTTTACTGCAGGGCCGAGATTTGTTGTGCTTTGACTCGTTCATGCCTCTTTCAACAACCTGTGATACACATGGTGACGGAAGCGAAAGAAAGCACGCACATAATAGCATGATACACATTCATTAATCACACATTAAATCCATTTCATTATCCAAAAACCACATGCATTATATCAGTCATTCGGGAGATCAATCAGGGAAATTAATATAGACACACAGAGATGTTAAGCTGTAGGAATATAGGAATGTGTTTCTACAGGATACTACCCGATTTTAGATAAAACGTCTTTAATCAAAGAGTTTAAACAAACATCAAAAAAAGAGTAAGGCTATTAAAAATACATCATAATATTCAAATTATGAGCATATTTTGAGCTCATCTATAAGCACACCATCAGATCTGCAAGACTAGAAACCACACTATGGAGAGTTGCAAAGATAAACCATTTCTCCTAGACGACACTGCTTTAATAGTTCACACATTGGTGAACACAATTTTTTTTGGACAATAATCTAGGACCTAAAAATCTAGATAGAACACATTTAAACACCTCTGAACAACATATTTGAACCACATAATCAGATATTCAACCATGAAGAACTCTGGAGAAAAACACTGAACACTACTCTATTGTACTGAACACACTTTACCACATTGTTTCTTCTTTTATTCAAAATTTTCTCAAAAGAACTTGGAAACCAAGCACTAAAAACAATATATCAACATCTACAACACCTTCTCAACCATACAACAAGCTAAACATCTACAATCATATGCTCATCAAGGACAAACTAGAGGTTGACATCAGTGATACTACGAATGACAACATAATACAACCAATCAAAACATCTACATAGGTTGACATCAATGTAGCAACAAAGATTTGTTGGCATCAATGAAAACACATACTTCCAAAAATATTCCCCTTTTAATTAATGGAAACGCATGGTATTTAAAACCATCAACAACAAAAAAACATAACACATACTACACATTTCTCCCCCTTACACACGCATCAACTCTTTCCAACACTTTCTCTTTTCAAAGACTTCTCTCGCCCTTAACATCTACAAGGTTTTTCAGTTGAATCTCTCCCCCTTTGACATCAATGGAAAAGGGTAAAACATATCTCCTCTTAGTTTCCCCCTTGAAATCAATCACACATACTTTCTCTCCCCCAAAGGCATCAATTTCTCTACAACTACCTTTTCCTTTATTGCACTTTGCTTTCTTAACACCTTCTTTGCACACCTTTCCATTTCATTTCTCTACATGCTCCCCCATAATATACTATACCAATGAAAAACTAATATACATAATAAAGAAAGACACCTTATGCCATACAATGAAAAAACTTACCCCCCCTGACTACCACAAGCAAGAATTCCACTACCTAATCCCCCTTAGAGGTAGCCACCAACATTAGTCGAAAACAAGGAATGAATCTTGAAATCCACTAGACTGATGCATATTATTATGCATCTAGTTAAAATTATGGGCAATAATTCCTAAATTCTCTTGGAGATACTCAAAATTATCCTTAGGAAGAGCCTTTTGTGAAGATATCTACAACTTGATCCTTTGTAGGCACATACTCCAACTTCACCTCATTCTCTACAACCTTTTCTCTAAAAGGTGATACCAAATTGAAATATGTTTTGTCCTTGAATACATTACCAGATTCTTTAAAATATTTATAGCACTTGTATTATCACAAAAGATAGAGATAACTTCATTATATGAAACTCTGATATCCTTTAAGGTTTGTTTCATCTACAATACTTCTATGCAAAAATGTATTCTACCTCTATAGTAGAAAAAGATACTAAATCCTACTTTTTTATTAGCCAAGACACCAACCTACTTCGAAGAAATAATGCACCACCACTTGTAATTTTTCTATCATCTAGCCAACCTACCCAATATACATTTGTATAAGGACCCAAAGAGAAATCAGTATCCTTTGGATACCGCAGACCATGTTTCTATGTGCCCTTCAAGTATCTAAATATTCTCTTCACTACTACCATGTGATTCTCTGGGATCCTCTTGAAATATAGGCACAAGAAAAACTACATGCATGATATCCCATCTAGAAAAAGTTATATACAATAGTCCTCTAATCATTGATTTTTACTTTCTCTAATCAGCATTAGGAGATTCATTATTCTTTCTTAACTTGCAACCAATAACCATAGGAGTACATGCCAATTTAGATTCTTCCATTCCAAAATTCTTCAACATTTCCTTGACATATTTTTATTTTGAAATGAAAATACCTTTCTTTATCTAATTGATTTGGAGCCCAATGAAGGAATTCATCTCCCCAAACATAGACATTTCAAAATCTTTCTACATTTTCTCTATTGATCTATTGCACATACTTTTATTTTCTCCAAAAACTATATCAACATATACAACCACAATCAAGGTTTTATATTTTTCAACTTTAAAATAAATATTGCTATATTCGGTACCTTTATTGAATTCTTGTTGCAACAAGTACCTATCCAATCTTAAATACGACACTCTAGGAGTTTTCTTGAGTCCATATAATTCCTTGAATTTTTAGAATATATTAAGATCATCTAACAAGTGAAATCTTTCTGATTGTTCAATTTAAAATTCTTTTTCCAATTCACCATTCAAGAATGTTGAGTTCACATTCATCTGATATAGTTTGAAATAATTTTACACTGCAAAAGCCAAAAATATACTAATAGCTTGCATTGTTTTCACTAGAGAAAATGTCTCTTAAAAGTCTATTCCTTCTACTCATGAGTAGCCTTTACACACAAGCCTTTCCTTATTCCTAACAACGTTTCCATTCTCATTCAGTTTATTTAAGAATACCCACTTAGTTCCAATCACATTCTTGTTTTCTAGTCTTGGGAAAAGTTCCCAAGTTTGACTCTTCTCAATGTGAATCAATTATTCTTCTATAGATTTCATCCAAAATTCATCTTTGCATGCCTAAATTACTATTTTAGGTTCTAGAAATTAAATATAAGTTTACTTGTTCTCTATGATAGCGGCTTTTCTTCTTGTTAATACACCTTTTCTTCTATCACCATTGATTTGATCTTCAAAATGATTCTTCTATAGATACTTAGAGGTCTTATGGATCCTTCTTGGAGCTTCTTCCTCTTCAATTTTCACTGTTTTTTCCTTACCTTAATCCTCCCATTCTTCTCTGCAAGAGGACTCATCTAATTCATATCCATATATCAGTATTGAGCTTTTGTGTAAGTATTCATCCACTTTGACTCTTTCACTTTCAATATTTCTTTTTATCCTCTTGTTCTAGCAGTGGTAAGCCTTACTCTTTGTAGAATATCCAAGGAAGATATCTTCATCAAATTGTGCATCAAAATTTACTAAGTTTTCTTTATATCTTTTGATATAGGATTTTCTCCCAAACATTCTAAAATACTTGAAAGTAGAATTTTTTCCATACCACAACTCATAGGGAGTCTTTGAATTGTTTGTTCTTTCTTGTGCTCTATTATGTTTGTAGACTATAATATGAATTTCTTCTCTCTAGTACACACCTAGTAAATTTTCTTCCTTCATCATTATCCTTGCTACTTCTTGAATAGTCACATTCTTCCTTTCCACCACTCCATTTTGTTGAGGAGTCCTAGGAGTTGACACATGCCTCCTATTCCTTAAACTTCACAAAAAATATGAAACTCACTGGAGATAAACTCTCCACCTCTGTCATATCTTAAACATTTTATTTTCATATCCATTTCATTCTCAACAATAGCTTTAAATTCCTTAAACTTGTTTATAGCTTTTGATTTTTCCTTGAGAAAAGATACCCATGTCATTCTAGAGTAATCATCAATCAACAACATAAAATACCTATCACCTTGAAAACTTATTCTTATTGTAGGTCCACAAAGGTTTGTATGCACCAACTCCAAAGTTCTTGTGATGGAGTATTCTTTGACATTGAGCCTTTTTCTTATTTTCTTTTAACTTGACATTTCTTACAAACTGCATTTATAGGCTTTGTAATCTTTTGTAGATTCCTTAGAACTTGAGTAGAGCTAATTCTAACTAGGCTATAAAAATTTATGTGACACATTCTTCTATGCCATAGATAAATTTTATTAATTTGAGTCATAAAGAACATACCATTAGCACCCTCAAGATGATCAATATTTCCATATTTCCTTCTTCCTGCAACAACCATAGTTTCAAAGCTTTTTTTGATCTCATAACCACCATCTTGAAATAAATTATTATATTATTTGCTACACATTTTTCCTACACTTAAAAGATTATGTCAAAGCCCCTTAACATAAAGAACACCATCTGTATTATGCTTTCCATCAAAATCGATTGAAACTTTTCCACATATCTTAGTAGATGTGTCATAATTGAACTTAAAAACACCTCCTTCGAACTTCTATAGTTTAAAAAATTCACTCTTATCACCTGTCATATGATTTGACCATCCGTTGTTAACAATATAGTAGTTTTTTCCCTCTCTATCATGAAAAGTAGTCACCATAGTTCCATTATGACCTTCTTTTGGAGCCACATCCTTCATACATCTCTTAAAGTTAGAAAAGTTAGTTCTAACATTTAGAGCCATGAACAAGAATTCATTATCTTCATCATTAGTGTAATTAGATTCATCATTACATATACTGACATCTTCTTTAACATAATAAATTCTCTTAATTGATTTACCTTTATTATCCTTAAATATACCATTTGAAGCTTTGACTAGACATCTTGAAACATAATGACTTATATTTACATAATTAAAAAATTTGAAAAGTAACTTTGTATTTTCCAGTGCCCTTTTTCAATTTCCTCACAAAGTTTGCTTCTAGCTCATGAAACTCATCTGGATCAGATTACTCATTCTTCTCTACTTTTCTAACTTTAAAAGTAGTCTCTTTTATTGAATCACTTGGATAAAACTCTCTCAATTCAAAATTAGTTAAAGAACCAAACAATAAATCTCTAGAATAATGATCAAATTTTTGAGCTTCTTCAATAACAAGAAAAATATGACTATAGGTTTTAGGAAGAGTTCTTCATACCTCTTTTACCACCTCATCTTCTTCAAGTTTTCCTCCAAGGCCTCTGATGGAATTGACAACTTTTTCCACTCTATGCATGTAACCTATAATATCTTCATCTTTTTTCATCCTTAGGGTTTCAAACTTAGTCTTCAAATTTTAGGTATTTTCTTTCTTGACCTTATCATCTCCTTCATAGACACTTTCCATGTTTTTCCAAATCTCACCAATAGTTTTAAGACTCATAAATTTTATAAGTTCTGAATTAGAAAGACCAGTCAAAAGAGAATACCTTGATTTCCCATTTTTCTCACATGCCTTGTGTTGGAAAAACAAGGATAGACAACTGAGAGGGGGGAGTGACTCATTTGTTAACAAAATCAAACTTATTCAACATTAATCAACCTTAAATCTTAGATGTGATAATTAACAGTGCAAGCATAAATCAATAATACATGAGAGACAAATGAACACCGAGATTTTATACATGGAAACCCTGTTAGGGGAAAAACCACGGTGGATGTTAGTCTACAAGATTATACCCTGTTAGAAGTATAATGAAGAATGAAAAGGGAATGCACTTGCATCTAGGCATACTGCCTAGATCACACTGCTTAGAGGGAGGCTCACTACCTTACATACAATAATCAGATTAAATCCATCTGATGAGTTTGAACTGAGCAATTAGCTTCTACAAAATCTTGATTACAGTTCTAGTTAGGCACATTGTTGTGCAGTTTTGCACACACACCCCACTGAAAGTGGGCACCCTCTCTTGGCCTACCATTTTGGAAAATTTTTGTGGCTTTCCCCCTCTTTTTTGCTTATCTTTAAAAATCTTAGGATTCTGGTCTTTGGTGCTTTCCTTGGTTGTGGGTGCCTTTGTGTTGAGTTCTTGGTGGTTTTGAAGTTTTGCGGATGTCCTCTCTAGGGTGGTCTTCTTTTTCCTTTTTATTTTTCCCTTGGTGTTTTTGTTTAGGTCCTAAGGGTTGGTTTCCTCCCTTATTTTTTCCTTTTTTTTCCTTGATCCTTTTGTTCTGCTGGAGGCAGAACTGGGATGGAACTAAACTTTGAACTTTGGTAAAGCTCCTTGTTTGGTTTTCGTTCCTGTTCTGGTTCCGCCTCCCACGTTCTTGTTTTTCCCATTGTTTTGTTTGGCTTTGGCCTTCGGGTTGGTTTTCCTCCCTTAGGTTTTCTTCGCTTTGCTTTTTCCTTCATTTGTTGGAGGTGGAACCGGAATGGACCTTAACTTTGAACTTTGGCAAAGTTCACAGTTGCATTCCCGTTCCCATTCTGGCTCCGGCGCTGCTTCCCACTCTCTTGTTTTCTTCATCATTTTGTTTTTTTTTCTCCTAAGGGTTGGCTTCCTCCCTTAGGTTTTCTTCGGTTTTCTTTTCTTTCATTTTGTCGGAGGTGGGACCGGGATGGAGCTGAACTTTGGCAAAGTTCACAGTTCGGTTCTCATTCCCATTTCGGATATGCTTCCCACTTCCATGTCTTTGTCGTCTCATTGTGTTTGGCCTTTGGGTTGGCTTATTTCCCTTGGGTCTACTTCAGTCTTCCTTTCTTTCACTGGAACCGAGACCGGGATGGAACTTAACTCTGAAATTTCATAAAGTTCACGGTTCGGTTCCTGTTCCCATTTCGCTCCCCGCTTTTGTCGGGGTTGGTTTCATGTCCGCCACCGTCTATTTCCCTTCCTTTCCCATCTTGGTTCTATCTCTGCTTCCACCAGGGTTGGTTATGTTTTCGCCTCTTCCTATTTCCCTTCCTTCCCAATCTTGGTTCTATCTCTGCCTCCGTCAGAGTTGGTCTCGTTTTCATCTCTGCCTCCACCTGTTTTTATTTTTTTTCTTGTTATGATCATGGCTCTGTCTCCACCTGTCTTTGGTTCCACTTTCGCTTGGGTTTGTGTGTGATTTTCTTGCATTAGGAACTCTAATGAATCATCTTGGATTTTGATGATGTATTGAGCATTAATGGTGGCTTGTTTGACTATAGGTTGGATCAAGCTGGTGGTCGTTGTTGGGGCCGAAGGAATGTGTGTACTTTGAAGATTTGGCAAGATCTACAGGTGCGATCAAGTGCACTTTGTGGTTGTTGTCAGATGAAACCCATCCTTGCATGAAAGGTCAATGCTTTTGGTGGCCATTAATGGCGGGCAGACGTGATGGTGGACTCAACCCGGTATGGCTCGATCTGAGTCATTCATTTTCCCAGCTCGGATCCGATCGTTGGCCTGTGTTCAAGCTGGTGTTTCGTGCAAGGTTTTTTTTGCATGGGTGGAGAATTAATGGTGGGTGTGGCTTGAGGGAGTGTACTTGACTTTATGCGATCCCAGATTGATCTGAAGGGGTGTTGGATGCATTCAATGTTGGACGACGAGTTATTGCAAGCTTTCGGGGCTGATTTGGTTGGTGGTTG
Source organism: Sequoiadendron giganteum (assembly GCA_007115665.2). NCBI lineage: Eukaryota > Viridiplantae > Streptophyta > Pinopsida > Cupressales > Cupressaceae > Sequoiadendron > Sequoiadendron giganteum. Next base: position 474,064,246 of record CM021100.1, on the reverse strand, counting down.
ACCTTCTTTGTAACCCTAGCTCTAGTTCATGCAGACATGTTTCTATAAGTATGTTCTTTCACCTCATTGGTAAGGGTTCAAATTGGTTGGGTTCGTTCATTCTCCCACTAGTTGATTTAGCAGACTAAGTCAGAAGACTTGTAAGCAGTAGATTTAGTAGTAGAGTAGCATGTTAGAAGATTAGAAGTTTGTTTTACATTTCAAGAAAGTGTTGTAACATACCAGAATTGTTGCTAGTATGATGATTTAATACAGAGTGCATACATTGTGTTATGACTAGTGCCTTCTTTGCATTGAATAATCTTGCATGGTTCTTGTTCTATCTTTTAAATCGCTTTGAAATGTTTGAATATATCTTAGGTTTAATTAGTAATTCTTGTGATTTAATGCTTGGAGTGTTGTAGAAATCCCTAGTTCATACTTTGGGAAGCTTCTTGATTATGGGAATGTTGTGCAAGGTCAACCTGTACCTCATATTTATTTGCTTAGTTCAACTATAGATATTCATCCAATCTTATTGAATGAATACCCACAGTCTGAAAATCTTTAACACCTTAGAAGATTGCACTATTTCTTGCAAGATTGTAGGTATAGCTTGAGTCAAATAGAAATTAAATTAAGGGATTGGTCTATTCCAAGTATTTCATCATTTGCATGGTTAATCTTAGAAGTAGTGTTAACCTTAGGACTTCTAAAACCCTTATCTTTTGTTGTTTCTTTCATTATTTGGTTAGAAATAGAAATTCTAGCATCATCATATCTTAAAATATGATGAGTTTAGCACTTCTGACATTTGTTCGTAAGACCCCTTGTGATTACCAACATTTTCAAATTTATCACTAAGTTTGTTCTACTACATTGTCATGACTTGACACCCGTGAGACCTTGGGGTTATCTCTTTGTTCATAGAGATCAACCTTTCAAGAGAGATGGGATAATTTTTATTTTGTCTGATGTTGTTGTCATGCAGAAACACCAAACAACATGATTGGTGCTAGAAGGAGGGATGAAGAGGCAAGCTAGAGATTTTTCTAAATGCCATCTCTCTTAAGAGGCTCAGAAGGAGAACCAGATCTACACCAGGAGTAGAATAAGAGTTTCAAGAGTTGGCACCTCCAACTAGGTCAAGAAGGACCAGAAGAGGGGAGGAACCATCATTTCCACCATCCCCACCTCCATCCACTTCATCTTTGTTCGATTCTGAGACTGGTTCCATTCCACATCCCCAACTAGTCACCCATCAACCATTACCAACTCCACCTCCATTGATGGATTACCTAGAAAATAACCCATCACATCTGACCTTCAACAACTATAATGTTATGCCCAAGAACCCTAAGCATTTTTGCTCTAGGTTTCACACAAATGACCCTAATAGAATGACAAAGGAGCATATTGGGGTCTTTCAGACTTGTTTGAGAGATAGAGGGATTAATCACGAGGATGTTGCATGTAGACCTTTCCCCTATTCTATAGGAGAGGAAGCCTTTTATTAGTACAATCATTTGCCTGTTGCATCCATCCATAACTGGGCTGAGCTTGAGGCTGCATTTCTTTTGAAATTTAAGGTTCCCATTAGTGCTAATGAGCTTTATCTATAGTTTACTGGAGTCAAGAGATAAGTTAATGAGCCTATAAGATCATTCAACAATAGGTTCCACCGAGCATACACTAGAATTCAAAGACCTTATGCTGGAAATGAGGACACTGCCCTAGAGGTCTACTTTGAAGCCCTTGACAGCCTTACCTCCACCTTCCTTAAGTGGAGAACTAATCCCCTGACTAACTTTCTCACTGCATATACAAAGGCTATTAAGGTTAGTACAGACCTAAGACAACACTTGTCAGGACCCCTGCCATCTCTGGGACCTGCTGCTCACCCAAGCCAAGTCCAATCTCTCAACTAGGCTCTGATTAATCACACGCATATCATGAATCCCATTTCCACAATTGAATCTAGTCCCTCACCCAGGTCATCCAATAAACCAGGTCCAACCAATACTCGATTATCCCCAAGAAAATGCTAACCATCCCCTCCATTCACAACAACAAGCTAGTTTTCGTACATATTTGTAGAACTCAAAAGTTTTCAATCAGTCTAATGGTTCTGGAGGAGTGTTAGGATACCCCATAAACACTGTGAATCTAATCCAATACAACAATCCTAATAAGGAAAGGTTATATGAGCTAATTGAGCAAGTGAAGAAGTTGAACATGGAGATAACCTACTTGAGGAACTAGAATAGTCAACTCCAAGCTAATGAAAAGAGCAAGCAATCAAGTTATAATAGAGGGCAACACTATGACAAAAATCAAAACTTTCAAAGAGGACAAGGTTATGGTAAGAACTTTGATAGAAGTCAACAAGGTGGACAAGGATTTGAAAGAAGACAACCACCTAGACAGAATAGGCCATGGAACACTGGGCCTAACAATGGAGGAGTCCCCACTCCATTGGATCAACCCTCCAATCTAGAGAAACCTCTAGGTGATGTGTACTTAGCAGAAGATGCTCTATTTGGATGGTGTAGGCTTCATAAGACAAGTCAACACTCTGAGCTTTATTGCCCTGAATTTCAAACTATTGCTTCAATTTTTTAGTATGAAGTTGAAAACAAATCCACTGGCCAAGAATTGGTGCCCTCAAATCCCTATGATTCCCCAGTTTTGGTGTTGAATCATGCCCCTTTCCCAAGGGATGAGGAGAATGAACCAGAAGAGGAATCAAGTAGCCAGAATGGGGAGGCTGAACAAGTGCTCAATAAAGATGAAATCTCTTAGCTATTTGATGAAGAAACTGATAATGGCAATGGCCCATTGGATAAAGAAGAGGTTGATGTTGAAGAAATGCAGATGTTTCAACATCCTACGAGAAAGTATGATCTAAGGAGCAAGCCCCACAACAATCCGCAAGCTGGAGGACCGTTTACTACATTTACCCCTCCACATAATTTTACTACTCCACTAGATCCACATGCCAATAAAAATCCATCCTACCCTCAGATGCCAACACAATACCTCACAAAAGAAGGACAACCGGATATGTCAAAAGGAAGCAATGCTAATGCAACAAAGAATAGGAAGACTAGTCGTTCCAAGGAGGTCCACACTGACATGAATGTGGAATAGTTGGGAGAATGTGTCACTGAGGAACTCAGAAAAGTGAAGGTGATTCTTTCTACTTTTGAGTTATTAAGAGTTCCTAAAATTAGAAGTATAGTCCTAGGGTCCTTTAGTTCAAGTATAACAACACTAGGAGTAGCAACCAATGAGGCAATTGGAAGGCCTCCTAGTTCACAAGCACCCAAAGGTCCTAGTCAATCACAACCCGGGGATAGGGGTAAATAAAAAGATAAGGGTCAAGTTGCTCAAGTTGACTCATAGTTGAATTTATTCCAAGGCAAAATGGAAACCCCTCCTTTTCTGATCTCTATTCGTATATTTGGTAAAAATCTGCACAATTGCCTACTAGATTCAGGGGTATCCACGAATGTTATGCCAATTTTTGCCTATAGGGCTATTGGTATTACCCCTGCAGCCTCTTAGACGAAGGTCACCCAATTGGACAAAATAGAGGTGAATATAGTAGGAGAACTGAGCATGATTCCCATGCAAGTTGCCTCAGATCCTAGAGTGCAACAAGTACTTAATATTTAGGTAGCTGAAATTCCTGACACTTATGGTCTAATCTTGGGTAGAGATTTTACCAAGGCCCTAAATGGATACACATCCATAGATCATTCTCACATGTGGCTCCCTTGGAAAGGAATCCCAAATCAGATCATAATTGAGAGAGAACCTAGAATGAAGTATGCCATTACTAAATATCAAAATACTTCAAATGAGATACTAGTGTCAGAAGTCAATATGGGGAACTATGTCCTAGCCTCCCTTACTTTAGACACAGAGGAAATATTGGTGCTGCAAAGCTCTTTTGGTGAATCCACATTAGAAGCCAGCAGCTCTGAAGTGCAATTTGAACAAATGGAGGAACTCGATGATCATGTAGATAGACAACTCAGTTTTTTGGATAACTTCTAGGAGTTTATCTAGAAATGTGTAGAAGATCAGATTCAGTTGGGTAGAAATATGAACTTCGAAGAATTGCTTCTTCCTAATTGGTGCAGAGTCCATGATGCTCCTCATTCTAAACTAGAATGTTTCTTGTGTCAAACTGCAGTGGAACAGATACAGAGGCACATTAACACAACCCCAACCATTGAGTTAAACATATAGAGCATTCAAAATAGTCTAAAAGGGAAGGACCCAAAACATCCTGAAGAGCCTCCGGGTGGCAACAAGGACAAAGTTATCCCAAGAAAAGTAAGAGCTAATGACTACTAGACATTAAGGTTTGATGGATCCAAATCCAAGCAAGGTGCTAGAGCAGGGCTTGAGATGATCAATCCTAAAGGTAAAACCTACTTTGTTGCTCATAGACTCCAATTCCAGTGCACTAACAATGTAGCCGAGTATGAAGCTCTAGTTCATGGGCTACTAATCGCATTAAGAAAGAAGGTTAAAATTTTGCAAGTGTTTGGAGATTTCGAGCTAGTGGTCAGGAAAGTAAGGAAACAATACTCATGTCATGAAAGAAGGATGGCCAATTATAGACACAAAATATGGGATCTTATTGAAGGATTTGATGCCTTCAACATTCAGCTGATACCTTGAAGTAAGAATCAAACTATTGATTCTCTGGCACAAGAACCAAGTACATTGCAGCCCTTATCACTTTCAGGCTTAAAGAAGTTCACTGTGGAACTTGTTTCAGTACCCTCAGTGCCTGACATTGTCACCAATTTTTAGGTATTTGAAGATGACAAGCATATTCTTGATTTTATCACCAACTATGATGTGTTTGCTTCTCAAGTAATTGATGAGGTTGAACCGCAAGAGGCCGAAATAGACCTAGAAGGAGTCCTTAATCTGAAAACTAATACCATCCCAAGAGGCATGGTGCAATTGGAAAGGATCTTTGATCTAGATAGGATAAGAGATCAAGAGCAGAAAATGAAAAGGGAGTCGCTCAATTGTCAACGTGGAACATACAACATGGGAACCCAAAGTGATGTCAAAAATGTCTTTATTGGTAAGGTGTGCACTCCAGAGGAGAGGAAATGAATTATTGATGCCTTGCACACATATTAGGATGTGATAGCTTGGAGTTATGATGATTTGAGGACATATGACACTTCAGACATTACACATACTATTCCCCTCAAGTCAAATGTTAAGCCATTCAAGCAAAGAAAGAGACCAATTAATGCTCTACTGGAGCCCATTATTCAGAAGGAATTGCATAAGCTACTCTAAGCACAAATCATATTTCTAGTAAGACATTCAAAATGGGTCACAAACTTGGTTCCAGTTAGGAATAAAAAATGGAGAAATCAGGCTGTGTGTCGATTTCACGAACCTGAATAGGGCATCAGAAAAGGATAATTATCCAGTTCCTTCACTGGATGAGGTGCTTCAGATCATTAATGGATCTCATATGATGTCCTTTCTAGATGGGTACTCTAGATACAACATGGTCATGGTCCAATATGAGGATAGGCACAAGACTACCTTCACTACAAAATGGGGAACCTTTTCTTACTAGAGAATGCCCTTTGGATTAATCAATGTTGGAGATACATTTCAAAGAGCTATGGATATTGCCTTCAAGGACATCATTGGAAAGTTCATAATCATCTACATGGATGATTTGACAGTCTTTTCCAAGAAGAGAAGTGATCATGTTGCAAATTTATGCAAAGTGTTCCAGAAGTGCAAGGAATTTGGCATTTCACTTAATCCAAAGAAGTGCATCTTTGGAGTCACTGAGGGAAAGTTGTTAGGACATGTTATTTCAAAACAAGGTATTTCCATGATCCTGAATGAGTGGAGGCTATACTGAAAAGGCAACCCCCTACAAGCAAGAAAGAAATGAAGTCATTCTTTGGCAAGATTAAATTTGTCAAAAAATTTATCACTGGGTTTGCAGAGATAGTCAAGCCATTAAATGCTATGTTGAAACAAGAAGTGAAGGTTGAATGGAATACAGAGGCTAAGGAAGCATTTGTAGAAATTAGGAGTGCTATTGTTGAGGCCCCTGTTTTGGTAAGTCCTGATTATGCTAAGCCATTCTACATCTATTCATTTGCTTACGATCACTCCTGTGCGGGCTTGTTGACACAAAAGTCTGATCAAGGGAATGAGAATCCCATAGAATTCATGAGCGTACCTTTGAAAGATGCAAAAATAAGGTATCCGAATGTTGAAAAGTAGGCTTATGCCTTGATCTAAACTATGAAGAAGTTCAAACACTATATACTAAGAAAAAAGGTCTTTGCTATAGTCCTTGATCCTGCTGTCAAGCTGTTGTTGATGCAGAATGAGCTGGGTGAACGCAGAGCCAAGTGGGTGACTATGTTACAAGAGTATGATATTGAAATTCAACCCATGAAGTTGGTAAGAGGGTAGGGACTGAAGAAGACAATGGCAGAAAAGGGTCCTGGCCTTGTTACCAAACATTATAATCTTGAAGATGTTTCTCCAGGGGATTGGTATGATGATATAATCTACTACTTGTTGAATCAGCAGTGTCCCAGACACCTTAATTCAGTACAAAGGAGAGATCTACTTTTGAAGAGTGGTAGTTTTATGATGAAGGGGGTTGTCTTATACAAGACAAATCATGAAGGTGTCTACCTGAGATGTCTAGGGAAGGAAGAGGTAGGGAGAGTAATGACTGAATTTCATGACAAATATGGCACAAGCCATGGTTCGACACCTTCCACTGCAAATCATATCTTGAGGGTAGGCTATTATTAGCCTACCTTGTTCAAGGACACACATCAGCACGTGAGAACTTTCCATGTATGTCAAACTAAAGCAAGTAGGGAGAGGTGTGTGGCTCTTCCACTTCAACTTGTCATATAGGTAAAACCATTTGCATAGTGGGGAATGGACTTCATAGGTCCAATCAACCCATGTTCATCTGTAGGCCACAGGTATATTATTACTATAACTGCTTATTTTACTAGATGGACCGAGGCTCTTGCTTGCAAGAAATGCACTTCTGAAGTGGTGATTAATTTCATGGAATCAGGTATCATTAATCGCTTTAGTTGTCCATTGGTTGTAGTTTGTGATAATGGGCGTGCATTTGCATCATTAAAGTTTTCTAACTGGGCTTATGATCATGGAATTGCCATAAAATTTGCATCTAATTACTATCCATAGGGGAATGGTTTGGTTGAATCTTCCAATAAAAACCTATTGACAGTCATTTGAAAACAACTAGAAAAGAATCCCAAGAATTGGCACACCTAGCTTAGATTTTCACTTTGGGCAGACCACACTAGACAAAAAACATCCTTAGGAACCTCTCCTTATCACTTAGTGTATGGCTTGGAACCTATCTTTCCCATCCAGCTAAAGATCCCTACCCTACAATTCATCAATGAATATTATGATGGAGAGGATAAGCGTGAAGCCCACTTAACTGAATTGTTACACCTTAAAGAGAGAAGAGATGAAGCCTTAGAAAACTTTGCCAAACATCAGGGTATAGTGAAAAGATGGTTTGATAGGAGAGCCAAGGTGAAAGCTTTTAGAATCTCTAACTTGGTTCTCTACTGGGATAAAGCCCATGAAAGAAAGGGGGAGCATGGAAAATTTGATAGACTTTGGCTCGACCCTTATTAGATTGCAGAGATTCTGGGAGATAATGTTTTTCGTTTGAAAACCCTCACTGGAGGAGATATCCCACTGACTATCAATGGGAAATATTTGAAGCATTATTTCCAATCTTGAGTTGTTCTCAGCTCTGTCCTTGGATATAAGTAGATTAGGTTTCCTCTCTACTATTTTTCTTGCTACTTTTGGTTGGGTTTCTGTTGTTTTTGCCTTGCTTGCTTGTTTTTTTTGGTTTGGATCTCTTCTGGTTTTGGTTTGCTTTGGTCTGCTTGGGTTGGTTTTCCCTACTGCTCTACGTTTTTGGGGTTGTCCTACTTTCCTCTGGGCTTGTTGCATCTGTACAACTAGTTGCTTTTCTAGGTCTGCTTTGGGATTTCTTTTACAAACTCTTATCACATTTTTGGAGTCATTCAAACTGGTAGATTTCCTTCATCTAATGTTGCATGGGTTGGGAGTTAGTGTCACTTGACTAAGTTAAATTCTCGAATGTATTTGGGTCTTATATCTTCACACAAATCTTAAGAATTCCAAGGTTGCGTATGGTCTCTAAGAGGTCCAACTGGGTGAAAAATCTTAAATTCTGCTCTAGTGTCATTGTGGTTCTCATCCTTGAGTGTGGGCTTCATCACCTATAGGGTGAAAATTAAAGCTTTAAAAGCAAATATTAAAAGAGAATTTCAGAATAAAAGAAAAGAAATATTGAAAATCAAAATAAATGTTCACCTTTTCAAGAGTATCCTAGTATCTCTACTGAGGCTATGGATGTATGGCTAGCAATAGAGCTATGCTAGGGGGCTCACAGTGATAACCTCAATGGGGCTATGGATGCCTGACTGACAATGAGGCTCTATTCGGATTGCTTTTGGAGTGAGAATCCTTATGTAGCCCTGTCAGAATGAATTTGGTCCTTATTGCAACTTAGGAAAGGGAAATGAATACATATGCACACACTTTGACCCTGGTACATGAAAGGTTGGCTTGTTAGTGATTTATGAAACCTTGTCTATTGGTAACCTGATGCTTGCAAAATGAGAGATTCCAAGTTCTTGATTCTAGTTTGTCATCGAAATGCTCTTGAGAATTCTCCCAGTAGAGTTACCATTTGTTGTGCTATTTTGCACACATGCCCCACTAAAAGTCGGGACCCTCTCTTGGCCTGCCCATTTGGCTTGTTTCTATGGATTTCCCCCTCTTTTGTGCTTATCTTTGAAAATCTTGGGGTTCTGGTCTTTGGTGCTTTCCTTGGTTGTGGGTGCCTTTGTGTTGAGTTCCTGGTGGTTTTGGAGTCTTGCGGATGTCCTCTCTGGGGTGGTCTTCTTTTGCCTTCTATTTTTTCCTTGGTGTTTTTGTTTGGGTCCTAAGGGTTGCTTTCCTCCCTTAGGTTTTCCTTTACTTTCTTTGTTCCTTTTGTTTTGCCAGAGGTAGAACTAGGATGGAACTAAACTTTGAACTTTGCTAAAGCTCCCTGTTCAGTTTTCGTTCCCGTTTCGGCTCTGCCTCCCGCATTCTTGTTTTTCTTGTTGTTTTGTTTGTCTTCGGCCTTTGGGTTGGTTTCCCTCCCTTAGGTTTTCTTCTCTTTTCTTTTTCCTTCATTTGTCAGAGGTGAAATCTAGATGGAACTTAACTTTGAACTTTCAAAAACTTCATGGTTCCTTTCCCGTTCCCATTCCGGCTCCGGCTCCACTTCCCACTCTCTTGTTTTCTTTGTCATTTTGTTTGTTTTTGTCCTAAGGTTTGGATTCCTCCCTTAGGTTTTCTTTGGCTTTATTTTCTTTCATTTTGTCAGAGGTGGGACCGGGATGGAGTTGAACATTGAACTTTGGAAAAGTTCATGGTTCAGTTCCTATTCCCGTTCCGGCTCCGCTTCCCACTTCTACGTCTTTGTCGTCTTGTTTTGTTTGGCCTTTGTGTTGGCATCTTTCCCTTGGGTTTGCTTCGGTTTTCCTTTATTTCATTGGAATTGGGACTGGGATGGAACTTAACTCTGAACTTTCATAAATTTCACGGTTCGGTTCCTGCTCCCATTCTGCCCCCCGCTTCCATTGGGGTTGGTTTCATTTTCACCCTCATTTGTTTCCCTTCCTTTCCCATCTTGGTTCCATATCTGCTTCTGTCGGGGTTGGTTCTGTTTCTGCCTCCACCTATTTCCCTTCCTTTCCTGTCCTGGTTCCATCTCCGCCTCCACTGGGGTTGGTTCCGTTTCTGTTTCCGCCTCCGCCTATTTGTGTTTCTGTTCCTATTTTGCTCATGGCTCCATCTCTGCCTATCTTTGGTTCCACTTCTGCCTAGGTTTGTGCATTATTTTATTGCCTTAGGAACTCTAATGAATCAGCTTGGATTTTGATGATGTATTGAGCATTAATGGTGGCCCGTTTGAATGCAGGTTGGATCGAGCTGGTGGTTGTTGTTGGGGCCAAAGTAATGGGTGTACTTTGAAGATTTGGTGAGATGTGCAGGTGTGATCGAGTGCACTTTGTGGCTACAGTCAGACAAAACCCATCCCCACATGCAATTTCAACACATTTGGTGGCCATTAATGGCGGGCAGACGTGATGGTGGACTCAGCCTAGTATGGCTTGGTTTGAGTCGTTTGTTTTCCTAGCTCGTATCCGATTGGTGGCTTGTGTTTGAGCTGGTGTTTCACGTGCATTATTGTTCATGAGGGTGGATCATTAATGGTGGGCATGGCTTGAGGGAGTGTACCTGAATTTGTGTGATCCCAGATCGATCTGAAGGGGTACTGGATGCATTCAATGTTGGACAGTGAGTTATTGCAGGTTGTTGAGGCTGATTTGGTTTATGGCGAATCCTCTTTGTAACCCTAGCTCTGGTTCACATGGGCATGTTTCTATAAGTATGGCCTTTTTCCTCATTTGTAAGGGTTAATTCATTCTCCCACTAGTTTATTGATCATACTAAGTCAGAAGACTTGTAAGCAATAGATTTAGCAGTAGAGTAGCATGTTAGAAGATTAGAAGTTAGTTTTACATTTCAAGCAAGTGCTATAACAGACCAGAATTGTTGCTAATATGATGATTTAATACAAAGTGTAGAAATTGTGTTATGACTAGTGCCTTCTTTGAATTGAATAATCTTGCATGGTTCTTGTTCCATATTTTAAATCACTTGGAAATGTTTAAATATATCTTAGGTTTAATTAGTAATGCTTGTGATTTAATGCTTGGAGTTTTGTAGCAATTCCTGGTTCATACTTTGGGTAGCTTCTTGATTATGAGAATGTTGTGCAAGGTCAATCTGTACCTCAAATTTATGTGCTTAGTTCAACTATAGATATTCATCCATTCTTATTGAATGAATACCCATAGTTTAAAAATCTTTAACACCTTAGAAGATTGCATTATTTCCTGCAAGATTGTAGGTATAGCCCGAGTCGAACAAAAATTAGTTAAAGGGATTGTTCCATTCCAAGTATTTCATCATTTACATGGTTAATCTTAGAAGTAGTGTTAACGTTAGGACTTCTGAAACCCTTATCTTTTTCTGTTTCTTTCATTATTTGGTTAGAACTAGAAATTTGAGCATCACCATATCTTAAAATCTGATGAGTTTAGCGCTTTCAACATTTGTTCGTAAGACCCCTTGTGATTACCAGTATTTTCACATTTATCACTGAGTTTTTTCTACTGCATTGTCATGACCTAACACCCGTGATACCTTGGGGTTATCTCTTTGTTCATAGAGATCAACATTTCAAGAGAGATAGGATAATTTTTATTTTGTTTGATGTTGTTGCCGTGTAGAAACACCAAACAACACACACAAAATCTTCTACACACTCTTCCAGACTTTGCTCAATCTCTTTCACACTCTGCTCTACTCTTGAATGATTTGACCATTATTAGAAAATGTACATAGCTTGCACACACCGAGCATACATTGAACACTCTCCAAAATGAGTAAACAATCGCTCTTATATATCCACCAAACAGATTTACATCAACTAATCTGTCAGCTACAATAAATAATGAATTACGACTATCGGCCTCAATAGATGAATAAATCTTAATGTGCACCAACATAATTCGGTCACAACATAGTGAGGACCCAAACAAACACCTTAGAACATGCCAAACAATTAAAAATTAATCCTTATGGCTCCACAACACGCTACTACCATCATTTCGACCAAGAACATGAAAAATTGAGCACACATCAGAAAAATATTTGATCATGAACACTCCGATCAATGTGGACATACAACAACGATAAAGCACAATCTAGACTCATCCATGAATGACACACGTACATGCGCAACAATTGAAATTACCAAAATTTCATCTTCTTCTTCCAAGAACACCTGCTATAGTAGCAGAATGACTATAGACACATATAACTTCATAAGTTCCTCAAATCTTGATGCGTACCACTGAAATTTTTGGACAACACACTAGATAGGCTAAAAAAAAAACCCTTTGATGCATGCCTTCAAATCTTCAACATACTAAACTTTCCAACATTTTTACCTTATGAGCTCCACTGGCTGCCTGCAATATATTTATTACAATTTTCTCAATATCTTTGAGATATATAGCCTTAAGCATCATCAATGCTAATAGTTTTGACATCAATGAAAACCACATATAAACATTGCAACCACAACATCAAACAATATCCCCCTTTGGCATTGATGGCAACACATGATGTGAAAAATAATACCATTAACCCAACTAGCTCTTCCCCAACAATCTCCCTCTGAGATTGTGCATTATTTTCCTATGTTTTTTCACATTGCTCTTCTCTCCCCCTTTGACATCAATGGAAAAGGTTAAACTACTCTGATCAAATATTTGAATCATCTGACTACTCCCCCTTAGTAGCCGCCACCACAATATCAATCCAAAATAAGATATGGCTATGAATTTACAGACTGATGCAAAGACCTGAATCTCTTAGTTCTGATCAGGAGGGGAAATCACCCCTAACTTTCCTCTGAGATACTCAAAAGTATCCTTAGGTAAAGGATTAGTAAAGATGTCTACAATTTTCTTGTTGGTACGTATGTACTCCAGTCTAACTTCTTTGTCACTTAATTTATCTCTCAAGAAATGATACTTCATGGATATATGTTTTGTCTTGGAGTGCAACACTGGATTTTTTGAAATGTTTATGAAACTTGAGTTATCACATAATATAGCAATGGTTTTTTCATACTCAATTTTGACATCTCTCAACATCTGCTTCATCCACAATACTTGAGTATGACTATTTGCAACAACAATGTATTCTGCCTGAGTAGTAGATAAGGAAACTGAATTCTACTTTTTGCTTAGCCAAGATACTAGCTTCTTCCCTAACAAGAATGCACCACCACTGGTACTCTTTTTTTCATCCACATCTCCTACCCAATCAGCATAATTTAAAGCACTTAGGATAAGATCATCATCCCTAGGATACCAAATAACAAGATCAACTGTCCCTTTCAAGTATCTGAAAATTCTTTTCACAGTAGTCACATGAGACTCTTTAGGATCAACTTGAAATCTAGCAACCATGCATACAACATTCATTATATATGGCCTAGTCTGAGTCAAATAGAGTAATCCACCAATCATTGACTTGTATCTTGTTTGATTTACTTTAGGAGAATCATTATTCTATGTAAGTTTTCATCCGGTTACCATAGTTAAACCAACTAGCTTTGAATCTTCCATGCCAAACTTTTTCAGTAGCTCTTTCATATACTTCGACTGAGATATGAAAATTACATCATCTAGCTGATTGATTTTCTGTCCTAAAAATAGTTCCAGCTCTCCTATCATTGAAATTTTAAACTCACTTTTCATTTCATCAACAAACTTCATACACAAATCATCATCACCTTCAAAAATAATATGATCAACAAAGACTTCAATGATTTATTCTTTATTTTAATCCAACTTGAAATACAAATTGCTATCAACAGTACCTTTACTGAATCCAAGATGCAATAATTATTTATCCAATCTAGCATACCAAGCCCTAGGAGCTTGCTTAAGTCCATATAGATATTTCTTCAATCGACATACCATGTCCTTTTCATCAATCAATTGAAATCCATCTGATTTTTCAACATAGACTTCTTCTTCTAGCTCACCATCTAGAAATGTTGAATTTACATCCATCTAATAGAATTTGTAATTATTGAAAGTAGCATAAGCAATAAATAATCTTACAACTTCAATTCTAGAAATAAGGGCAAAATTTTCTTCAAAATCAATACCTTCCATTTGTGAGTAACCTTTGCAAACCAGTCTTGCTTTTTTTCTGACCACTTCACCTTGCTCATTCAGCTTATTCTGAAACACCCATTTGGTTCCAATCACATTTTTGTTCTAAGGTCTAGGAACAAGATCCCATGTATCATTTTTCTCTATCTGCATTAGTTCTTCTTTCATGTCTTCCATCCAATATTAATCTTTGCATGCTTCATTGATATTGTTGGGCTCAACTTTGGAAATTAGGCAATACTCTTCCAAAATTCTTCTTCTAGTTTGCACACCTTTGCTCTTGTCTCCAATGATCTAACTGTTAAAGTGATTTCTCCTTACACACTTGGGAGTTTTAGGATTTTCTCTAACTTCTTGTTCTTTTGTTCTTTCTTCTGCACCTCTGCTAGTCTCTGCCTCTTGATTCCCTTGGTTCACAGAAACAATCTGAAGTTGATTCTATGTCTAAACATTATTTTCATTGTTAGTATTATCATGTTGATCATCTGAGTCATATCCACTACATCTGGATGGTCTAACAATATCTTCATCAACTTTGACATTTGCACTTTCAACCATTTTCTTTAACCTCTTATTAAAGCACAGGTAAGATTTTCTTTTAGTAGAGTAACCCAAAAAGATTCCTTCATCACTTCTAGCATCAAACTTGCCTATATCATCATCTCTCTTGATGTAACACTTTCTTGCAATTTTTTTGAAATATTTGACAGTAGGCTTATAACCAAACCATAGCTCAAAATGTGTCATACCAAAATTATTGTTGACATTCACCTTATTAATGGTGTACACAATAGTACTTACAACTTCTCTCCAATAGAAATGAGGAACATTTTCTTCCAACATCATGGTTCTAGCAATGTCTAGAATGGTTTCGTTCTTTCTTTCAACAACTCCATTTTGTTGAGGGGTCTAGGGAGTAGATAGTTGTCTTTGGATTCCATGCTCTTCATAGAAAGAATTGAATTCTTGGGAAGTGAATTCACCACCTCTATCTGACCTTTGAAATTTGATCTTTGAATTGTCTCATTTTCTACCATAGCTTTGAAGCTTTTGAACTTTTCTAATGCTTCACGTTTTTCTCTTAATAAATCAACCCATATCATTCTAGAATAACCATCAATGAGCAACATAAAATACCTTTCACCTTGTAGACTTCTGATTCTAGAAGGGTCACATGAATCAGTATGTATTGAAAATCAAGTACTACTTTATAGCTATACTGTTTGCTCTGAAAATAATTTCTTGTCTTCTTTCCCATCTAGCATTCCTTGCACATAGTGTTAGTAGGCTTCACTAACTTAGGAAGATCTCTGAATTTTTGAGTAGAGCTTATCTTGACAATTTTATCAAAGTTCACATGACACAACCTCCTATGCCATAACCAGCTTACATCAATATGAGAAATTAAACAAATTTCACTAGAATCACTCAAATGAAAGATATTACCTTTTATTTTTGTACCTAAAGCAATCATATTTCCAAAACTTCCCCTTGTTCTACATTTACCATCCTTGAACTAAATATTGTAACCCTTGTCTACCATCTGTCCAACACTTAACAAGTTATTATTTAAGCCTTCTACATAAATAACATCATCATTATTATGCTTACCACCAAAATAAATAGTGCCTCTTCCACAAATCACACCGGAAGTGTTGTCTCTGTTGGTTGTTTTTACTATAACCAGGTTGATCTTCTACTCTACCTATAGAATTGCCAATTCTAATCAAGGGAAACTCGAAGGACCTGGACCAACTAACGAGGAGTTTAACAAACAAACCTCCTACACTTCAGGCTCTACAAGACCCATGAGGGTGGTCCCCTTAATGTGTTTATAATCTCTACACTGAACTTATAAACAATCATTAACAATAATAGATAATCTCATTCTAATAGCTCAACAAAATAGGATAATACTGAATTGAGTTGGCTTTTCATCAATAGTATCAACTACTTGGAGCATGAGATGATTACAAAAATACTTCACAACTTAATATAGTCATTTTATTTGTGATTTTCTAGCAAGCTCTAAGCAAAGACAAGAAGATACATAACCTCACAAAAAAATACAATTTAGACCAGTGCCATATACCATTGGGGAGTCTAATTCACAAACATTTAAAAAATTCGTGATAGATTCAAACACATAGCATATAGGATCTCTAACAATATTACCTTACAATTCCATCAATTTATATCCTAACCCAATACTTCTTACCAAATCCCTTCATAATACCTATAACTCCATTCAAGCATTTTAATTAATTCTTTGAATTAAAGCCAAAATGAGAATCATACACACCACAATAGTGAGATGAATGCAATAACCCTTGATTATATTATTCAATATTATGATATGCTTATACAAAGGAGAGACATGAGCTCAGAATGAATCATTCTAACTCAAATGCTAGTACTATCATGAAACATCAAACCTTCATAAATTCAAAACCCTACTACAGAATGACACAAAAAACCTAAATTGCATTTACACTGAATCAACAGGCTTTACAACTTGCTCTGCAACTGTGCTTAGAATCGACCGAAAAATATCTAACTTGCTAACCCATATTTTTGGCCTTGAAATCCTTCTTATAGAGAATGAAGGAGCAAACAAGTATCGGGCCAAAAACTACACATGTCACTGGTCAATTGGACCGCTCTGTGACACTTCACAAAAATTATTACAACCACCGAGTCCCTGGAGCATCTTCTTGTTAATCCCACTCATTAGAGAATAGCCGTTGCATTGGCCAAACCTCAAAACTTGCACCAAAAATCACCATGGAGACAAAACCACAATCTGTTACAACCATAACCATTGAGTTGTTAACTTCTAGTAATAGACATTATCTTACTCCTCTTTGGTTAAATATTTTTCCACCCATATTTGATACTCTTCATCTATTGGCCAATAAAAATTCACCACCTCATTCACCTTAGTATTGTAAGGTGTGTACTTTACTGCTACCTGATTGGTCTCTCTTTCAAAAGACTCTAAAAATGTGTTGGTGTTAATTATCTTATCAATTATATCTAGAAAAAATGTATCACTCTAATCATCAAAACTCTTTACCAGCTCTTTAATCCTCCTACTCAAATCATCAGGTAAGGCTTGAAAACCCTTCACTGATTTCACAAAAAAATGGGCAGGCCTCAATGACTGGGGCCTATTATCTGCATCAAATCTAGAGGCTTTATACATAATATCCAAATCATTGGCCCTAGGGATCCACTTCTGAGCCAAAGGAAAAACTATTTCCCGATCCCTATTAATATTTCTTATTTCATCCAAGAATAAAGAATATAAAGAATGTACTAATGGTAATCTACCATCAACCTTCTCATTTAGGTGCCTCAAAACTGTATTGACAACCTCATTTTCTTTGGCAACTACTCCATCCTTACTCACTTTTAAAGCAGCCTGCATCTGCTTCTTAGTGGGATCCATAGAGTATTCAACCTCCTCCTCAACTGGCCCTAATGTAGGACTAAGAGCAGGTGTCTGGATGGGGGATCCTGGAGTAGAAATAATTGGAGAAGTAGGGGGTACTAATCCTGATGTAGAAGGTAATTCCATGATACTAGGAGAATCGGAGGACTCTCCCACCTGCCTATATTTAAACCTATCTACCTCAGATTGTAGCTCAACATTCATTTGTTGCATCCTACTATATTCTCCAATTATTATGTTGTATTTATCCATCAAACTCTTCTTTTCAGCCTCTTCCCTTTCAGCTGTCTTCTGGGCCAATTTGGCCACATTTACAGTTAGGCTTGTAGCTTATGTAGTTGAAGTTTCAGAAGCTCTTTTGATTATTAACCCTTCCCTTAGGTTTGGGCTAATATCAGTTATATTTGGCTTTCTGCCCTGGGGTGCCAATGCCCAAATTGCCAGAGTTTCATATTCCTCACTAAAGGCAGAGTCTTGTAGAGCTGCCTTAACTTCTTCCTCACTATTTTGTATGGGATGCTTGGACTGTAAAATAGCATTGAATGCTACAACATCAACGATGTCCCATTTAGGAAAAATTAGGACACAAGTCTCCTTCCTTCCTCAGGAGTGATGCTTTTGAATTCGTCCATCAGTTCGGCCTTCACCTCATCATCATTCTCCTGCTCAGACCTATCAGGCCTTGATTCTCTCCTCCTCTTGCATTTGTCTTGGTATTCTTCTAGCTTCATCCTCCACACCAGTTGCAAGAATACAAGAGTCTTCACATAATCCAAGAATGCCTTGCAGGCCTCCATTCTCACATCTTGTACACATTGTCCTTGTACATCCATATCAAATAACACCAACTGTGTTGATCTAGGAGGGGAAGGAATACCAACCTGCATGTCTTGATCTGTAACAATTATCTCATCCATCAGAGTCTCTTGTGCTTCCTTAGCTCTCTGCCTCTTAGGGCTTGGCTCTGATGGTAGTAATGTAGGATCACTACTCGGTGGTGAATCCAAATTAATAATTTTTATCCCTCTAAGTGCTCTGATCTTCGAGACTAGCTGTGATGATGTCTTCATTATCTGTTTTCCTTTCTTACCCCCCTCCTCCTTATCACTATTGTCATTCCTCTTTCTCTTGTAGAGAGGCCGATCCACTGAGGGCTAATAAGTTGGCTTCATTTCTTCAGGCCTCACCTCTGGTCTTTGTATACCAAAATTTGATTCCAAATTGACCCTCTTGGTCATCAAGGTGCCCATGATCTCTTTGAAATTATCCAACAAGAAATCAATTCTCTTATGGAATGGAGTGAACTCCATTAATGGATCATATTTTGGATCCATTTTATGTACCATGGCCAACAACTTCTCATATGCAATCCACTTTTCTTTATTCAATTCCTGCCTATTTAAATCAAATTCATTTTTTATTAGGTCCTCAGGAAAATTGAATTCATGTACAAACCTACCACAAATAATTCATTGCCTAAACAAGGCAAAGAAACCCTCAGGGTCATGCTACCTCCTAGGACCACTCCTCAAATGAATTTCATCAAAGAATCCTCCAAAGTGGATCCATCCTCCCTTGGAACAAACAAAATCAGAAATTACAGTGTAATCGGGGAACAAAGTCCCTTTTCCCCTCCCTGTCGGGTTGTCCTTGTGAATACAACCTATTTGCCACATGACCTCGACAAACCCCATTCTTGATGGTACATTAAATGGTAGAATATGTGGGGATCCCTAGAAACCATATACTCTTAGAACAATACTTATGGGGTGCAAGATGATGTCATCCCAATTGTGGCAGACTTTCAAATTAGGCTTCCTCACCTTTGGTATGAGGAAGTCATGTAAGTCCTCAGGGATTCTAGGTACATTAACTACCAACCGAGCCCTGAGTCTGGAGGCAAAGAAATTGTCAAATTATAAAAAACTGGCACTTCCCCTATTGTATGATAAATCAGCACTCCAAACCTATACTAGTAATCTCTCTCCATTTACATCTTGCCTCAACTCCATTTTTTCTGAGAAGAAGTCGACACTCTTATATAGGAACATGTGCATTAATAGCGAATACCAAAAGAAATGAGTGCCAATATCACCCACTTGCAACTTCAACAAAACCTCATGTATCATTTCTGCCAGAAAAGATGCAAAGTCATACACCACAGAGAAATTGGGATGCTAAATTTGGGCCCCCATGAACATGTATGTAATTGGAATTACAGTATTAGGGATGAATCCCAAAATATGGAATAATGAATAAAATGTAGCCAAAAAGTGATTGGCAAAGCAACTCAGCCTCAAAGGCTCCTCGTCACTTGGGCTGATATGAATTGTTGAACTGCTTGCCCTAGCCAAATGAGGAGGAAGAAAATTCAATCTGAAAATAGGCTTCGATCTTGCGTACTCCTGCTTCATCTCCTCAAGATCAATTGGAACCAAAAATGAGCTAGAATCACTCAAATCAAACACCTATTGAATCTCATCCGCACTTATACTCAGCAAAATCCCACCATCATTATCCCTTATTACTCTTGTAACAGGGTCATATCTTGTTGCCACTGCTCTGAGTAGGTCCACATCTGGGAACAGATTTGGCACTGCTAGCTTCCCCATGTTGTATCTCCAGCCATTACAAAAGGGGTGAGGTAAATTTCGTTGTCCATACCACAACCTAAACATTTCCAAACCAGTCATAGGAACCTTAGCATCTACAATATTATAACTCTTGCACACTATTCCTTCGCCTAGGGTTCTTCCACTCATCAAAAGTAAACCCCTCTTCCTGTCATTTTTTGATAACAGGAGTTGATCCAAAAATTCTTCATATAAATTCCTCTACAAATAATCAATATGGCCAGAATGCTGCTTTGGTGGTGCCATCTCAAACGAACTAGGGCTTCTTTAAATAATTCAAATCCTTGAACAAACTAGGGTTACCCAGAAAATGAAATTACAGCAAGACCTTGCGTTTTCCCTCAATTTAAACAAACCAGTAACCCTACAACAATAATAAACAAACCCCTCTAACAAGCACACTACAATCCTTCATGAAATCATAGTCAAATTAACCAAGCAGTACAAAAAACAACTCACATATTTCATGCCTTGTAGAAAACCAAACTCCTGCTATGATTGCTCAAAAACTTTGTCTCTGGCTCTGAAACTGCTTCACCAATGTGCTTAAATGCTTTGTGGTGAAATAGAATGAAGGAAAATACTTTATGTTGATTGAATTGAGCCAATAAACATCTCATTTGCCATTAAAGCACACTTGCATGCCACACCAACGACTCCAATCGCATTTGATGCAAATTTAAATACGAACCATCGATCCTTTATCTTCGTCAGATCATCGAATGACCACCTTCAAAAAGGCTGATGTAATCTCCATCTCAGCATTGAGGGCCCACCATAGTATGCAACACCAAAGGAGTACACGTGGTGTCTTCCTGTGATATCACAATCACTAAACATCTTGCATCTTTGGATTAGGCAATGGCGGGCAACCGTTGATTCCCACCATCGATAATTGTGTTCATTCACAATAGTCACCAGCACTAAACATAACCGTTGAGCAAATTTTCATCAAGATTATAACACCACTGACAATCTTGAGCACGTGCATCTCGCAGCTATTTTAGTAATTCACTATATAATGTATTAAAACCCGACACAAAATTAAAGCACTTTATTAATCCTTTTCGGTGTTGGCAACTGAGACACGTGGTGCGCACCCGTGATTTCACAATCAGTTGAAACCCAGTGGTGAATCCATCATGAGATCGCGGGGAATGGTCAGGATCAACTGTTGGATGATCAATGGTTACTAAAAAAACGTTCCCTGCAAAATATAAAACTATTATTAAAGGGAAAAAGGGACATCGCCTAGGCCAACGAAAAAAGATGGCTGAATGTTGTTCTTAGAAAATGGGGCATGAGCCAACCTAGACTTAGGAAATAATAATTTTTTGGAAAAATATTTAACACTATTTATTAAAAGGGGCTCGGACTAGATGAGTCAACGAGACATAAGTCATTTTAAAAGCACCTTCAAAAAGGTAGCAGCGGAATAGATCCTACCCAAGGTATTAGATAGAACATTAGGACTTTATGAAGGCAAAAATAAAACCCTTAACCTTAGGTTTCTTCCGAATAGTATGACAGACCAATATAGAGGCAAGATAATAATGGAACTCAAAGAACAAAATTTGAGGCTCCATCAGTCTCCAAATCTTACAACACCACCATCATAGTCTTATAAGCTTACAAAATTTCTTTTATCACCAATCATATGATGTGAGCATCCGCTGTCAATTACCCACTCATCCTTCTCTTCAAATTTTTGCTGCAAGAGCTTTCTCAACATTCACATTACTAGTAGATTCAATGGACACCTAACCATTTTCTTTGATATCAATGAATACCCATTCATCTTCATTTACAGTTTCTTTATCAGATTCTTCATCAATTGCACCTTCTTCAGCATAATAGCATTTCCTTTGAAATCTAGTCTTCTCAGGTTTGTACTTAGAAACTCTTTCATGACATCTAGATGTAAAATGACCTATTTTACTGCAAGAAAAAAAATTTGATAGGTAACTTTTCTTTGTACTTATCATGACCTATGGCTTCTCTTTTCATAATCAATGCTTCCAGTTCTTCTAATTCTCTTTCTTCATCTTCAATATTTTTCATCTCATCTTCATATTTGAATGTCCTTTTGGAACTCTCTCCTAGATTGTATCTCTATTGGATTTTTCCGGACATAGTAGCTTTGAATGCAGGTTTAGTCTTAGGAGTAGATTCACCAAATTCATTTAGCTCAAAGGTAGCAAGTTTTCCAATCAGCATGTCTCTTATCACATTTGTCACTATCTTGAGTTCATCAATATCATGAGCTCTTGTTTTGTAGGAGGGAGGCACAAATCTAAGTATCTTAGCCATAATTTATTCTTCATCCAAGGTTCCACTGACACATCTAATGCTCATCACCAGTTCATTTATCTTTTGAGAGAAAGAGAGGATGTTCTCATCTTCACTCATCTTCATGTCTTCCCACTTGCCTTTAAGACTTTGTAGCTTAACACTTTTCACTAGTGCATCTCCTTCATACAATGTTTCCAAATTTTTCCAGATCTGGTATGTAGTCTTCAATCCTAACACATTTTTCATCTCTGAATTTTTCAAATCACTCAACAATGCTTCAATAGCCCTGCTATTAGCTTCTTCTTGCTTTATGTCATCTTCAGAGGACGAACCATTTTGAGGAATAGTATATGCACTATGTGTGATCTTCTAGAAAGGTTCTCCAATGCACTTCAAATGAAATTCCATTTTAACTTTCCATAAAGAGT
Organism: Sequoiadendron giganteum; assembly: GCA_007115665.2. NCBI lineage: Eukaryota > Viridiplantae > Streptophyta > Pinopsida > Cupressales > Cupressaceae > Sequoiadendron > Sequoiadendron giganteum. The sequence continues at coordinate 474,041,526 of CM021100.1, read as the reverse complement.
AGTTTGTACCATCGAATCTAGGACTACCCGTCTTGTATGATGCCATCTCAAATCACCTCAAGCTATTAGGATTCTTCAGTGGAACTAGCTCTAATACCAATTGTTGGAAAAACAAGGATAAACAACTGAGAGGGGGGGTGAATCAGTTGTTACCAAAATCAAACTTATTCAAAATTAATCAACCTTAAATCTCAGATCTGATAATAAATAGTGCAAGCATAAATCAATAACACATATGAGACACATGAACACCAAGATTTTATACATGGAAACCTTGTTAGGGGAAAAACCACGGTGGATGTTAGTCCACAAGATTATACCCTGTTTCAAGTATAATGAAGAATGAAAAGGGAATGCACCTGCATTCAGACACACTGCTTAGAGGAAGGCTCACTGCCTTACATACAATAATTAGATTAAATCCATTTGATGAGTTTGAACTATAAAAGTAGCTTCTACAAAATCCTGATTACAGTTCTGGTTAGGTACAAAAAAACTTCTACACACTCTTCCACACTTTGCTCTGCTCTTGAATGATTTGACCTTTATTCGCACATGTACATCACTTTCACACATCGAGCATACACCGAGCACTCTCCAAAATGAGTAAAAAATTTCTCTTATATATCCACCACACGAATTTACATCAACTACTCTGTCAGCCACAATTAAGTAATGAATTACATATGTTGGCCTCAATACATAAATAAATCTTAATGCGCACCAAGAAAAGTTAGTCACAACATAGTGAGGACCCAAACAAACTCCTTAGAGCATGCTAAACAAATAAAATATTAATCCTTATGGATCCGCAACATGCTACTACCATCATGTCATCCAAGAACATGAAAACTCGAGCAAACATCAGAAAAATCTCTGATTACGGACACTCCAAATAATGCAGATGTACAACAAGGATATAGCATGATCTAGAATCATCCATGAACAACATAGATACATTCACAACAATTGAAATTACTATAATTTCATCCTCTTCTTCCAAGAACACCTGCTATAGTAGCAGAATAACTGTAGACACATAGACCTTCATAACTTCCTCAAATCTTGATGCGTACCACTGAAACTTTTAGACAACACACTAGATAGGCTCAACAATAAACCATTTTATGTGTGCCTTTAGATCTTCAACATATAGAAATTTCCAACATTCTGACCTTCTCAACTCCACTGACTACCTACAATATATTTATTAGAATTTTCTCAATATCTTCAACATATACAGCCTTAAGCATCATCGATGCTAATAGTGTTGACATCAATGAAAACCACATATCAGAAATGAAACCACAACATGCAATACCTTGATCTCATCATTAGTACTCGAACCATTTGCAAGAATTGTATATCTAATTTCAATATACTTCTTGACTCCAAACCCTAGAGAAATGGGGAAACCTTCCATCTTGGTCTTCCAAAATACATAATCAAATCCATGAATTGGAGGATCCTTCTTCTTGTGCATCACCCAAAATCTACCTTAAGTGGTTAATATTTCTTCCAAGGAACCTTTCTCTAATTCCAATTACTGAATGCACACGAAAACTAAGTGGGGGGTGAATCAATTGTACATTAAAACATCAAAACCCTCATTGAAATTCAAATATATATTAATTCTTAAACCCTTAAAACCATTATGAATCATTAGCATAATATAAACATGAGAAAAAATAATGCAAACACATCCATGTGCACATGAGAACACTAGATTTACATGGAACATGAAGGGAAAAACCATGATGAGGATTAGCTCACAATATAAAGTAATTGTAACATCGAATACAATCGGCTCACTACCAATGGATCATTACTAGAATAGAAAGAAGAATAAATAAGAATGTAAAACAATGAGAAATCTATCTCAAATAAATATGGAATATCCACCACTTCACCTCTAGTTCACTACTATCAGAAACTTTAGGTATTCTATAAATGTAAACCCTTTCGCTCACTGCATTGGAGTCTTAGGAATTAAGCTCATAATTCAAATCTTTGCATCTAATAAAATTTGAATCTCAACACATCCTCACATCTAGACACATCTCTACTTAGTTCATCACACATATATACCATCCTTATCTTTGAGAACAAGCTACAAGATCAACTATGCATCTCAAATGTGTAAATTCAAATTAGCTCAATACTAAAAAATTATTGTGGTAGAGGGTAATGAAGGTAGAACACATCACACCTTAAATCGTACCTAAATCCACATACACACACCATGCCATGCTTCCACAAAAATTGAAGCATATCTGTAATTAGTGTAAACACCTAAGGTCAATCGACCTTGTATAAAAACCATTAAAGAATTAAGTAAACACTTCCTTTGATTCAAATATGATTCATGGACCACACACAACACTCAAACAAAATTTGGAATATTCCATCAACACCTTGATATCCAAAAAATCCTTCACAACAACTTTCACCTGAAGAATATATTTTGGAAAACCAATTAACCTTCCACATATTGTAACACATGAATCCAACCTTGCAAAGCACCAAAATTTTAACAAATTAGACTACAGATAGATATGAGAAATGTAAGCACACCCTCAAATCCACAAGACCAAAACCCACACTATGGAGAAGTGCAGAGAAAATCCATTTCTCCCAGATGAAACTACTTCCACATTTGACACATTGGTGAACAATCCTATTTTTGCACAATGATTTAGGACCTAAAAATCTATACATATCACCTCTGAACACCTCTAAAAAACATATCTGGACCAAACAAGAAGATATTCAACCATGAAGAAATTTGGAACAAAACACTAAACACTACTCTACCATACTAAACACACTTTAACACATTGCTTCTTCATTTATTCAAAATTTATCAAAAGAACTTGGAAACCAAGAACTACAAACACTATTTCAACATTTGCAACACCTTATCGACCACAGAAGAGGTTGAGAATCTAAAAATATATGCTCATCAAAGAAACACTATAGGTTGATATCATTAATGCTATGAATACAAACATAATGCAACCAATTAAAGAACCTCCAAAGGTTGTTTTGATGGTTAAAATGACACAAACAACATTAAAACAGAATATTTCTACTCTATTTCTCCTGAAAGAGAAAGACAACATGTAGTAGCCTAACTCCCAAGGTCCTGGTAGTTGGTTCTCAACTATCTGATGTCACTCAATTGGTTCAGGCAACTGTAATATTCAAGGGGCCTGTGCTGGTAACAAAGGATTAAAGCTATGAGTCTTTTTATCGAAATAGTTCCTATAAATCAATGGGTTTTAAATAAAAGAAAAAGATAGATCCAAGGGGTAAATCAGTAAGTATGAATTAAATTTATCTAATATCCAGACATATACTTCTAACAATGAATTTTTTCTTAACCGATCACAAAACCCATAGCATGACACAACCCACAGTATGACTGTACCATCATATACATCTTAGGTGCTTAATTCAATTCCACTATTTGCATATCACAAGTATTTCCACGATTTCAAAACAACACACATTCATTCATCATCAAAAACTATAGATCAACAGACTTCAATAATTTTAATTCAATGACAATTTAACAAGATAATCTTTAAACCTGGTTTCTTCTAATTACTTTCATCACATAAGAAACTATCATGCTTCAGCACAATCACTGGCATTCAGGTGGATTATAACTCATTAACCTTATCAAACAACACAATTCAATGTAAACTCCATTTTTCCTAAACCTGCAATTCTATTAATTGTCAAAAGATCTAGTACAAATGTATCTCTGTAAAACTCTATAAAATTCTATCTCCTAGCACTAGGTAAGCCAATCCAATTCTCAATTAGCCAACCCTTACAATGTGATACCCATCTGGTATTTATAGATATACAAAAGAAGTCCGAACTTCACTTCTATCTTAGGCTTTCCACCTTTTTAGGAACAATCAACTTTCTTGGAAACTCAGATCAACTTTGATCTTGAGTTCTTACATTATACATTCAGTTTGATCTAAAAATAGAAGCTAGAAATAGAAGAAAAGAAGTCATGCACCCTTAAGACTGTTAGTGCTACATGCATGCAGCATGCAAGGAAGAAGAACATCATGCATGCAAGATTTTTATGCATGTGAAGCTGGATCCGCTATGAACTCATCATAACTGGTGAAGACTTGTTGTAGCATATCCATATCTGGCCCATCAATTCAGTCATCTTCAAATTTGATGCGATCCAACTCAACTGCAGCAAACTCTTTCATACTTTTTACCTTGATCAATTCTCTCCCTATAGCTTTTATTTCTTCTTTGAATTCTACAAGCCGATCTATCACCAAGCCTCCTCCATCATCTTTCTCCTGCATGAGTCCTTGGAATCTTTCATTCCATTTCTCTCTAACCTGACTCAATGGCATGCCATCTTTGGTCATTACATTCACATCTACAATTATGGCCATAACCGCCTCCAACTCTTCCAACTGCTCCGTTAAATTATTAACTGCTTCCTGAATCTCATCCTTATGCTTGCTCAAAAATCCAGTCCTAAACTTAAGTATTTGAGAAGTCTTTTCTACAAAATCTTTGTTATCATCTTCAAGTATAGATTCTTCTAGAAGAGTAGTTAGAGGCAATGTATTTATCTTGCCTAAATTTTCACTATACTCCTTGTACTCTTCTTCTAATTTCTCGGATGCCTCAATATATTGATGCGTCTCTTTTATTACTCCTTCTGCTTCTTTGTAGGTCTCAAATCCTTTTTCCAAAACCTCACCTACCTCCCAATTCACTTTGTCTATCCATTTGTCAACCATCTCCACCTTACCTCTAACTTGCACCAAATCATCCACCTCCTTTTTGCTTAGCAAAACAGGAGTCTCAATAGTTGCAACCTGTTGTGACCTTGGAGAGGAGACACTCTTCAAGAATGAATGTAACTGATCTAATTGAGCCTTAAGCTCATCTTTCTTTTTTTTGTCCTTTATCATTCTTGATTTATTTGTTGAAGCCACCACATCAATCAGATTCATTTGTTGATTTCTCGTGGGTCTTCCCAAATTAACCGTACTCAATTGATAGTCTGTTAACTGCATATCCCTTACCTCCTTTTCAGTCATAGGCATGGCACATTCAGCAACTATCTCCCCTTTATCTGTGAGTCTAGTAGAATGTAAAACTTTAGCCTTCTTTTTAGGCCTTTCCTGTTCAATCTCCTTCATCATGTCCTCCCAATTAAGAGGTTGAGGAGGTGTTCTAGCTCTCTTCTACAAATCTAATTTCAACCATGTAGGAGCACTGGGATTCATCATCATGGAAGAGGAAGCAGCAACTATAGAGGATGGCTGAACATTTACCTCAGGTTGAGAATCAACCTTTGCTTTCTCTTGTTGTTCCTGCAACACATGCATCTGCACCAACTTCTCAGCCTCTTCTCTATCTAGTTGTTCCTGTATTTTCTTGTCTTCTTCTTCTTTTCTCAATCTCTCTTCTTCCATCAGATCCTTCTCTAATTTCTCTTTTTCTAAGGCGATGAGCTTCTCTACCTCCAAAGCTTTAAGTTTTGTAGCTTCAGCCTCTTCTTCCTTTTGCTTCCTAACTAGCTCTTCAGCCTCTTTTTCCTTTCTTCATCCTTTCTGATTCTTCCTTTTCTATTCTTTCCATTTCTAAGGCTATGAGCTTCTCTACTTTTTCCCTTTCTTCTTCAGCTTTCTATTTATTTATTAGCTCTTCAACATCTCTTTCCTTTCTTAGAGCTTCAACTTCTTGTTCTTTTTGTCGAGCTTCCTCTGCAAGCTTCAATCTAGCAACCAGGGCTTCCTTTTCCCTTCGGTTTCTTGCTTTCCCCTCCTCAAGATCATGGATCTTCTGTATCAATTCTAGCTTGTCATTTTCTACTTTAACCTTGATCTCATGCTCTCGTTGCCTCATTTTCTCCTCCATTGTATTAGCTGCTGTCCTTGTTTCAATTTCTTTTACCTTTAATTGCTGTTGTTGAAGTAGAGCATCAGCTTGTAACTTTGCATCCATTTTCTTTTGCTTCTCCACTGCAACCCTTGCATCAGACTCTCTTGTAGCATCTTCAAACTATTTCCATTGCTCTTCCTGCATCAGAATTTGCTCAATAGTCCCCTCCAAAGGCATATTTTCTTGCAGGTCCTTCTCTAAAAGAGTTTCATCCGAGTTTGTCTCAATTTCTACCAATTCTTCCTCCACTTCTTTTCCTTTAGCGGCTTCAGCCATGGCAAAAAGAACTCCTTGAACTTCTTTACTTTTCTTTCTTGTGAGTGGGGCTTGTGTGGATGACTCACCCAATGTGGGCGTAGAAACAACAGATTCAATTGGCACATCTCCCTCCGGTGTCTCTTCTTCTTCATCGACTACCTCAAGCTCTATTTCTTCAACATTTGGAGGAAAGAATTCCACTGGCTCCTTGGAAGGTGCCTTTCTTTTAATCCTCTTGTATCCTTTACCTTTCTTAATGACTGGTCCTTGAGGAGCTCGAGCTTTCATCATCAACCATTGTACACTTCTATCCAAAACTGTTCTTCCAACTTTCTTAATATCAATGGTTTCTTCCTCATTCCAGTCTATTAGATCTAAGCTTTTAGTGCCAATGTTCAAAGCTTCATATGAGGGATCTAATACAATTCCATCATCCACCAAAGTGTCAGGAATATTTTCTTTAATACCCAACTCTACCATAAGTGAGACTGATAATCTCTCATAATTCTTCTTCCTCAAGTCATATTCATCCTACCTATCACACCAAAAGTCCTCTAACAAACTAAAGTGTTTAGTGAACACTGAAGGTAATAAAGCATGCATTTTCTCCCTTGGATCAAAATACTTACGAGCTATATACAATCCCAATTTCAATTGTATCAACTCATTACAAACCACCTTTGCTCCCTTCAAATGTTGACAACCATATTCCCCCAACTTCATGGAAAATTTATGACATCCTATCTTGTGCTTAATCTCGAATTGAGCATTAACTCCAATGGCTTGATATACAAATTCCATAAGCACTATTCTATTACTGTAGCATCTTGGAAGCAAATGGGGATGACCTTCAAAACCAAACAATCTGAAATAGGTAAATTTGGGGTATTGGATATACCAACTTCCCCATTCAGCAATAAAAGCCATAGCTTCTTGACTTAATCTGTATCCTGCATCTCCACTCAACTGGTTGATAACCACATATAAAAATGCATCATTGACTCTTCTGAAATGAGTCTCAACAGCCTGAAGAGATAATTGATCATAGTGCTCCCATACTTTCTGTTGTCCATCCAAAACTCCCATTATACCTACTCTGTTTAATCCTAGGAAAATCCCCAATCTTGCTACAACATAAACCACATATGAAGTCATGAAGAACGATTTGGTTTGTCTAACCCTTGTGAGCTAATCATGTATGGCATTCAAAACAATCATTGACCAATCAAATTGGTAATCACCCTGAAAGATTACTTGAATAAAATGAAACATCCATTCCTTGAAGTGGAAGGCATCCCTCTTCCCAAACACTCTGGATAGCATTAATATCAAATCAGATATCTCCTTCTTGAAATCTGCCCTCTTTGGCTAGTCTGTAAGCTTGCTTAAAGATTTCTTCTCTATGCTTAACCATCTTTTGTTTAAATGAGACTTATTGGAGTCTTTATGCTTACTATATTTCTCCAATGCCTCTGCTTCAGTTAACTGCACCAAGTTCTTGGGATCAGGAACATTAAATATGCTTTGGAACATTTGCGGAGTAAGATCTATAATCACATTATTTTGTGAATCCATGCATAATCTTGTAGCTGGATTATAAGTACTGGCCACTGTCAATATCAACTCTGGACACTGGACTGATACAGGAAACACAGTGATATGTGCAAGACCGGAGTCAACAATCCTTTGTGTTCTCCCTATCAATTTTTCTCTTTCTGCAAAGGTCTCTTCATGTAATTCTTCAAATCTATACTTGCCGAGATTAGTATCTGTGATATCTGACCAGTCTGATTCCACCTTGCTCACTTTCACCACCGGATTCCTATGATCATACCTTAATGTATAAGGCAGTTGTTCTGGTTTCACCTTCTTTATTTTTGGTGTTGTCTTTGATGTTCCAGCTGGTTGATTCCTTCAAGCAGCCTCTCTTGATGTTCCTGACATCTCTCAAATCTCCTGCAAGCAAACCTCTAATTAGATCTTTAGATATCATCATAAAACATGCTTTTAAAACATACCTGTTACACATACATAGGAGTTGGAACCAGAAAGAAGCTTAAAACAATCTCTTTTACAAAACTAGCGGACTCGAAGCAAAAACCAATATAGAAACTTCACCAAACATCAAGCGGGCTCGGAGTCGGAGAAGTTATCAGAACCAAGATCAGAACAAAAAATGGATTTGGTTTTCTTCGAATTCACATTTTTTCATATTCTATTTCCATTCCGCCTCCGCCTCCGATTTGGTTATCGTTACTTTGACAAAAGACTTTCCCACTATATGCGGAGCCGGACACAGGATGAAAACGGAATTGATAACTTTCGCAAACAAAATTCTTAAGTTCAAGATTAGTTTCGATCCCACCTTCGCCAGTTTATCCTATACTTCAAGGAAACCTTTTAAAACTCGGAATTGGAACAGGATAAAAATGGAATCGATGACTTTTGTAAAACAAAACTCTTAGGTCCATAATCTATTCCAATCCCGCCTCCGCCTATGCTAATCATGACATCATCAAATTTATTCATTTTTCAACATAACTTCATGATTAAAACCTAGGTCGCTATAAAATGGCAAAGGAGCTTTAAAAATCTACCCTCATATGACCGTTGGGAACAATGGCACCTTAGGATATCATTTTTAAATCATTTTAAAGTAATTGCAGAGACCAACGAAACCCTAATCTAACAAACCCGATAAAAACTAGGGCACGAGTTTAAACCATGCCCTTCTACCAGATGACGAAACCCTAATTTAAACAATAAATCTAATCTACCCTAACTCACTGTAAAATCTCTAATCTACCTCAGTATAAAATCTCTAATCTACCAAACACCATTAAAACCCTTAATCTAATCTAATCTACTACAAACCAAAATGACACAACGCAATCACGATTAAGACGTGAAAGCGACAATGCCCCCAAAATAGAAAGAAATGACATGATAAAACAAGAAAACAAAGATTTAAAGCAAAACAAACAAGACAAAACAAGAACTTGCTCATTCAATCACATCAATGATCATAAAATTGCTTTAAAACACACTGATTGAACACGCGAGCAGATATAAAGCAAAACACAATGAACACAACTACAAATAAACAAAGAACAACAAAGATAAAAGACCTACCTCAAACGCAAACAAACCCGTGCTAACTTTCTGAATCGATTCGCACACAATACACTTTCTCTATCTCGATCAATTTGCTCAAACGAACTCTACTATTGCTCTTCGCACTCTCAGACTTGTAATAATAACAATAATGATCGGCTTTAACCCTTAATAAAGGAAAATATGTGAATTTCTACCTACACTGGCAACTACCATTAATGCATTAAAATGCAATAAACGCGGAGTCAGAACTGTAAGAGAACGAACACTGGTCTGTAGTGCAACTTTAGTCAAAAAGTCAACAACAAAAAAGGCGGGGACAGAACTAAAATGGAAACGGGATCTTACATTTATAAAATTTCGAAACCTTATTCCCATTCCGGCTCCGCGTCCGACAACTAAAAACAAAACAAAAACAAAAACAAAAAGTTAAGTAAAAGACCAACCTAATAAAACAAAACACAAAAACCGAGACAAAGCAAAATAAAAAGGTAGCGGAGTCGGGATCGGAATAGATTGTGATTTTGCAAATTTTGATAACAACCATCCCAGTTCCCACTCCGATTCCGCTTTCGCTAAAGACCAAAAACAAAGGCAAAGAAAAAGACTGTTGGGATAGAACCAAAAACAAGCCTCAAAAGAACTTTCAGAACCCGATTCATCTCCGGTTCCAATTCTGAAAGAGAAACCAAAGAAAAACAAAGTATTGACAAAAACTACACTCCAAACTTTATTTCATAAACAACTAAGTACAAAAACACAAAGGGGGACCCATTTTGACCAAGGTAAAAGATTGGGTGGTTATGCAAGGCATAACAGGTTGACATCAATGCAACAAAAAACATCTATTGACATCAACAGACACACATACTTCCAATACATTTTTGTTTTTAAAATACTTTAACATACAATGAAGTATAATGTCAATATGTATATATGGGACACATTTTATATCCCAAGACAAAGGGATTTCTTGGAAGTTACACTATCAAATATAAGTGTATCCAATGAACATCTAGTTAACCAAGAAAATTTTGTACTTACCAGCACACCCCAAAATAGTAGTGGGAAGACAAAAAAGAAATCAAGCCACCATATTTCTATGTTTCTTTGATCATAGGATATAACCTTATTCATAACATAATGATTGAATCAAGGGATTGTTGTTTTGTCATGCCTAAGAAGATTACCAATAATTTGGGTTTGGGGTATCAACCTCTTACAAAAGGGGTAATTCAACTTGATGGGACAACCATCAATACTGTAGAGGTTATTAATAATTTGAGTCTTATGTTGCATGCATTTCCTAAATTTTCGATTCCACAAGATATTTATGTGATTGAATTGCCCCCTTTCTTATCTCTCTAGCTTTCAAGGGATTTCACTACTAAAATAAGTGGTTATCTATCTTCAAATTGGTCACATATGTTGTTTAGGAAAATTTATGAAACCAAACTAACCATTAAATCTAAATGCATAGAAAAATATCACATAGAACCATATGTACCTTGTGTTACTAATGCCAACTATACTATTTTTTACCATGATGAGAACACTACTATCCAAGATCCAACAACCCAAACTAGGAGTATTCTATACATTTTATTAGATGAGTGGGAAGCTAAAAACATTGAATTTGACCCAAAAAAGAACCTTGAAGAGGTAGGCTTAGGTGTTTATATGATTGATGAAAAATTCTATCATTCCTAACCTTCAAAAGAATGATGAATAGAATAATGAACAACAACAAAAAGATCTAGAAAATCGTTTTTGATGGTTCAAAAATTAAGCACGAAGCTAGTGCGTGTGGTATGATTGTATCCCCACAAGGTGAAAATAATTTCTTGGCTTTTCATTTTTCTTTTAGTTGTACTAACAACATACTTGAATATGAAAGTCTTACATAGGGTTTCAAATGGGTAAGGAAAAAAAATATAAGTTCCCTACAAGTGATTTGTGATATTGAATTGATTGTGAACTAAGGGGTTTGCATGTGACCAAAAATGATTTTCTCAACTCCTATCAGCCTAGAGTATGGGATATTATAGAATATTTTGATGCTTCTAATCTGTTATCCATACATAGAAATAAAAATAAACATGTTCATAGGTTGGATACCATAGGTGCCCAATGTAATATTCCAAATGATATTATAAATGATAAGGTATAGTAGTAGCTTAAAGTCATAGTAAGTCCATCTAATCTTGACAGTAATATTCATTGGCAAGTCTTTGAAAGTGATAAGTATGTGCTCATTTTTTTACTTTAATAAGCTGAATTTTTAGTTGGAAACCAAGAGAAGCTACATTAGTAGTAGGTTGATCAGATCATACAACTAAGAACAAACAAGATACCAAAGGTTTTAATACATTTTTAGTTTAGATTATCAACTTAAAAGGAGGAAAACCAACATGCATGCCAAGCAAGAGTACTATGAAGAGGTGGAAATATTCAAAGGTAAGCTTTGTTCTCAAGAGGATAAAGAAGATTTTGATTCAATTTTTCAAGAGTTCCATGAAAATTTTCTCGGGAATATTTTGATTTAAAAGGTTTTAACCCCAAAATTTCCCAACATACCATTGAGCTTGAGCCAAATGCAAAACCAATAAGGCAAAAACAAGGGCCTTTGAACCCCAAGCTTGAGGCACTCATGAAAAGGGATCTAAATAAAGTAATATAATTTTTCTAATGAAATACAACTCATGGGTTTCCAACCCTATTCATGTTAGGAAGAAAAGTGGGGAAATAAGACCGTGTTTTGACTTTAGAGACTTTAATAGGGTGTCACTCAAACACCATTACCTTTTTCCCTATATGGATTAAATTTTACAAGTTGTTGCAAGTTCATAGATTTTTTCTTTTCTTGATGGTTATTCTAGGTATAACCAAGTGGTGGTGAAACAAGAGAACTAGTATAAGATAGCCTCCACCACAAAGTGGGTAAAATGGAATACATGAAAAATGTCCTTTGGTTTGTCTAATTTTGCTGCAATTTTTCAAAGGGAAATGGAAATGACATTCCAAGGGTTAATTAACAAATTGGTGTTGATTTATCTTGATGATATCATTGTTTTTTGAAGGATGCTAATGAACACCTTTTTTCATTTGAGGAAAATGTTTGATAGGTGTAGGGAGTATGGAATATATCTTAACCCATAAAAGTATATTTTTGTTATTTATGAAGGTAAAATATTTGGACTTGTGGTTTAAAAATATGGAGTTACCATTGATCCTAAAAGAGAGTGTCATTCTTGCTTTTCCTTTGGCTAGTCACAAAAAGGGATTGCAAAGCTTCCATGGTAGGATCAAGTTTGCAAGGAGATTTATTCCTTATGTAGTAAATATTTTGAAACCTCTAACTTTCATGTTGAAGAAAATTATTACTTTTAGTTGGTCAAGAGAAAGAAAGAACAATTTTGAGGCCATTAAAGAATCTATAGCAACAACACACACATTGGTAAAAAACTAACTTTGCCAAATATTTCATTCTTTATGATTTTGGTAGCATAGATGTCATCTCTGCTATGTTGATATAGAAAAATGAAAATGGTTTGGAGTAGCCAATAATATTTTTTAGTTAAGGCCTAGAAGGTTATGAATAAAGGTACTCTTTTTTTGGGAAACATGTACTTTCTATGATTAGAAATCTAAAAAAAATCCATTTGGTTTCTAATAAAAATATTCAATTAATGGTTTCTCACCTGAGTGTTAAAGAGTTCTTGTTGAGTAAATATTTAAGTGAAAAAAGGGTTGGGTGGGTCACAAAAGTGATGGAGTATGATGTGGAAATCAAGGTTACAAAGTTTGTAAGAGATAAAGGATTGTGTGAAAAACTAGCTATTGGGTTGGAAAATGATGAGGAAAATCAAGTAGAAGTTGTGCTCATAAAAAATGATGATCCAAAAATTGCTACACCATTAATATGTACTAGTTGAACAAATGAAATGGTTCATTATCTCCAAACTAGTGAGTGTATCAAAGAGATAAAAAGTTCCAAAATAAGGTATTTTAGACTTCAAGAAATCCCTTATGTACTTATGAATGGTGTTCTATATAGTTAAGATTATAATGATTTCCTTTTAAGATATGTATAATTTGATTAGTTTAAAAAAATATTGCATGAGTTTTATGATGGACCATTTGGTGGATATTTTGTGCCAAGGATAATAGCCTTGAAAGTCATGAGGTATGACTATTATTGGCCTTGTCTCTTCAAGGATGCACATACAAGGGTAATAAATTGTAGAAAATGTGTTATTTTTGCAAGAAAATGAAAGTTAGCAGCCATAACTTTGCATCTGATATTAGTAGATCAACCTTTCATGAAGTTTGTTCTTGACTTCATTGAGGTCATTAATCCTCCATCTAGTTCTAGACACAAATGGGTGTTAACAACTACATAATATTTCACAAAATTGATGGAAGATACAACACTAAAAGAATGAAATGAAAGTGTAGTCATAAAGTTTTATGAGGGCTTGGTCACAAGGTTTGGTGTTTCTGATTCAATCATCTCAGATAATGCTTTGGATTTTGTAGGGACAAGAGTAACTGATTGGGCTATTAAATATGGAATTCATTTGTAATTCATCTAACTACCTCCCACAAGGAAATGGGAAAGTTGAGTCCACTAACAAGAATTTTATTAGGATAATTAAGAGGACCATTGAAGATAACCAAAGTACTTGGGATAACATATTTAAATCAACCTTTTGGGTTGAGAGGATTACTCCTAAAATATCCACTAGAAAATCTCCTTTTATGCTTGTATATGGAAAGGAAGCAAAAGTTTCCTATTTTAGTGGAGTCACCAGATTTGAGCCTCATAAAAGATGTGGAAACATTGGAATAAGGACCCATGGAAGTGAGGTTTTCTAAGTTGATGGAGCTTGAAGAAACTAGAAAGAAACCAACACAACAACTAGAAAGGCATCAAATGCAAATAAAGAAGACCTTTGATAAAGGATAAACACCTAGAGACTTCAAGGAAGGTGACCTTATCATCAATTTGAATGAGTTAAAGAGTAGACCTAGAAATCATACTAAGTTTGATGTCATGTGGAGTGGTCCATTCATAATAAAAATCTACAAACAACACAATGATTTTCAGTTGTCCAATATGGAAAGTAAATTTTTACCTATCCTAGTCAATGAGATACACCTCAAGCTTTGTTTTTAAAAATAAAATGTATTATTTTACATATTAGTCTAGTGTCTTTGAGTCAATAATTTTTGTTGCACATAGATTTTAGGTATCTTTTAATTCCTCCATGTGTTGATGCACATTTCTGGTTAGTTATGTTTTAGTCATGTTTTCAGTTTCTTGGTTAGTTTAAGTGAGTTGGTAGGTGTCACAAACTAATTTTGGAGAGCACTACATCAGTGCACAACATATAATTTTTTTATGTTCTCATGTTATTTCATGACTCTATGTCCAATTGATTGTATAAGGAAGCTAGGTCGATTATTTTTAGTAGGAAAAACATCTATGAAGGTCACCTAATATGTTAAAAAATTTGGTCAAAAAAGGTCATTAGTAAAAAATAAAGAGTTTACAAGGTCTAAATTCTTGATAGGGAAAGAGATTTAAGGTTTTATTTTTCTAATTATAGACATGAAGGAGTGAGAAATATCAAAAGAAAAAGTCCATTTCCATGCACCAATAATGCAAAAAGGGGTGAAGTCAAATTTCTTTGACCAAGTAGACAAGTTTAAAGTTTGGGCTATATTTTATCTTCTCAAAGATCTTCTTCAGGCTCCTATGGTAGTGAAGACCTCTTAAAGATCCATTATTGAGTAAAAACATGGAGCTTACAACCTTTCTCACTCAGTTTTAGGATAAATCATGGTATGTAACATGGGGTTTCGATTTATTTTTAGTTCTGATTTTTTATGACATGGTTATAATATATCTTCCACATCGAAATTTATGCATGATGGTTAAGGAAAAATTTAAGGACCTGTCTAGTTAATGAATATCATATTATTCCATTTTTTTCTAATCATGTATACATTGATCCTCTGATTCATTTGAGATTATTTTTGTATTTTCATGAAAATGTTTTTTGATGATATTTGCTAAACTAGTACACTAACAAGACCCTCATGAACTCAACCCTATCCTTACCTAGTGAGAACATAGAAATGTCTCTGTAGAAGTTTAAGAGGGATGTTATATTAAAGAATAATTAGTATTTAGATAAGGTTGACTATGAATACATCATGGTAGTTTACAATAAGTTTATTGATAGTGAATATAGGTAGTGGTTTTGTAGCCCTGAGGTTTTCTTTGATTTCCATCTTAGGAACTTTATGTCAATATGGTGAAATGAAGACAAGGGGATCATGACTAAGAGAATAATTTGGTTGAGTCAATCCTCGTAACTGGTTTCATATCCTATTTATCTTCCTTGTATCATCATTGGTAACATTTTTGTATCTTTCAACTAGATCTATAGGATTTGATATGAATTCTTTGTGAAGATATCATAATACTTAGTTTTGCATTTCCATTTTTTAGATCTATTGTTGTTCACTTGTGAAGGAGAGTGTCATGTATACTTAGCAAACCTCTAAATATAAATGAATCCATTTATTACTTGTTATGTTAAAGAGGGAAGGACAATCACCATCCATATGGACAACCCTTTAGTTTTTTCTTAATTTTTTCTTTGTAAGGGTAGGTGCATCAAGCTATAATCAATTATTTTCATTAGTGACATAGTCATCTTTATCCATGGTGCATCCCCAGGTCCCTAGAATATTTTGTATTCCAATTTTCCTTCATTCTTTATCATTTATATTTATCATCTAGCGAAATGTGTTAAAAATTTGGTGCAAGTTCCTTTCAATTATTAGACAAAGAATTTGACAAATTTGGTAGTGTGAGGAAGCATTAAAGTCAAATAGATATTTTATGTGGATATAGTGAGTTTAATGAAAAATCTAGCATCATTTAGAGAACTATCTAGTTGACAATCTAAAGTGGTTCCACTAATATTGCATTCTTTGTTAGTTCACATATTACATTCAAAAAAATTGTAAAGATATTGGCAGTCATAGTGATACTTTTGAGGGAATCCATAAGTATTGAGTCAAGTGGTTTAGGTTAACTGGTGATTCAGATTGATAGTGATGAGAATGCATGATGGTTGCAAGTGACTTGATAATGATGACAACATAAGGGCCAAGTAAAGTGAATAAATAGACCAAGTGATACTCTTAGCATGATGAGTAGAGGCACACAAAGTGATAGTTAATGACATATGCAAAGTGTATCAGCATCCATGAGTGAATCCCTTATACCCTACCCAGGACAAAATAAATCAAGTTGAATTATTGAATATGAAGGTCATGTGAAAGAAAAAACTTGATGTTAAGGGCATATCAACTACATTACTATCATAAAAATGATAATGATACTACAAACTTGTACAACATGTGCATATCAGTGGAAGGAATAATGAAAGGAAATAGGATAGTTTGATGAATAGTGGATAGTTAAGGTTTCAAATAGATGATAGTCATAGGAATGGTTGTGATAGAATTTGAAAGAGAGATTATAAACCTAGATGATAGTTTCAATATGATAGTGATTATCCTTATAGAGAGAAGTGGGAAAATGACATGACTAGTAGTTGAGAAGGATAACTTATTGAAGGTATATTGAGCATGATCACTCATGAATAATTAAGACATTTCTCATAAAATTAGAGATATATAGGATTGGAATTGGCATTGATAGGACAATATAGTCCATAAGGGGTAGCCCCTATATAATTTTGTTCATAGGAGGGCCATATTATCTTTGTATACACATATCCAAACAAGAATTGGTTTCAAGAAGCTTGTCCTGCATGGTACTATTTTGGATGATATAGGGAATATATTGAGGCATTAAATGGAAGCCAAACTCCATTCTCTAAATAATTGATATAAGAAGATGGGTTCCTTGACAAACTAAAGGGGAAATGGGTAGTCCTATTTTTAAAAGGACAGACAAATGATAGTTATTTATGGGAAATGATGGTTATGGTTGACATTTGGCTTTTTAGTCTTGACCTTGTTTTGGAGGGAAAGAAGATGAAAGATGAGTGGAAGGTAGTTGACAATGTGCAAAATTAGAAGAGATAGACACAAGGCAATGTAACCTAGATATAGCCTTATGATATGTGAGGAAGATCATTTTGTCACTTAATGATGGGTAATGGTAGTTAAGGAAAATATGGTGTAAAGATATAGCTTAGATATAGTTAGATAATGGATGACTAATTATCAAAACCGCAAGGGGATTTTATGTCCTAAACAAGAAGATTATGATGACAAAGATTCAAGTAGAAACCATGATAGACTTGTGCACAATCGATGATTTTTTAAAGAGAAATTAATTTCCAAGGTTTAGGATAGTCAAGTGGAAAAACTATTAAATAGTAATAGCTATGTCAAATAATAGCCTTATACAATGGTAAGCAATCATAATATACATAAGCATACAAACTAATACAATAGGTAGTCTAGGAGAATGGTTGAAAGAAGTAATGTAAAAGAAATATATTTTAACAAGTAGACATGGTTAAAAAGAGAGTAGTGAATTCATAAAATATGATAGAATTAACAATGAGCAACGAAAGACTAGGGAAGTGTAGTCTAAGAAAGGGAAGACTGATAAATTCCAAGATAATAGTTTGGAAAATAGTTATAAAAGAACAAATTTAAAAGTAGAGTCATATAGATGAGAGGACAATCAATAGTCCAATGAAAAGAAGATAGTCTACAATACATCATGATAGTGGACAGTACATTATGTGAGTGGACAATGCATAATGGACAAAGGTAATGTTCCTCCTTGAAAGTGTTATAGTGAAATAATAAAATGATTCAAGTGTTGTATAAAACTATTCATAGTGAGTAAGTCTACTATGAAGGTATAAAATATATAAAGGCTAAAGGATGACATTTATATGAAATCTAAATAGTCATATGCAAGGAGGAATATCGTAATATATAGTCTATGAGTTTGAATTGTTGGTGTAATTAATTATTTAATTACAAGTTTTATTAAGTCTACTTAGCTAATAATTAGTTCACTTAATTAATAAGTAAGCTTTATTTAGTTGAGCTAGTTTTAGTTCAAAATTAGGTTTTACCTTTAGGGTTTTGCATACTTGGCTTTTATAAAGCAATTCATCTCTTGTAATTTCTTAAATTCTTGAATATTATTCATTTGCACATCTTCATGCAAATTGCTTTGATTTTTCTACTTTTCTCTTGTGGAAGGTATTTTCTGGTTTGCATGTCTGATCTTGGTTTCTAACATGGTTTAAGAGCCTTGATTTGCAGCCCCTTCTCAATTTTTGGAGAAATTCATTGCAAAGCACGTTCGGGGTTCCTCGAGGGTTTCATACCTTGAGCTTATTTCTACAAAATTTTGGATCAGATTGGACATCTCCATTGGATTCAGAGAACTGAATAAGGTCATAATTGACTTTTGTTTTGTTGATTTCCATCTCCATTTATCAAATCTATGAGGGTTTGAAGCTACAACATTTTTTTTCTAGATCAGAGGGTTTTTCCATCATTGTTTGAGAAATTTTGACCTTGATCTCTCAAACAATGCATACTAGTGAAAAACGGACCTCACAAGTGCGCTCATAAGGCCCAAAAACCCCTATTTGCAAATAAAATATGATAGGGTTTGCTAAAAATTGATTTTTTTTGTGTTTTTGGGGATTTTCAAAAATGTTGTCAGAAAAATCCGTATGATTGTATGGATCTGTACAAATGCCTTGATTTTTGTGCCATATTTTTGGGTGCTTAGGGGATTTTTGAGCTACTCTAGTTTTTGTGCCATTTTGCCTCGATTCTCACGCCTTCTCGATTTTCATGCTGCCTCATGCAATGAAGGTACAACTGAATATTTTATTAATTTTTTAATCTTTAAATTAATAAAATATTTGGTTTAAAGCCTAAATGAGCAGTTTTAGTATAATAGTCATCTCTTGAGCATACAAAGTCCGTTTTTCAAAAATGAGATACTGTTGGAAAGATAGTTCCAAGTTCGATTCAGTGGTGCAAGTATTTTTTGCATATTATGCTCTAGATTTATTTTACAGGCATTTGAAGTCAGATGAAGCTATTTTCACTTCAAAGGGCATATCTTTTGCCTCAGTTATCTTTTTTTTGCGATTCAAGCGACACCAAAAAGATGATTCAGTCATCTACACAAATCTGAGGTAATTTTGTAATCATGGAGGTAGATGTGAACATTTATTTTTGCATGCATTCTTTTTTGTTTTCATGCAGTAGGTTTGCATTTTTTCTTTAATTTATGCATGTTTTTGCATGTTCTCCTTTTACAATCATGGGGTATTGTAATAAATGAACTTATATAAAGTTCCATCAGGGGGGCTTCTTGCATAATAATTTGATTAGAGTGTAGTTGCATTGCATGCACTTTGATTTCATCTTCGTATTGATGACAACTCACATGAGTTGTATCTAGATTCTGTAGTTTCTTTTGGCCACATCTTGCTCATAGCTTGACACATTTTGGTTCGCATCGATTCACATATCAGATTGAGAGCCTATGGTTAATGATCCTGAATCACATTAGATTAACATCAGGTCACATCTCAGTTTGAGGGCCATTCATTATATGGTTAATGTTCCAAAATATTCATGGTACTTGCTCCTATGGATCAGTTTTAGTCACAGTTTGGCATCGACATCGAGATTCACATAGCTTCCAGATTATTTCATCACATCATTCCCTCTTATCCGGGGCACCATTTTTTCATCTACTATTGCTTCATAGATTCTAGGGTTGTTCTAGTTTTTGAGTTTTCCAATGTTCCTTGGCATCGGGTTTGTTGTTGCATTATCATGATTTTACTTGAGTCCTTTAGTGACTCTCATATCGTTTCTTGTAAATAGAGGTATATTTCCTTACTTGCCAGATTTAGGATTCCAGTGTTACTCCACCAGTGTTCTTCCAGTGCTTCTTTGCAGCAAGTCATCTCATTAAGGGGGGGTTTTGTCCCATTGGGTTTTTTCCTCTTTCCCATTCATTGCATTTGTACTTGGGTACCTAACATGGCCTTGTAGCTGCAACCCATTCATGCTTTCATGGACTTATCCTTGCATTATTTGCATTTTTTTTAGTCTCCCTAAGTTGCACTTAAGGGGAGGTGTTGGTGTAATTAATTATTTAATTACACTTTATTAAGTTTACTTAGGTAATAATTAGTTTACTTAATTTTAATAAACTTTATTTAGTTGAGCTATTTTTAGTTCAAAATTAGGTTTTACTTTTAGGGTTTTGCATACTTTTCTTTTATAAAGCAATTCATCTCTTGTAATTTCTTAATTTCCTGCATACAATTCATTTTCACATCTTAATGCAAATTGCTTTGCTTTTTCTATTTTTCCCTTGTGGAAGGTTCTTTTGGTTTACATGTCTCATCTTGGTTTCTAACATGAATTTCAAAGAACATAAGACCCTATACATGGATTAGCATTTTTATGGTAGGGTGGAGTTCATAAAGTTATAGTTTTACAGTAAAATTGATAATGATATGTGTATAGAAGTGAAGGTGATTACAAGTGACAATGGACTAGCTGAAAAAATACCTATCATGAGAAAGGTAAAAAACGGTAGAGAAACAATGAAGATAGTTATTGAAGAGTAATCAAAATACAATTTTTTTCTTGAGTTCACCTTCTCATAATCATCTCATACTTGATTATAAGGGATAACCATAACAATTGAAGAAGAAAAAATACTAAATATAAAGAGGTTGTGACAATCATGGATTGGAGTAGAACAAATGATGAACAAAGTACATAAAATCATAGAACTATTAAGACAGTTAAAGTAATAGTACGAGTCTAAGGATAGTATGATAAAAAAAATAACATCTTGTGAAGGGGAAATCTTGAATTTAAATCTTTAGTTCAAAGGACTATTAATAAATAATAATTGATGAAATGAAAGTACATGACAACCTTCTTCACACAAAGGGACAATCAAAATAAAATCCATGTCTATCTTGTCAAGAGATTAGAGTGTGACAAGGAAAGGATTGATCACAAGTCAACAATAATAGAGTTGAACACAATAAAGATAGTGATCATAAGATAGTTTATATTGCATAAGTAATTAGGAGTTTTATATGCCATCCTAGGGAATTTAAAATCATTGCCAAGAACTTTTGTTATGCCCTATGAATTTCAAGATTAATTCAAGATAGTTCAACAAAGTTTGGATAATTTAGTGGCCTTTATGAGAAATTAAGGACATTATGCAAGCATATAGGAGAGGATTATGGAGCAATCAAGATAGTTGGGAAATTAATGAGAAATTTGAGTGTCTCTAGGGAAATTTGACAGAATCTAGGGGTATTTCAAATTTCTTCTAAAGATCTAGGATCCTCATCACCAAATGGAGCACATTTCAAGGAGCATCAATAGGACAAGTCAAATAGGAAGACTTCTTTGACGTGAAAAGTATGTTACCTTATTTTTAAGCCTTGTAACTTCTTCATAATTAGTCCCTATATGCTCTTCTATGCTTGGGATGAGGTATATGACCCATAGGGTACCTTTTTGAGGTAGTTATTTCTTGGTTTTAAGCTCTACAAAAAAAATAGCATTGTAACTCCATTTTTCTTAGTCACAACAAAATGAGAAAAATATTGTAACACATTTTCAAGAGAATGATATGGATTTTAGACTTTTATTTGATGTAAGAATACCTTTATATCAATAAAATTCAATGTACTTTCCTTCTCAATAGTCATTTCATTGTGTGGAAATGAATGATCAATATATATTTTTGTGTTTTGTATTTAAATCCTCAAATATATTATCTCATTCCATCACCTTTAGGTAAAAAATGTATGTCTCATGTAGGTCATAAGTTATGTTACTAAAGTTCAAACTGTTTATTTGTGAAAACACTTTGTTTTCATTCTAAAGGCCATAAACATTCCAAATTTCTTATGAAATACTTATGTATGAAAATGTTAAACACTTGATTTGTGTAAACATTAATTGAATAACTAAACTATTATTTGTCAAAACAATAGTGCAAGTCATTCTAGTGTAGTGCATCACCTTTTTTAGTCATTTCAAGTCCATATTTATGTTTTCCTTCACTCTTTTCTCAACAACAATAATAGATAACTTAGTTTAGGTGATAGAAAAAAGGGGACAAACCTTGTTTGGAGGATTTTTTCCACTTTAGGTGATGAACAGGTTGGAAAATTTCCCTTGTTTCACTAGTAGGATGAGTTTTACAACTCAACATGGGTGCACTTCTAAGTGATAACAAAGACATTTAGTTCTCCTCCATGTTGACCCAAAAGACTTTTGATGTTTTCTTCACGTGTCATTCCTCCCTTGTGCTCATATTTCCATAAGAATTTTTAGAATGATGTTAGTTTTGATCATGATCATAGTATATATTATCTCTCATTTATATTGAAACCAAATCTATGGATCCCTTATGTTCCATATTTATTTATTTATTTCTATGTGGATTTGTTTTGGGGGAAATGCCTCATTATGAGTTAGCTCTTTTGGGAACATATTATTTTTCATAGGGTTTCACAATAATCTTTCATGACTTGTTATTTTACAAATATCATTTTATTCTAATTTAAAGGCAATTGGTCTAGGTTTGTGTTAGAAATTACTTTAATATGGGGACGTATTTTGCATTATTTTCTTCACTTTCTTTCACATAATTGAAATTTTTTGATGCATTTTTGGAATATTGGTAATATTTTGTAGCCCTTATTAGAATTATTTGGAGCATAATTCTTGGTATGGTTGACATGAGAACACACCTAGTGAATATCAAACTTTACTAGCCCTTATGTGTTTTCATTTGCCACCATTTGTGGAAACTCGCCTAGTGAATATTGAACTACAATAGTCTTCTTTTGTTTCTTATTTTGATCACTTAGTGAATACTAGACTTCACTAGCCTATGATGCATTTTATATATTCATGGTCACCTAGACAATATCAAACTTTTCTAGCTTGTGATTTATGGATATCTTGGGTATGGATCCTAATAGGTATCTGAAAAATCTTGCTAGTATGTGATGTCATACCCTCTTTTTTGTGTATACATTACATTTACATCGTGTTTGCATCATTCTTGCATTGTGTTTGCATAATTGTTTTGCATTATTTTTATTCTATATGTAACTTTATGTCTTCATTATGTAGTCTTTATTTCTAATTGTCATGTCTATCAAGTTGCATTGTGCCTCATGCTTATGTGTTCCTTTTTCTTCTCATTTTTGTGTAGTAGGATCTCAAGCATAAGGGCTAGCACATCCCTTAGATTCAATGTCATATTACTTTTCAATTTCTTGATATTTAATGAATCCTTCTTAGATTCTCCTTACTTTAGTGTGGAATGATCATAAGTTCATACTCTCACTAAAGTAGGGGCTAAATGTAGCATCACAAATTGTTGAATCTGGCAATTTCACACTATGTTTGGCTCCACATTTGATGCTTGGAATTAATTATGTTTATAATTTTCTTATTTTAATGTCATTTTTGGAAAATAAAATTGTAATTGGAGATTAAAATTAAATATTTATTTAAAGGCATTTAAAATCTCAAAATAGGTTTGGCCTATAGAATCCACACTCTTGACCAACCTATTTTTTCTTAAATTTAAATATTTTATTATTAGTATTTTTTATTCACAAATGTAAATTTATTTTTTGGCTTTTCAAATTAATTATTTTGGGAAATGAATAAATGTATATAAATATAATTCTTTTTCACCATTTGAATCTAGATTGTAGTTTGAATTCTAATTGAGTATTCTAAAAAGCAATCAAGAGTATTCAAAGGAATAATTAGCAGCATTATTACAATATTATATAGTCAAGCTTCATGTTAACAATGCACCAATTTTATGAGTAAGATTGTTCTTTTCGTGAGTACTAATACTTGCAAGGCCTTCAATCAAACCATTTTTCCTTGCCTAATATAGGCATCATGGAATTATTCCATCAAGGATCTTAGATATGAAGTGGTAAGTTGCTACATTTATCAATTTATCACTTTTTTCATCCATTTTGCCTCTACCCAACCAAGGGTAAGAAATCTTCACATCATTATAGACATTATGAGGTGGGAACACCAAAATGGGGTTTGACATAGGAAAGACCCTATACAACACAACTCTTTCTCTCCTTTCTTATGTGTAGGTGAAAAATCTAAATCAAATAGTGAAGGATGTTCAAGGCCTAATTACAAGATCAAACATTCAATCATCCTATTTCAATAAATCATAGCAAGATGAATTATTTATTTAAATTAAAAGTTATAAATCTTAAACCAAGAAGGAAGAACCTATAGAATATAACCTACTAAGACCTATTAGGAGATATTAAAATGAAACATTTCTAGTCTAGGATCCCCATGCCCCTATCTAATCAGTTTCAATCTACATTTGAATGCCAAGTTCCTCTATCAATGTACTCTATTTTTTGTAATTTGTTCGAGTTCTTCATTTTTGTAGTTTTTTTATAATTCCATCAGTTCATTATAGGTGCATCATTAGACTAGTTTACTATTGCATCACACACATCACTTCTAAATAAAATCCAACATTGTTGCAATAAAAAAGGGACCAAAACCCTAATCAACCATTGTATCTCTTCCATTAATGATAGTAGCCAAGTGGTCTTTTATGATCATTTTTGTGTCCCTAAATGTTATTTGGGCTAAGGTGTGATTTAGACCCTAGATCCCGCTTTGTCATCATAGAAAGCATCTTTCCTTCAAATAAATATAAATATTCTTTATTACTGTGTGCTTGTATGTTGAGTTAATACTCATTTATAGGGTTAACTATGGAATATTTCTTCCCTCTTAACATTTGTCAAACCCAAAACTTCATGTAAACTCATAAGGGGCTAGTTGAGTAGAATGGTGTGCAAGTTTTCATGAGAATTTCATTACTTCTCTTTTTTGTAGTAAGAAGGAAGAAACACATTTTAATCTTGGTACATCACTACACCTTTTTATTTTTATATTATTTGTCCCTCTCCACCTACAAGATGATAGAATAGGACTAGCTTAGGCTTATTCAATATTGAGTTGGATCAAAAATTCCACATTTAGATTGCAGAGGGAACCAACCTTCTCTAAAGGTCTAATCTCAATTGATAGGGTCCCACAACTTGTGATTTATCCATTTGTTCCCTAGAATTCATAAACTTTAGGCTCAACATGGGTGCGATTCCAAGTGATAATATTTTTTGGCATATTGAATGTGACCAATTTAATGAATTCTGCATAATATTGTTGATAAGGTGGTGTTTCTCTCAACACATTAAGCTCAAAGATGTATCCTACAAATACATGGAGCCCTTGCAAGTTAACTTTGCAACTCTTGCTTCCAAATCAAACATTAAATTTCATGCCAAGAATCTAGACTAGATAATCTTCAAGAGGTGATTTCACGTATATTGAACTATCATTTTTCACTTCAAGAATAATAAATAAGAATTTTTTTTCACTATAAGAATAAGAAGAGATATAATTTTTGTAACACCATCTCTTGAGGCTCAATCTACACCTTCATTTAGTAGATTATCACAACTTAGGACACCTACTATCTAGATAAATACAATATTATTTCAAATATATGCAACTAAAAATTGAGTTTTTTTCAACCTTTAATAGTGGTAGAACTCATTTTTTAGCCCAAAGGGATGACACACTAGTTAATACCTTAAAAATTATTCCTTGTTTTATTGGAAAGACAACCACTACTCGAATATATCACATTCATGACATTGCTAATATTTTTGATATCCATAGAATCATGTAGGATATGTGGTTGTGAGACTCTTACCTAAATCCTTGAAAGATAAAGAATTAGAGTGGTATAGAGGTAAAATACCTAATTATATTCACAAATAGGATGATCTAGGTGAAAAAATATGTGAACAATTTGAAGATAAAAGTGATCGCCTATCACTTGTGGAGATGACAACAATAAAGAGAACTCCCCATGAATTCATGTTATACTTTACTTTAAATTAAAAAAGGCTTGGGATATAATCCTTTCCCTAGTAAAACCATCTCCCAACCATGCCTTTTTGTATTATCTAAGGGATGTCAACAATGATATAGTAGTGATGATACAATTTATGGGATGAACAGTCTTACCATATGCCTATGATATCGTCATAAAGGAAAATAATTATCTAATCCAAGCTAGTAAAATAGCCCCAAAGAACACTAGTGCCCCTATTCATAGGATGTCCACCCCAACAACCCACATTGGCTACTATTCCCATTATATCAACTAGCTAGACATATACTTCTTTTACACCTTCAAATGAGCTACATGAGATTAAAACCATGATACAAAATTTTGTTAATGAGTTAGTGGCTTTGAAGAGGCAACAAGCTCAAAATAATAGGTCATATTAGCCTTAAAATAAATATTATCAAGAAAATAAGCATCTTTATCAATGTCAAAATCAATGGAATTATACAAAGCCCTTGAATTCAATTAGTCCTAATTCCATAGGAACATAAAAATATCCTATCCCATTACATAACAATTTATCTCAAGAGCATGAATGGTGTTACCCATGCAATCAACCATAAAACCATAATGCCTGCCAGAATAGAGAGTTTGTGCAAAATCTAATGGTTCAAAATGAATCATCAACTTTGGGATAAAAAATTAATGCAAATCATGTAGTGTTTGCTAGATAGGATCAACTTCTAGGAGACACTACACTGGTTAATTGGTGTTGAGAAAATATTTTTGTATAAATAACTTTAACATTGATTTAGTTGCCCATAATACTAGATCAAAGAAAAGAGAATAGAGAGTGGAATGTCTCCCATAGTTGGTTAGGAACTAGCTTCATAGCTATCCCAAGGGACTACAAAATAATGTGCAATAGGAAATTCAATTGTTCTATAGCTAAATCAAACTGTTGGTAAGGGTAGACAAACCTTAGACCAACAAATCAACAAAGTTGGACCTTGCTACTCTAAGAGTTCCTTCAAATTTTAGTCACTATCCTTCTATATTATGGATAAAATGAAGAAGGTTAATCTTAATTTTCCCATGTGGTAGGTATTGTCCATCCCATCTCAAAAGGATTTTTTGCAAGAAGCCTTAGAAGGACTCAACCAATGAACTGGTGTGATAGAAAAAAAGGAACAATAACTTCAATAAAAGTAGTGCAACCTAGAGAAGAATAAAATTCAAGTCAAATTAGTAAGCCACCTACATTATATATGTCAGGTTAAGCATAAGATATAATCATGATCCTAATATGATATATTCCTAAGTATATATTATATATTCCTAAAGATAACAACATATCACATTCTTAACCATAACATTCAAATATTAATTAATACATCGATTCCCCTTAATTAGGATGAAGGGGTATGTCCCTACATATTTTAGCTTATAAATAAGGAAGAGAACTCTCTTCCATATCATCATATCATACAAAATATTAAATTCATATATTATTATCTAATTATTTGAGGTCACCACATTGAAGGCCTATCCCTTTGCCTTGATAATGCATGTTTTAACAAATCCCTTTTCCAATGGGATATTTTTTATTTTGGAAACAAGATTTGATTCTATTTGAGGATGATATGACATGGAAGGAATGATAGGCTCATGGAGTAAACAAGATTTTATGAAAGTGGAGGAACCTATTAATAGGTACATGTGGTTTATGGATAGATTGGATAGGGGTGGTGGAATATTTCAGAGGATTAGGATCATCAAATGTTGATGAATGGATGCTTTGACCTTGACTTGGGAAGGGATCATGAGAGATAGGAGGGGGGCGTATTGATCTTGATTAGGAAGGGGTCATGTGATGGGATGTAAGGGATTTATTGATTTTTATTTGGAATGGGACCATGAAATGGTATGGAGGGGATACCTTGGTTTTTATTAGGAAATTTATCATTAGATGGAGGAGGTCATGAAATGAAGTAGAAAGAGGGAATAATGAGATATAATGGGATCATTGGATGGGATGGTGGGTCAACCCACAATATTGTGTCCCACTTTTTTCCAAAGTTGGACATTATTATTAGTATTTTTTTACAAGATTTCACTTTATAAAAACTTTAGGAAGTAAACAATTAATAATTCAGAGATGATGTGAACTAGTGATATGCGTGTAGATTAAAAATATATATTTTAAAGAAAATAAAAAAAATTGTGATTTTTTATGTAATTTTTAATAAATTATTTTTTATAGTAAACAACATTTTAAAAAGTGACTTTTATGTCACCACACATTAATTTTTTAAAATCAAAGTAATTATAATTTGGACATAGGTGTATTCCATCATACATAACTTATTTTGTATGTATTAAAATTATTATTTTTGTTGAAACAAGAACATTAGTACCTAGTGGAGACATATTTTTTTGAATTGTTTTCACTATTTTTCTATTTTTTTGCATGTGTGAAACAAATACATGGATGCTTAGTGAAAAAAAACATTCACAAGAAATAAACTATCAAGATGGGTGATATTGAGATGACAATGGAGGAGGTTAGTCCCAAGAAACTAATGGAGAAGAATGACGCTTTTTCTCCTGCTACGCAGAAAGATGTGGACGTTGGCCTATGTTTCAGAATGAGGAGTAAAACTAAGAAACAAGATTCTATCTCATTTGAGGAGCTGAAGGATGTGATGGCTATGCATGAGGGGGTCATTGAGGAAAATTTGGCCTTGATTAATGGTCTGGAAAAAATGTTGTAGCTTTGTTGTATTTTTTGCTCAGTCTACTTTGTTTTTGATGTTTTTCTTTTGGGTTGCTGATGGGTTTCCTGGTTAATTTTTGATGTCAGCATTTTGGTCTTTTTGGGCTGCAGGCTCTTAGGTTTTATTATTTCTTGTAGCTTTTTCCCTTTGTAAAGGGTTTCGAGGTCCCTTCAAAACCCGCTTTTCCATATAAAAAAAAACATTCACAAAAAATAAAATATAAATACACAATAAAATTAAAAATATTAAAAATTAATTTTTTGGAAAGATTATAATAAGAGCTACATACTTAGACAATATAATTTCTAAATGACTTTATTCAAATCCTCAAAAGGTAAAGACAAAGTGTTTTTTTCCATCATTTTGATAGGTGCAAAGGAGACATCATTGTGGGCATGATTTCAGGCTAGAGAGGTTCTATCAAAGGGGGTCTTAGATAATTCTCTTCAATTAAAACCCTTTGGATGGAATCCATCAATGCTTAAATCATTAGTTTTTCTAAAAAAATATGTAATTTTAGGTAAAAATTAGGATGTCCCAAGTTTGGGATCTACTATTGTGGGATGACCTTAGTAAGTGTTCTTTAATCTTTATTTGGAGGAGGATATATGCTAGTGTGATTTGGACTAAGGGGTTGATATATTTAATTTGATATGGATAGTTGGGTGGTGGAGGAATGGTGGATATATTCTTCTAATTGGGTGTATGGAGTGATAGGAGATTCAAGGGGCTTGCAAGATTATAGTTGAATAGTTTTTATGGGTTGGATTATGTTAGGGATTTGGAGTGGAGTGATGTGTATGGAGTGAAATGGATCCAAAATATTATGATTGGTACTTTTCAATTCTTTATTTTATTGGAGTCCTTAGAGGAATTGAGGAATAAGATATGTAAACGTTTTATGCCTACATGCAAGATTATGATTATATGGGGTATTAGGATGGTGACTTGGAGAATTTGAATTATATGGACGATTATAATTAAATGAATGGTTAGAATTATGGATTGGTGGACTAGAATGATAGTTTGGAGGATTGGAGGTGATGGTGGTGTAGACATGGAAAATGTACAAATTCGGTTCTGCATAGTTGATCCTGATTACTAACAACATTTCTTCCTGAATCATATTCTCAAGATTTTCATCATCTTTTGTCTCTTAATTTAATAAATCATTTTTTAATTTGATTAAGTATTTCTCCTCCATTGATTAAATTAATCAATTAACCTTATGTCTCTGTTTAATTAAATAAATCATTTTATTTGATTAAAGTTTCTAAAGTCCTCTTATTGAATTAAATAAATTAAACCTTATTTAATTTAATCTAAAAATTTCCCACTTAGTTAAATAAATCAAAATCATTTATTTAATTAATCATTTCCTCTCAATTATAATTTAAATTAATTCATCAATTTAAGTCAAAATTGTCAAATCATCTAAACCCTCATTAAATTAATCAAAATCTTGATTAAGTTAATCCCTATCACTAAAATCTTCTAGAGAATGCAACTTGCACATGAAAATAGATTTAATTCATTTATTAAATCTCTATTTTCCCTCAAATGGCATCAAAAAGAGAATATTCCCCCAAATTTGAATTAAAAAAGTCCAAGTAGACTTGTACATCCAACAAGGCATTCACTTCTCTTACATGTCCTTGTGCATTGAGCCAAGTGGCATTTATTTCATTCATTTTTCCCTCTCACATGTCATTTCCTCAAATTCAAATTCCACCTAATTGCATTTATTGGCACTTTGGCCAAAATGTGCACAACCATCAACCATTCACATCTTGACAAGTGGCACTTGGCCATTGGATGTTGAATGATCCCACATTGTTGGTTTTCACCCTCTCTTCCATTTTGGAAATCTATAAATTGGAGGCTTCTCTCCTCATTTCTCAATCCATAATTTTGAGTAAACTTACTATACTCAACTTCATCCACGATTTCATGCAAAGTTACTCTCTTGAATTGAGAGCTAATTTTGTTCATTCCACTCAAGCATTCATCATTTTCACAATTCATAGCTAGGTTATGCTCAAATCTCATGGAGGAGATTTGAGCAATCTATACATCAACATTGCAATTCAAGGATTGGGAAAGGGTTGCTTCCTACATGACAAAGTGGCACCAATCCACTATGAGATAAGGGTTTAATCATGTTTTTTGCATATGATTTTGTTTAGTTTGTTTTATTCTCATTAGTTGCATGTTTGAACATGATTAAGTATTTCATAGGGATGTTAAATTTGCTGATTTAAATTGACTCGTGCTAACAAAATGAAACCGTTTAAGTCTCTCTCGCAGATTTCAGCATCCACAGGTGGTGTTATACAATGTTGGAGATGGAAGTATGGATGTAGGATGAAGGTGTATGAAGTTGAGGGATAAGAGGGATATATGCATGGGCTTGGGAGTGAAATTTTTATGGGGAATTAGTTTCATTTTTTAAAGGAAGATGAAGGATAAGAAATACGAGATGGATTGGGATTAGATTAGGATGAGGAGGATGGAAGCTTGGTACCAATACTAAGGAGGTATCTAACCATGGCCTATTTATCATTGTTGAAGTGATAGGTGAAAAAATATTGTTGAAGGCTTGGTGATTAGAAAAGGGGTTTAAAGATTCTCAGACATAGGAAAAGGTGCTAGATGGGGATATATCATCTTTTTTGGAATGTCTCTAATAATCATCATAGGGATCATACTCAAGATGGTCAACAAGACTATCCTCATCAACATCAATGTAATTAGGATTGACCTTGAGTGTGATTTTTTATTATGTTGGTGGGTATGTGCAGGATCATCATGGAAAAAACAGGCCCTTAAGTGGCAATAAAAAGACAAAAAATCAGAGTTAGACAACTTGATGTAAAAATTTGAATAAGTTATCTATATTATTTCAAAAAAATGTAAAAATAGAATCTGTAGCAAATTGAATGTAGTTTCTAAACTACTAGACCTTTATTTTAAAAAAAAAATCTATTTGGTGAAAATTTGAAATTTCAATGCAGTAGTATTTAAATTTCAGGGTAAAAATAAGAAGTAGGTGTCTGTCTGACCACCCTAACCACAATAAAATGATAATATTTTTTTATAAGAATGTTGATATAAGTAGAGGACTCATGTCCCGATGTGATGCATATTTTTTTATAATTTTTTTCCAAGTAAATAATTAATTATGATTTTTTTATTACAACTTTTAAAAAATAGAAAAGACCGTCTGTCTAAAAACCTTAACTTGGTCAAAAATTCATGAAATTCAATTTTTTATTTTTTAATCCTATAGTATGCAAAGCATAGAATGTGATGCATGTTTTGGATTCAAAAAATGTGATACCATTTGAAAGTTATAAATGTTTTTCAATCAACCTATCAATCAGGACTTTATTCGTAATTCTAATAAAAAATGAATAATAATTATTTATTAAATTCAAAGTAAAGAATAATTTATATTGGTGGAAAGCTGAGAATCTCCTCTAAAGACCCTTTTCATATGGCTTACATATCGCCACTTTTTGGCCCATCATGATCCTGCACATACCCTGGTGTAGAATATTTTGTTCACAATTTTGGATTGGGTTGGGATGGACGAGAGGGGATTAGAAGAGATTATATTGAATGGATGATAGATTAGATGGATGGACATGGTAGAGGATTGATTGCAAGAGTAATGTTTCAGATTGGATGAGGGTAGAAATTAGGATGATTAATTAGAAATAGGTTGAGAGTTCTAGAAGAATAAGAACTAAGGATGATGATGGAGAATGAGATTAAATTTTATATGAATATGTGGATGGAGAAACTCAGGAAGGTATAAGTTGAGTAAGGAATGACTTCATTAGAGACTAGCCAAGAGTCAAGCTAGGGTACATCAAGAAGGATGTCCAAGTCATGAAGCCATAAAGGTTTTGAAAAGAAGGTTTGCAAATGGAGTACAAGGAGTCCCGAGTTAGGCTCAGTCCAATAGTAGAGTCAAGTGTGCAAGAAGATTAGAACGGGCCATCCAGGTATGGTTCTAAAGTTAGTAATTGCATAGAAGCATTATAGTGCATAGCATCCAGTAGCGGTGTGAAGGTGAGTCAAAGTCGCTCAGAGGCCGGTCCGAGGTAAAGGGATTAGGATCCAAAGAGTGATCCATGGCCGAGTTCCAATGTAACATTCATTTTGGGTTCGTTGAAATCGGAAGACAGGTCATCTCTGTCAAGGTGTCGTAAGGTGCTAGAATGGTACAGATGTGGTATTGGGTGAGAGCTCAATGGGTACGCAAGTTTTCTTGTGACAAGGATATGGTGACAACATAGTTGGTCATGAGTGTTGCTAAAGTGGAGCGAATGAAGGGAATCTTACAAGAAGAAGGTCTTAGTAGTTCATGTGGAGCGAAGCAGGCGAGCTGTAAGTGTGTGTTGAATCAGGTTCAATGGAATGTGGGTACATCCACACCAATGTGGGTACCAAGTTGACATAGTGAGTCAACGTAGAATTCGGTCCAAGAGAAGGGGTCGCACTAGGGTTCGGAAAATTGGAGAAGTGCATCTCAAGTATGTGCATTAGGGCAAGTTGGGCTTGTATCCCCAAAAGTTGAACACAAGAAGGGTGGATGCCGGATAGAGGCATGATCCGTAAATGTTATGCAGGTTAGTCAACCGAGAAGTGGTTGCAGATATGATCCTCACAAGAAGTTGGAAAGGAAGTCGGCATGACCTACCAGTTGGGTTAAGATGTCATAGTGCGTTGGGGGACCTGCACAAGGTAGTGTTCAGGGTGTAGGATCTTGTCCGGGACAGATCTGAGGCGAAATTGATGGGGAACTCGTATCCAACCAAGTGCATCAGTTCAGGGTGTACGAACCATTGTTTGAGACATTGGATCCAAGGAGAAATCAGGTGGCATTCAATGTTGGAATATTTTGCAATCGAAGCAGGCTGAGTCACAAGATGGCGAGAAAGGCTGGAAGGTTCAGAATTGAAGTAGACCGAGTCACAAAAAGAGGTTTACAAAAGGTAAAAAGTCTTCGAAGCTGAGCAGTTCATCGTGAGGTAAGCTAGTTGAACTTCTGGAGTATGGTAATGGGCTAAGATGGTTACACTGGGTGTGCCATGGAAGAATTATCACAGACAAATGAAGCAAGGCAAATGCAGGGATGTTCTCAGTGTAGATGAAGTAGTGCAAACAAGGGTGTTTAGGAAAGCACCAAGGTAGACTCTGAGAGTTTGTAGAAGTACACCAAGTATGGTGGAAAGAAGTATGACATAAGTATTGAAGGATCACTTGAAACAAGACGTGTATCAGCAGAGAAATGTTGTTTCATCTTGGGTTGCATGTGGAAGGCGAGAGACTCTAAGTAGTCGAGTGGGTGATGGGAACACCACATTTCCATGATCATAAGGGTATACTGGTCGGAGGAGACTACGGTACTAGGGCATCATGGGCAGACAAGATGACGTGACAGATAGAAGTTGCGAAGCCGAAAGTCGAAGGTGTGAACCCAAGAAACAGTCAGAAGAGGGTATTCTGGTCGTCAGAGGCTAGGTATTGGACCTGCACAACCGGGTTGATGCAGTGTGTCACCCAATAGTTGTTGGAAGTTTTGAGTAAAGTGTATCCCTTAGCGATACAATGTTCAGTGAAGGAACAACTCAAAAGGTTAGTCAAGGTCGGGCCTTGGAAAGTGGTTGTAGTGTCTGGGACATGCAACGATCGAGGTTTCACTTCCGTGACAGTGGTGTCAATAGTTCAACATTTAAAGATCCCTTTGGAAAGGTGCATAAGTCTTCATCAACAAGCAGATAAGCACAGGTCATGTCATTCAGTGTCGGGGTCGTCGCCTATTTTTAAGTGGGGGAGAATGTAAGGGGCTTGAAGTGAACAATGCGCTTGAGGAGCACTCGACCGAGTCAGAGTGAGGTGCAACCGGGTTGCACCCTTGGAGTTACAGTTTGGTGCGGTGTGATGTTGTTCAATGCGTGGACCAGGCAAGGCGTAGTGGTCGTGCGAGTTGGAACAAGGACTCTAGTGGACGCTAAGTCTAGGACTCGTCCTAAGTGCAAACCCCATCATAGTGTCACAGGCGAACCATTGTGCATCTACCAAACCATGATGGTGAACCAAGTCTAGTGTCCATCAACCATGGTCGAGTTGCATTGGAAGTTAGGCGCTCGATGTTAGTGTTGCAAAATATGTTAAGGCGAGTTGGGAAAATATGGTTCTAACGTCAAGGTTGAGTTACTCAGAGTAGCGTGGGCATAGCAGCATGGAGCATAAAGGAGTGTCGAGTCATGTCAATTCATGGTGAGTTAAGGTAGGTTGCAAGGGTAAGGAAACTCTACAAGGTGAGTTGGACTCATCAAGAAGTTAGCCAGGCTAATGAAGAGTTTGAAAAGCAACGAGGTCCCTATGGGTTATTACAGGTGAAAAGGAAGGTCATAAATGGGGGAGTCAGCCTAAAGTCTAATGTCATCCTACCGATGTCTAGTATTTGGACTAATAACTTATATAGGGAGGTATGGTCGTTCGAAGCAAAGGAGCACCATAGGGATGCAACCGGGTTGCACCGAGAGTTCATAGGTGGGCACCAAATGGAAAGGGTGTCCTAGTACTCTTCCTTCAAGGAGTGAAATAGAAGTAGCTCCCACCTCGAGACCCTAGTGGCTTAAGTGTTTATCATAGTCTTAGGAGCGAGGAAGTCTCATTCCATCGTGGCTATGAAGTGAGGGGTTATGTGGTGAACCCAACGTCTTGAACCCTGTGAATGAAGTACAGGGCCAACATGAGATGGTTCCAAGACATGTCATCAAAGGGAGCTAGATGTTGGAACTCGTCCCTCAGAGGCAAGGTAAAGAGACGAATGCAAGGTTGGGCGAACTATGGAT
This sequence comes from Sequoiadendron giganteum, assembly GCA_007115665.2. Classification (NCBI taxonomy): domain Eukaryota; kingdom Viridiplantae; phylum Streptophyta; class Pinopsida; order Cupressales; family Cupressaceae; genus Sequoiadendron; species Sequoiadendron giganteum. Next base: position 474,005,533 of record CM021100.1, on the reverse strand, counting down.
TCGAGGCGGTAGTGTAAGCCTGGGATGGCACAATGCATTCCAGTAGTGTCGAGCAAAGCCTGGAACTATAGGGGAGTTTCAACAAGTGAACTCATGTGTTCCTGGAGACAAAGCAATAAGGTGAGTCTACAACATTAGGGTGCAAGTTGAGGAGCCACACCAGGTGCGCTCCGCGCAAGAGAGTTGGGCCATGTCGTGTTGGGCACACATGGGCACCATAGAAGTAGGCAGTGTTGGCACACTCTTGAGGTTTGATCTAATCCTCCTCATTAGGGTCACAAGGGGTTGCTCAAGTGCTAGACTCATATGTATTGTGTACAGTTGGAGCAAGGATGGATGCCAAGTGAAGTTGTTGGTCACCCAGAATCGGGGCCGCAAAGATGGATCACAAAATATCTGGATTGGTATCGTTGGTGCAAGGTCTTAACAAAGGTTGCTTGGAGCAACATGATGCTATTTGAAAGGTGGAACCAAGATGGACTTGGGAAGCAACTGAGTAGGTTTCAAGTGAGATGAAGTGCATAGTCCTTGAGGTCATTGGACCGAGTGATCAGGAAGGATCTCGGGCTCAATGGTGTAAGGGGGAAGTCAAGTCCCCAAGAGCTAGAAAGGAACTCATTGGGAGTTTGGTGTTGGATCTGTAAGCGCTCCAGGAGCCAGCCCATGTGAAGAGAAAACTTAGGGTTCAAGGTGGTCGGGTCTAGTAATCAGTCGTCTTATGGGGGACACAAAGGATGAAGAACTTGGTGGAGTCACCAAGCTTGCATTGGATGCAACAGTCATTCAAGGAAGTGAACAAAAGTGAGACATGATCAAACCATGCAAGCGAAGAGCTCATCATAGCTTGCAAGTGTATAATTTTGCTAGGTTGGATAAAATAATTGGATTGAAAAGGTTTTAACAGATGAAAGATAAGGGAGGAAGGATTTAAAATATTTTGATGGATAAGGGATAAGATTGAAAGGATGATATATGGTTTTGGGTAATTTGGATAGGTGAAGAATTGGATAAATTGATTTAGATGAAGGCTTTTCTTTCTTGACTAGGTGGTAGATTTGAAAGAACGTAAAGAAATAATGTAGCTTAAGAATTTTTGGAAGATAGGTATGCACTAGTTTAGCACAAGAAGACAAGTGAAGCACTTGTGCAAGCCTCTATTATTCAAGTGTGATTGTTGAATTAGTATGGGACCACTAGCCAAAGGAAAATACCTCAAGATTAGTGAAATGCACTTATCTTTTAAGAGTTAATATATAGGGATCTAGTGACACAATGACTCACCCTTTCCCTTTATTTGGAGGTACTAATACCTTATCCAAAGAGAATCTATATCTGCTCAAGGAGATACATGGTGAGTGACTTTAATCATGATATTGTACCTTGCACCACACTAAGCAATGATCAAATGGTCCTATTCTAGGATGAACAAGGTTTCTATGAATTCCTCTAAATACCTTAAAGGTAAGGGGGGCATAATTTGTAGATGAAATAGAATAATTCTAAATATCCAAGAGGAGAGGGTAACCCATGCTCCACCTTCACTTATCCATGATCTAAAGTTATTGGAATCTTAGCCTATATTTATAATATCTCACTTTCATGAGGGGTGCATTTCAATTCACCTCCTACTCTTTATACTTTATTGGAACATAGGAGTTGAGGTCGTCCCCTAGGGTGATGAAATCCCTAGGTAGGAATCTTAAAATGAATCATTAAAGTGTTTTTGGTCACCCAAGATCCCATGATTTATACAAGGTAATATCATACACTCATTGGGTTCCTTGGGATAATAATAAAAAGAAATGAAGAGAGAAAGTGATTTTTTTGATCCTCAAGATCACACAAAGGAACAAGAGGAGGCAAGACACACCACTCACCCAAAATAATAGAAAACAAGGTTCATTAGCCTTGAGGAAATAAATGTGACTATATTGGTGAAAATAAAAGTCTTGGTCAAGTGAAACTACAAGAAATATGTTATTAGTTTGATATAATTTGACCTTTGATAGGTGATGCTACACATAGTACATTAGTATTTTGAAAGATAGTATTAAAAAAAAAAAAATCTACAAGGAAATGAAATAGAAATGATAATAAAACTTCTGAAAAGATTATAAAATAATGTTAGGATGCAACAAATAGATGTAAAGAAAAGATATGCTCATTAGGACACTGCAATTTCAAAAAAAAAAAAATTCTTCATATAATCAAATTGATCTAATTATTTTGCAATATTTTTGGCTTTAAAATAAAAATTCAAAGAAGAAACCCTTATTAATTTTTTGAGAGATTTCTAAAAAATATGAAAATATCTAAAAAAATCCTTGATTTGTGCCATAATAAATAGATTTATGAAAAAACCATAGTCAACATAGATATGATTATTTTATAATTTTTTCGATCTCAAAAATAAAAATATAAAGAATAAACCCATATTAAATTTTTGATAACTTTTCAGAAATATAATATTCTTAAAAAATTCATTGATTTGTGACCTAAAAGGAAGATTTATGAAAAAATAAAATGACCACAACTCACCAACTATGGACAATCTAAACCCATTTTTTTTGTTGGAGCTTTTTGAAATCATCCTCAAATGTTGGTTAAAAATTTGTAGAAAATTTTGTATTCGTTTGAAAGATATGATGAAATATTTTTAAACCTAAGGTTTTACCTTCAACTTACAAAGTTATCTCTCAATATTTTTTTGGATAAAAGAATAAAAATAGCATGATGGTGTTAGAAAAAACTTAAAATATAATGATTAAACAAATATAGGAGTCCCACCAAGTGTGCCAAAATAAATACAAGAAACTATTTGAGATAAATAACATATAATATAATGCATATGCACAATACCTTCACCTAAAACCCTTCTTTCTCCTTGGATAGAGCTTGAAATAGAGTGTACCCTAGCTCCACTTGATGTTCTCTTTTGATTTCTTGGTGGAAGAATGTGATTTCTTATAAAAATAACAACATGATAGTAGGATTGAAATGATGAATGATCAAATATTTAGCATGAGGCTAAGATAATGGAAGATTAGATAGAAAATGGAATAGAATAAGGCTATGGTGATAAAATATTCAATAAAAATTTGAGAATATAAATATGGAGATAAGAGATATATAAATGGGATGAGAGACTTGCCATTTATATAATTTCCAAGAGAGAAATCAAGGGATTGTATGGATTAGTTAATGGATGACAAAGATTGACTGGGGATTAGGGTTTGAATAATAGGTTGTAGTCATGTGACAAATATCATATAATGGATAAGGGATAGGTTTATTATTTGATTAGGCAAACATCCTTACGTGAATGGTTGATATTTGGAAATGTATTAAGAAATGGATGGATGATATGCAAAGTTAGTTTGACTTTGTGGCAAGTGTCTAGGTTCAATGAATCTAGACAAGGCTTTAGTTAGTCACGCGACTCTCAATAACTAATTAAATAATAATTAAATTATTTAATTAATTATTGGAGAAGGGTGTTTTGGAAGGATAAATTAATTAAATAAATAATAAATATTTATGTAATTAATGGCTAGGGAAGGGTAAATTTAAGTATGGCTAGGTATTATCAATTTTTAGGTGTCTATAAAAGGTACATTCATTCACATGTATCCAATAATTTCAAAATAAGGTACATTTCTATTTATTTTATGGAAATTACCTTTATTCAAAGGTTGTTTTTATGAAAACATTCAATAAAGTTTCACCTTAATTTAAAGTTGATTTTTTACTCACCTTTGAATGAAGGCACCATCATTCAAAGAAGTTACTTTGAATGAAGGTGTTGAAAAAAAATTCTCTCTCAACCTATACAAAATTCTAATGTCCCACAAGTGGGACACGCTATTTAGGGTTCACCCTAATCTGCAATAAGATCCTCTAGGAATGGAGATTTATTCAAGTTTCAAAACCTCTCATATATTCTAGTCCAAAGGACACAAGGGAACTCAATGTGAGTGTTGGCCATCATGATTTCAATATTAACATCAAACCTAATGAATCCTAAGATATTTTTGTTCTTCCATTCCCATACAAAGCTTCACTATAAGGATGTGGATTTAAGAATGAGTAAATACAGAGAGTAAAAGTTGAAGCCACCTAAGATTTTTTAATATTTCATTTCTCCAATAATTATATATTTTTCTATCTAATTTGATTTAAAAATCATGATTTTTGATTCCCACGATTAACTCCTCAAATTTAGTCATATAATAGACAAATTGAGAAACTCAACAAGTAAGAAAAATAATACTAGCCCTATTAAATAAGACTTTTATATTAGTTTATCACTATATTATTTCCAAAAATATATGAAAAACCCATCAAAATATATAAGGCTTGTTACTTTATCATTACTATGTGTTTAGAATACATGATTACATAAAAAAGTCTATAATGTAGAAGATGACACTTTATAATCATTGCAATTTCGAAATTCTATTTAAAGGTACACATAGAAGTATTGATAAATATATTTCAACTATGCATAAGAGAACCAAAACAAAAATAAATCATATCATATAAAAGATCCCAAAACCAACTTTCTAATGCTTATAAAAATGTGAAATTTTGATAATAAAATAAAAAACTATATAATTTTTTTATATCTAAATAATAAATGAATGTTATGATAGCATAAAAATTAATTGATATTGAGATGATTTGGACACAATACATACATTAACATAAATAACCTGATGCACTATTCAAATGCAACATACAAGTCACATATAACAATTTAAGTTTTATTTATCATATCATAAAGGATAAAATAAAAATAATTATAAATTGAATTCAAAAAATTGATGTATCCTTTGATAATGAGACATGAGTAGATTTATATTGAATGGCCATGAATTACTAATTAAAATGACCATTTTATTGAACTTTAATTATGTTAAAATGTAAAGAAATTGAAATAATATTGAGGGTCTAGATGGAATGAATCAAAGTGCATGATAGATGCAGGCCTAAAATTGTGAAGAATAAGGTATTAGAGTACAAATGAATCAAAATCCCTTTTCTATGTGGTTTCCAAGTATGTGCAGGATCATGATGGGCTAAAATGTGGCAATATGTAAGTGATATGATGGCCCATGTGGCTGATGACTTTTTTTACCCAAAATTGATGAAACGAAAAGGGTTTTTAGAGGAGATTCTCATATTTACACCAATATAAATTATTCTTCACTTTGAATTTAATAAATAATTATTATTCATTTTCTATTTGAATTCTGACTAAAGTCCTGATTGATAGGCTGATTGAAAAACATGTATAGCTTTCAAATAGTATCACATTTTTTGAATATGAAACATGTTTCACATTCTATGCTTCACATAATATAGGATTAAAAAAAAAGAATTGAATTTCATGAAGTTTTGACCAAGTTAAGGTGGTCAGACATACGATTTTTTATATTTTTTAAACGTTGTAATAAAAAAATCATAATTAATTATTTACTTGGAAACAAATTATAAAAAAATATGCATCACATTAGGACATGAGTCCTCTACTTATATCCAAAATATTATAAAAAAATATTATCATTTTATTGTGGTTAGGGTGGTCAGATAAATACTGACTTCTTATTTTTCCCCTGAAATTTAAGTACTACTGCATTGAAATTTCAAATTTTCACCAAATAGACTTTTTATTTTTTAAAATAAACCTAGTAGTTTAGAAACTACATTCAATTTGATAAAAAATATATTCTTACATATTTTTGAAATAATATAGATAAATTATTCAAATTCTGATGTCAAGTTGCCTAGCTCTGATTTTTTGAATTTTGATTGGCACTTAAGGGCCTATTTTTTCCATGATGATCCTGCACATACCCTTCCTTCCTTTTCTATAGTGTGGAAAAATTTTCTAAGATGGAGTGCCCACCTCCAAGTGAGAAGTCTATATTAGTTTCTTTTGGATCAAACTTTGCCTCAAAACACAAACTAAAGAATATGAAAAAGAAAGTTAGAGAACACAACTGCTCCAAAAAAAAAATATTCTCAATGTTAATGGACCCTTCTGTGAAGGATGTGGATTCTCATAATGCTCTTCCTTTTGGTCAACTACTTGGTGGTCCAACTCAGCAACTACCTGAATCACCAATTAAAAGGCCCTCATAAAACAATATTCCCACCTCAACACCACCAACACAACATATGAAAAGCATTTAAAACCATGACAACCAAACCAAAGCTAAAGCTATTGAACATTCAACTTACTAGATGATATTACTGAAGTTATTTTTGACTATAAAGAAAAAATAGGGGCATGTGCAGGATCATCATGGAAAAAATAGGCCCTTAAGTGGCAATAAAATTCAGAAAAATCAGAGTTAGGCAACTTGACGTAAAAATTTGAATAAGTTAACTATATTATTTCCAAAATATGTAAGAATAGAATCTGTTGAAAATTGAATTTATTTTCTAGACTACTAGGTTTATTTTTATTTAAAAAAAATCTATTTGGTGAAAATTTGAAATTTCAATGCAGTAGTACTTGAATTTCAAGGAAAAAATAAGAAGTATGTGATTGTCTGACCACCCTAACCACAATAAAATGATAATATTTTTTTATAAGATTTTAGATATAAGTAGAAGACTCATGTCCCGATGTGATGCATATTTTTTTGTAATTTTTTTCCAAGTAAATAATTAATTATGATTTTTTTATTACAACTTTTAAAATAAAAAAAAAATCATACATCTGACCACCTTAACTTGATCAAAACTTCATGAAATTCAATTTATTTTTTTTAATCATATAGTATGTGAAGCATAGAATGTGACACATGTTTCAAATTCATAAAATGTGATACCCTTTGAAAGATATAGATTTTTTTCAATCAACCTATCAATCAGGACTTTAGTCGTAATTCAAATACAAAATGAATAATAATTATTTATTAAATTCAAAGTAAAGAATAATTTATATTGGTGGAAATATAAGAATCTCCTCTAAAAACTCTTTTCATCTCATCAATTTTGGGTAAAACAAAAGTCGTCATCCACATGAGTCATCATATCACTTACATATCGCCACTTTTTGGCCCATCATGATCTTGCACATACCCATAGTTAACATATTTTTCCTTATTAGAACTAGATATTCTTAAGTGTGCCCATAATAATTGGGAGATAAAAGCTTGTACTAAAAAATCATTTAGGGGTTGTGGTATAAGTTATGTCACTTGTACATTATATGACCCAGACCATGCTCGTATTGTGCTACAATATCAGTCTTAGATTATTTTTGGTAAAAAAATTTATGTTCAAGCTTAGAATATTGATTTCCACCCTGAAAGAGTAACCAAATATAAATAAAATATGGGTGGAATTTACCTTCCCTAATCTTTCCTTGTACCCATTCTTGCAATAAATCATAGCCCAACTGGGTAGGGTTTTATGGTGCCAACACAATGATAAATTGGCTAGCCTTCACTCTCATCCCAAAGCTTCTATTCAAATGGATTTTACACATCCACTTCCTAACTCTATTAGGCTAGTTGGATCTATATTTTAGTTTCAACAACATATTAACTACCTTAACAAACCTAATGATTTTTTGTATTATCTAAAGGAAGGACACCTCATCCATGGCTGCCCTTTCCACAAACCTGGACCACCATATTAGTCTCATATAGATTTTCAACACTCCACTCCTTGAAATCTTGATGAAGATCCACAAAAATATGTCTCTTTAGCTCACACCCCTTCTCCAATATTAGACAACTCTCCATATTCCCCCAAGCCCCTCCTCTCACCCTCCACTCCCTCCTCACCTCACCCTCCACTCCCTCTTCCCCTCACCAACCAACCCTTTCATCTGAAACCAAGTCTTTAAAAAAAAAACAATTGGTTCTCTATCTAGAGCTCCTAAAAGGGAAAAGAATGCTCCCCTTAGAAAAAAACCCCCATCTAACTCTAGCCCTAATTCTTAACCTGATAACCTTGTAAGAGCACTTTCACAACTAGAATCTTTAGATCAAATTTATCTAGATCATTTTATGGACATTTAGTTCTACTCTCCAAGGAACCAATTTAGTGTGCTACAATTAGATGAAGATATTCTCCCTACTTCTTCCTAATGAAGTGTAACATTCAATCCTAGAACATGTTGGGTTTGGCAACCTTAACTTATAAATTTCATGTTAAACATTTTATCTTGAATAATCAGATTGATGTTATATCATGCTTCAAGAAGTGCAAGTTGATGATGTTTGATTAGATGCTACTCTTTCATGCATTTGTTCTAACTCCCACTCACTCCATACCAACCATAGTGACAATGGTGGGGGTGTTGTTTTTGGCTTATTCCCTTGGATTTTGGCTCAGATCCTAATCATCATTGTTTTTGGGCTTTTATCCTCATCAATGGTTTTTTGGTGGGATTCTATTCTATTTACGCTCCCAACTCTCATTTTCATAGAACAACTCTTTGGGAGTGGATTTGTACTCACCTTTCCAATGATGAATGGGTTTTGGGGGTGATTTCAACATGGTTTAACAACTTTTAGAGCATAATTGGAACAATTATGCTCACCTATCTCATTCTAAAATTTATTCTTCAATCTTGACCTAGACTCCTTAGGAGTGCATGACCCCATTCGAGGTAAGTCTAGTCTTGAAATGCCTACAGTTCACTTAATACAACTATCATGAAGGATTACTACAAAAATTGAGTAGGATATATGAATTTAATATCTCTCCTAACTACATAATTTTTCCTTCACATGCTAGCCACCTTGTCTCACTAGACCTTTCCACCACCTTTTCTAACCACCTTCCCATCCTCGCCACCATTTCCCTCTCCACCTCCCCTTTGCAATGATCTTCCTTACAAGTTGAATAATTCCCATCTTAAAATCCAAGATTGTATTAATAGTGTCTTAGCTACTTAGAAGCTAAACCAAAACCTCAACAAGATATATGGATTACTTGGTGGGAGTGAACCATAGCTAGATCTATTACCTTTCTTCTTTATTATGGTCAAAGGGTTGCAGCTAAGTGTCGTAAATTTTTAAAAACCCCTCAAAGGTCAATTAGATAATGAACATACATTGATGGATTCTAATCCTCACAAATTACCTTGCAAAAATTTGTTGTCAATGCTAAAAATGATCTTCACCAAGTGGTTGCTTATAAAAGAAAAGATGCTCAAGTATGATCTCAACTATAGTGGATTAAGGATGGATATTTGGGTCAAAATTATTCTTTCAACATCCAAATAAGCATAAAATGGAACATATTTCTACTATTAAATCTGCAAATGGAACTTTACAAGCAATCCATGTTGAAATTATGAAAACCTTCGATGTCCACTTTAAAAACCTTTTTATAGAGGAATCAATAAAGGATCCCCTTCTTCCTATCCTTGAAGAAAGTGTTTCTAGTTGTATTCCTTAAAAAACGATCCTTAATATAACAGTGTCCTCTATCACTTTCTTTCTATTGAAGATATTTATGAATCCTTAAAAAGTATGGAATTGGAAGAAAACCCAAGAATTGATGGTTTACAAATTGAATTCTATAGAGATATTTGGCCCCATATTAGCAAGGAATTAGATAATGTCTACATTGAGAGAATTTAAACTAGCTCTTTGGGCACTATTATAAATCAAGGACTAATTAAACTTATCCCCGAAGAAATAATGAAGACACTATTAGTGGCTAGAGACCTATTACCCTCCTAAAAACCTCTTGAAATATCATTTCTAAAGCACTAGTAAGAAGAATCAACTCCATTGCATAAGAGATTGTTCGTCTAGAGAAGATTGCATTCTTTGGAGGAAGATTCATTTTAGACAACTTGATTCTAGCTTGGGAGACAACTAAATGAGCTCAATAATCTACCCAAGTTTCTATAATTATAAAACTTGATTGTGATAAATCTTACGATCACATTTGTTGGCCCTCCATTTTCAATATGCTAAAGTGGCTTGGATTTGGTCTCAAATTCCCTGACGAAATCAACATTTTCTTTATAGATGCTAGTACCAAAATTGTTGTTAATTGATTCATTTCACCTTAATTCCCCTTACAAAAATCCATTCGCCAAGGGTACCCCTTGTGTCATTCCTTTATGTAGTATTTATCGATGTTCTTAGATATTTTTCATCTTGTACTATCCACCAAATTTATTTAGAGTATCTCTCTTCCTAGAAATGCTAAAGCTCTAAATTCTCACTTTGTTGATCAAAACATGTTATTCATTTATAATTCAACTAATGAAGTGACTAACACTCTTGATATATTAGACCTATTTTTTTTCATTTTTGGCGTGAAGTTAACCATGCATAAAACTATTTTTTTATGACCATTTGTAATATCTCAATTTCATTGCTTGTATTTTAAATATTGAGAAAATTGGAAAATTTGGAAAATGCAATTTATCACTTTTTTTATGGATTTGATAATGCAATGACAAAATTGAAAATGAAAATTATGCAATTTTTTGATTTAAGAAATTATTTTACAAGATTATCAATTAAAGGTTACTAATAAGTGGAAAAGTGTAAAAATGTGTGTGTAGGTGTAGGTTGAAGGATGAGCACTTCATTGAGGTAGGCACACTTAGCCAAATGACCACAGTAAGCAAGAATGAAATCTGGAATCTCACACACCCTTGTAGAATCATGACATCTGCATATGCTTGAAAAGTTGATGGATTTCATTATACTCAGTATGATAATTATAAATTAGTGAAAAAAATTGGTGTATTCTCAAAATACCATGCTTGTTTCAACGTTATATTAAAAAAAAATTGAATAAGAAATTCAATTAATCAAACACAAATATTGTATGAAAAGTTATTTCATTCTTGAATGTATGCATATGAATTCATGGAGACAAGTTGAATGTGTATGTTCATATATTTAAAAATATATGAATGTATATATATTCTAAGATATAAATATATATACATATACAAATATAAATATATGAATGCTTTCCTCAAATTAAATTCAATTCTTCATAAGAATAATGGAATCATGGGATTTGAAAATCTGTAACTCCTACCCATAAATAGGATAGGGGCTGACCCCCACTCATGGAAAAAATATTCGGTTAACACTCAGAATGGAGTGAGCGGGCAGCCAAAATAACAAAATTAGTGACAGTGAATTAAGACCCCAATCTCACCAAAATTAGTAGTGAATCCATCGTTGTAAGGGAAATCAAAAAACATAGCAAAAGGGAAGGAAAAAGAAGAAGAAGGAAGAGAGAGAACGATGGGAAATTAAAGGAGAAATCATTGAGCAAGCTACGTTTGAGGTTTTTATTTTTTTTTCATTTAGTTTCCTCTCTTTTTCGAATGAGCTTCTTATCTTGTAAAAGATAGAAACATAACTATATTATGTATGACTTAAAGCGCATTTTGACATTTAGGTTATTATGTTGCCTTCCTATTGATTTATGTAAAAACCTTTTGTGGGCCGAGAGCTTCTTTGATCGTTGTATAAACTCTTTTTAATCCCTGTGAAGGGAAGCGGGCTTCATGCCCAAGGTGAGTATTATACCCATATAAATGTTAAACCTACATGGTAGTGGCCATATGACCGACCATTGAATATTTCCTTATTACATTGTTATCAACATGTATGATTACCAAAGCCTATAGGAAACCAGTTGAGTTGATATTAATGTTTTACATTTGATATGAATGTGCCAAGAACAACATGTTGAGACCCACCTAATGATGAGTTAGGGTGGTAATACATGCCCTACATCTTGTAAGGGTCAAGAAATTTTTAAACCACTTTTGATTTACTTATTAAAGTCTCATAAACCACTATTAGTGAGAGGTGGAATTATCGATATCAAATCGATGTATCTTAACCTTTTGATACCTGCGAAAAGTTTCTCAAGCCACGAAAGTTGAAAAATTTGAATAATGAGCATGGGTATATATACGTATATATATATATATGAATGAATATAGATACACATCTCATCACTATTGATATCCTATGTATTAATCGAGTTGAAGCCTCACTTTTGTTATGTTGATTTCCATATGTATTTGGGTGATCCATATTATTATGGGAAGAACCCGTGGCCTAATATCTATATTGGATACTGTTATAAACCCCAAGACATTGATACCATCTTATCAATGGATGATAACATGTGTATCCATACCCTTGAAGGATGTCTCTTCGATGGATGGGGTATAAATTTTATTTTTAGTATTCACAAAATCGAATGGATATTTTGATTTAAAAGAAAAAAAGCATGGACCATTATGTTGAAATAGAATGAAGGTATATTGTATATATTAATATTGTCTTTATGGAAGAAGTATTTCTATTAGGTTTCATTTAAACTATTCTAGTCTTAATGAAAGATATTTATGACTATGAAATAGATGTTTTCACTTGTGTCTACACTGGAAAAATTGATGGTAATTTAATCTGATTGAAGGGATGTTCATTTTTTTACTAAATATGAAAATAAACTAGTATGAATTTTTTTATTTCATTCTTTATACGCATTATTCTAAATCTATTCATTTCCTAGCATATATGTGAACATTCATAAATATCCCTTTATGCATGTGCACATACATGTGGTATACCTTTCGATTAATCTTAATTATTTTACTCATTGAGCATGTTATAGATGATTTTCAAATGGAACCAAACTGTAAACTTGGAACAATATTGAATTGCAATTACATATGATAATAGATGAATTGTTATACGAAATGTGAATGAATATTATTTGATTTTGTTAAATGGAATGATACAAGAATTATTTGGAAGATTGTAGCACACTAGAATATTTCTAATAGATTGTTTAAAGGGAGGGATACCCCTTATTCTTTCGGGAATGGGTGCTAAAGAGAGTAGATTTTCTTTTCCAAATCTAACTAGAGTTGCATTTCATGCAGCATGAGCTTGGCCAAGCTTTGCAATAATTTATTTATATACATATATGGAATAGAATATTATTATTTACTCTCTCTCTGTAGATTTATTTACCTTACATGAAACTTGCATATTCTAACAAGTAGATTGAAATGCATGTAGGCACACACAAATTCCACTTTGCAAACTGTATTTTTTGTAGTGTTTCATGTAGGTTTGGGTATTCTTTGATTGACTGAAGAATTTTGGGGAATAATTGATTCATGGTTGTGGAAAAGCACCTCAATCACGTTCTCATCCACCAGTGGAGGTGAGCTATAATGAAGGAATCATATTAGAATTCAATTTTTTATTGTATCATTGATGTAAAATTACAAAATGATGTGATTGAAAGAGATTTATATAATTTGAGATTGACTATGAGGCATTGAATGACAAGACAAACTTGTATGTAACTATTGAAATATGGAATTGAATATATTTATTTTCAGATTTTTGCAATTTATAAACATAAAATTTATAACTACCATTAGCTATGGGATTTATGTCATAAATTTGATATTCATGGTGTCAATATTTATTTATTTTTGAATTACATTTGGTATTAGAGATTAAGGTTCAGCTCTAGGCCTATGAGTCCTTGATGGTTGAACTAGGGAATAGAGGACCCTTAACTAGATTTGAGTTACCTAGAAAATGATAAATTTGAATTGATTGTAGGAAATGGGAAGGTGTAAGTTGGGAATAAACAATGTAAATACCAATATGGCTGCAAGGAAGTTAGTTGCTATAGAAGAAAATCCCAAACTAGAGAACCAACCAAAGATTCTTGACGAAGAAACTCTAGCACAGACCCTCACACATCTCAAGTTGGAGAGAAGAAAAAATATAGAGGAGGCCAAACAAAATCCTAAGACTAAGAAACCCTCCACATTAAGAGATTGACTAGTAGGATGTGGACATAACGTGCCACTGATGACTAGCGAGGAGGAGTGCATGCAGACACGTCTTGCCTCACCCAAGATGGAATATGTAGATTCAGATGAGGATCCTAAGGAATGTACTCTATTTGATAATGAGGGAACTGGTTAGAGTGGAAAGAATATTTTCTAAATAAGGATCAATATAAATCCAAACTTAACATAAATAAATAAGTCTTTTTGTTGAATTAAAGGCATGGAGCTTCAAGGCTTGTATTGTTGAATGAACATGCATATTTTCTTTTAGTGTTAGTTTTCATGTTGTGTACTTTTCATTTTGAGGATGTAATAGCATAAATGTAAAACCTTGTTCATGAATGCTAAAAAAAACTATGACAAAAGTTGAGTGTGAGTCAGTAAGGTGACCACCAAATTAGATGCGGGTGGTAGTGAATAAGAGAATGTGTCAAGTGAAATGATAGAAAAAATCTTGGAACTCTTGAACTGACAAGAATCCCAAATGGACCATTTGGAACAAGAGGTTCAAGGATTTCAAGAAGATCAAAATCTCAAGAGTGAGATACCCAACCAAGGAGTAGGGGATCACAATCAAGGTCAGATTGAGGATAAATTGGTAAAAGATATTAAGAAGGTAGCACCACTGAAGTTTGATGCAAGACCATTATAGATGGGTCTGAGACTTGGATCATAGAGATGAAAAATATTTTGGGCTTCATAAGTTGTTAGATCAAGCCAAGGCTTCTTGGGTAGCATATCAATTGTCTAGAGATGCATCTACTTGGTGGGACAATGAGATGGTAGAAGGGAGAATTCCATAAGAAGAAATCATATGGGAGTTTTTCCTTGAATATTTTAGGAAGAGGTGGATACCACAACTTTTCTTGAAAAGAAAATGACTAAATTTGTGAATCTAATCCAAGGAGGCTTAACGGTAGTGTAGTACTAGGACAATTTTACCAAATTACTTAAGTATGTGCTATAGTATCTATCTGATGAGAATTTTCAGATTTGAAATTTTATATTGGGACTAAGGCCCCACATTGGAGTTGAAGTGGATCTTCAAAATCCTCATACTATGGTATAAGCTTTTGAAAAGGCTATTAAGCAAGAACAAAAATCACAAAGGATCAAACTTCAAGCCTAGATTCAGAAATAAAAGATTTTGGAAGGGTGAATGATAGAAGGGAAATAAGTCCCATCAATTTAGAAGTTTGAAAAGGGAAGGTAACCCTCTGGAGAAGGAAGAAGTCAACCAAGGTGTAAGGAATAAAAGGGCTAACAAGGGCAATGAAAGCTATAATAGTAGCTAGGCGTACCCAAAAGAGGATAAGGATGAGGGTCAAAAGGACCTCAAGATGGGTTCCAAGCTTGTGGGGGAGACCATTATGCATCTAACTACCCTCATAAGTTGAGGAAATGGAAGGAAGGCAACCAACAGTAGATCCCACAACACAAGATCCATGTAACAGTGGATAACAGGCAACCAAAGTACTAGGATTCTCTAAATCAATCGATAGGTAAGCTCTATGGCCCAACCATTTCTATTTTGATACATATTGAAGCTATTGAGTGCTTCATAGATCCTAGAATGATTTCTAAGTTACCCATTCAACCTGGATATATGAAAAAATCATGGTCTATTTAGTATGGAAATTGAGTAGAGAAGGAAGTAGATTCATGTTTCTTTTGTAGGGAGCTAAGACTTGCCAAATTCATGACCCAAGTTAATTTTTATGTTGCACCATTAGTATCCTATGATTTAATCTTAGGAATCAATAGGTTAACTCAATGCAAGGCTATAGTAAATCGTGAGGATAATATGATGGGTTGTATGGATGACTATGGGAACCCGGTTGAGAGACATGGGGTACAATGACCCTTGGAACTTAGAAAAATATCATCTATACAAATTAAAAGAGCTCAGAGGAAGGGTTGTATCATATATGTTGTGCATGTCAATGAACCTAACAATGAGACACCATGTCTTGATGACTATCCAATTCTTAGGCAATTCTGATATGCGTTTCCTGAAGATCTCACTAAGGTGCCTCTGAAGCAAGAATTTGATTTCTCCATCAACTTAGTGCTAGGAGTCAAGCCATAGTCTAAGGCAACATATAGGATGACCACCATAGAGATTTATGAATTGAAATCCTAGCTATAGGAGTTATTGCGTAAGGGGCTTATGAGACCTAGTGTGTCACCTTTTGGAGCACCAGTTATCTTTGTGAAAAAGGAAGGATGGAACATTGCATCTATGTATAGATTATTGAATTTTGAACAAAGAAACCATCGAGAATCACTACCCTCTTCTAAGGATCCATGAATTATTTGATCAAATGAAGGGATGGATAATATTCTCACAAAAAGATCTCAGGTCTGGTTACCATCAATTAAGAATAAAAGAATAGGATATTCCAAAGACAACTTTTTGAACTTGGTATGGGAATTATGAGTTCACTATTGTACCCTTTGGATTGACCAACACACCTGCAACCTTCATGAATCTCATGAATAGTTTATTTCAATATTTTCTAGATGATTTTTTCCTAATCTTTATTGATGATATTTTTGTTTATTCAAAGTCTATTGAGGTACATGACTGGCACTTGAAGATAGTCTTACAACATCTGAGAGAAAATAAGCTCTTTGGGAGGCTATCTAAGTGCTTATTTTATCAGGATAGGGTACATTACCTTGGCCACATTATCTCAGTTGAAGGAGTATCTATGAACCCTAAGAAGATAAAATAAATTATAGAATGGTCAACACCTTCAAATGCAATAGAGGTGAAATTTTTTATGGAACTTTCTGGATATTATAGAAAATTTGTGTAAGGGTTTTCTAAAATAGAAGCCCCAATAATGTCTCTTCAAAAGAAAGGAAAGATGTTTGAGTGGACTGAGAAGTGTGATCAGGCTTTCCAACTCCTTAAGGAAAAGCTCACTGTAGCTCTAATACTCATCATTCCAAATCTCAATGGTCAGTTCTTAGTGATCATGAATGCTTCAGGAGACATAGTAGGAGCAATGTTAATACAAGAAGGGAAAGTGCTAGCATATGAGTCCAGCAAGATGAAACAAAATGAAGTAAACTATGTGCCACATGACTCTGAATTAGTAGCTATAGTGCATGCCCTACAAATATAGAAACATTATCTTTTGGGAAATCCATTTGATCTAAAAATAGATCACCTAGGATAGAGATACATTTTTACTCAACCTAGCCTTAATGAGTGTCAAAGGAGGTGGCTAGGATTCCTTAGTGAGTATGAATTTGGAATTTAGTATATAAAAGGAAAGGAAAAGCAGGTGGTGAATGCTCTTAGTAGATGAAGACATTTGGCAACCATGACCTCTATGAGATTCAATCTATGACAACAAGTGATGCAACACTTGCAAGGTGATGAGCATTATGAGAAGGTGAAAAGGGTTCTAGAAGAGAATTTGTCATACCATCAATCTAATGGGTACAATTTTGAACCAAACGGTATCTTGAGATACTAGGGATGGATGTATATTCTAGATTCTCGTGAGATTAGGAAGCTGGTGCTAGATGAGGTCCATAATCCATCATATTCAGGACACCCTGGAGTTACAAAGATGATCACATAATTAAAAAACATGTAATTTTGGCTAAAACTCAAGAATAACGTAGTAAAATACATAGCTAGATGCTTGGAGTGTTAGTGAGTCAAGGCTGAGAATGTGCATCCAATAGGGTTCCTTGTCCCCATGATATACTTGAGTATAATTGGCAAGTGATTAGTATGGAATTTGTGCAGGGGTTACCTTTAAGCAAGAACAAGAATGATGTCATTTTGGTGGTAGTCGATAAGTTAACTAAGGTGGCACATTGTATCCCACAGAACCTTAAGGATGGATCATTGACCTTGGCCAAGGAATTTTTCTAAGAGATCTTCTACTCACATGGAGTGACCATTATATTTGATAGAGATACGTAGATGACATCAAGGTTCTGAACCACCTTGAATGTAGCATTGGGGATTAATTTGAACTTCAATTAAACCTACCATCCTTAAACCAATGGTCAAGCTGAGAGAGTGAATCAAGTTGTATAAAATCTCCTTTGCATGTACTATATGGATCAACAGTATAAATTGGAAGATTATCTACCGCTGGCAAAAATTTCTAATAATAAATCTCATCATGCATCCTTAGGTATGGTGCCTTGTTGGGAGCCTTACAACATGAGCATGAAGTATGGATGGTTTGTGTTCGTTGTTCCTATTTTTTCATTGATGTCATCATGGTGATAACTATATGGGAAGTTTACTTGGTTTACATGATGTTGTTCTCTACCGATAATACCCTCTTATGATGGATCTTGATGTATTGGTATTTGATTTCAAAATCTACCGCAAGATTTGATATGAATCTATTATCTTAACCATGTATTATTAACTCATTCATACAACTATATCCCAGATCTTGAGACATCTTTTATTGTGAGAAAAAAGTTATCTCTGATAGAGTTCAACTTTGTATTCTACTAATGTTCCTTGCTTAGCATACTGTGTGGGAGACTCTGCATTATTAAGGTTGACATTTGTATGTTGTGGTTGTGTTGATAGTATCTATGTTTGTATTATGATGGGAAATTAATGTGTTCTTAGATTTGAAAGGTGTTTCCTTTGAGGATTATTTTTTGGTTTAGAGAATTATGTTCTAGTCTTGGCCGACTCCGTATATGCAATACTTTATGAAGACTAGTTATGATTTATGGATGTTATCTGACTTGGTATAATGCACTACATGGATAAAAATTTTAAATCATATATGGTGCTAGCAAAGGTGATTATTTTGTGTAATGAAGATTTTGGTACTCACTTAGGGTTCTCTAACACTTCTAGGGTTTTTCACCTAAAAGGAGAGAGGGATACCAAAATAACAATGTTACATTCAAATATTAGGGTTTGATAATGTGTGGATGTCTATGGAATGTGTCTAAGTGCAATGATCTAAATGTTGGAAATTGATGAAAGAGACTAAAAATCTAGAAAATGCAACTTGTTTGGAGACACATTGTAACATGAAAAGGGATAGATTAAAATGCAATATGAAGCAAGATAAGAGGGAGAATAAAAGAAGTACACCTATAATTTGAAGAATAATGAAATGGGGGTTTGGAATGCTGATGAAATTGATGTAGAAGTCAACTAGGACACTTGTTCCAATCTAGGTGACTTAGTCCCAGATTTGGAAAAACTACCCAAGAGCATGTTTCTATCAAATATGTATCTAAATATGTAGAAATCACTAAAAATAAGGTTTAGTGGGACTAAGTCACCACTATTGGAAAATTAATACACTTTTGAATTTCTAGAAATTAGAAAGTGGAAATGGAATCCCTCGGTCTGCACTTCGGTTCTTCATAGGTGTCCGCTTCTGAAAGTCCGATTCTTGGACCTGATAGTGAATTTTAGTGGATGTTTTGACTTTGAAAACAAAGAGAGGTCTTCAAAAAGTATTCAAAGCCTTCAATGATCTTTAATGTACCTAAATATGCAAACACACAAGGAGAGAAGGAGAAAATGTTGATTTGTTAGGGCATGGGGTTTCCCTTGGTCAAACCCCTTTTAGGTAACTAAACCAAAATGAATAGAAAAAGTAATGCAGTATGAACATGAAAAAATGGAGCTAGTACCTTGGCACAATGAGAGATCTTGAGTTGTTGCAAAATTCTACCCTTGTTCATGCTTCAAAAATGATGTATTGATGACATGAAATTCTCAAACCCTCGCTTGCTTGAGAGGAGTGGGAAATGAGTGGTTGAGAAGAAGAACTAGGGTGAAAAAGATGTGAAAGAGAAGATTAAGAAATGAGGGGAAAACCCTTTATTTATACATGTGATGCCCTAATTTCCTGAAAATAAGACATCACAGGCCAACCTTAGGGTTTAGGAGACAAAATCCTGCAATTTTTTTGACTTAAATTTGATTTTTATGCCAAATGGGACTAAGTCACCCATGGTGGCAACTTAGTCCACTTGGGAAAATGTTAGTGGTTTTTGGGAATTAAGATGTGATTAATGATTTTTTTCAGTATTTTCTTCTGAAACACACTTAAGTAGAACCTATAAATGAATTAAGGGGTCATTATGTCATAAGAAAAGGGTTGATTTGGTGATGAAAAGCCTAGAAAAGTGTAAGGGTTAGTTAAAACACCTTACAACACTTTTGACTAAGGATTGGAAAGGGGAGATTCAGGTGAATTATGATGAAAGGGTCTTAGAAAAGTGGGAAGATGTGTTACAACACTTCACAACACCTTTACTAGACACCTTAGAATCTAAGCAAAACTAGGCCAAAAACCACAAGGCACAAATGAATGAAAAGTGTGAAGGATACACTTTTTGGTGACACA
Organism: Sequoiadendron giganteum; assembly: GCA_007115665.2. Classification (NCBI taxonomy): domain Eukaryota; kingdom Viridiplantae; phylum Streptophyta; class Pinopsida; order Cupressales; family Cupressaceae; genus Sequoiadendron; species Sequoiadendron giganteum. The sequence goes on along the minus strand of CM021100.1, from coordinate 473,985,316 downwards.
TTTATCCCCCACTTTAGTGAGAGGATGAAATTTCTTCAAACTCACACTAAAGTAGCCAAGTGGTGTGAATGGTGAAGGATGGCAGAGATGAAGGAGATGGTCAAGCCCCCAGGATTCAAGATCCTAAGTCAAAATGAACTAAGTGCAAAAGGACACATTCAAGGGTGAATTATTTGCAACAAAATGAGATACATGATCATGCAATGACAAGAAATAAAAGAGAAGAGAAGAAGAAAAGGAAAAGGTTGGATCAAGCTTTGACCATTTGTCTAGCTAGTTGTGGATCGGATCTAGGTTGTTTGTCCAAAAATATGCATACTCACTCTAGGGTGATAGAACTTTTGGTTGTCCACCAGGTGAGAAGGCCCAAGAAGGTTAGAATCATACAATCATGGCTGACATGCACTTACACACACACAGGTGGCTATGGTTAAAGTCATGTCTCTTGGGCTTCCCACTCAAACCATACCAAAGTTATACCTCTTGATAACTTTGATAAGGAACCACAAAAGAAAATGAATTTTCTAAAGATGATGTAAGTGTTGGACTCAATGGAACACTGAGAGGGGGGGTGAATTAGTGTTGAACAAATATTAACTTTCATTAAACAAAAATTAAAACCATTATTTCATGTCATTAAAGGAAAGATGCATACATTCAATGAAAACATTCACAACACCATAACACACATATTTTTGCGTGGAAACCTTGTTAGGGGAAAAACCATGGTGGAGGTTAATCCACAATTTTGAGTACTCAAAGTATAACTGATTACAAGGGAATGCACTTGCATTCAGGCACACTGCCTATTGCTCACTACTCAAGAGAAAAAGGCTTACTGCCCAACAAAATTCAGATTAAGAGAATCTAAAGTGTGAACTGATATATTAGCATCTACCTATGCCAAATTATAGTTCCGGTGAAGCTCATAGACTCAATTTCGGATCTGATTTCTAATTCTACACTTCGCTCTGCTCTGCTCTACTCCTTTATGCTCTTTGCAACACTTAAAACAAAATCACACAACTACTCTACTATATTTTGCACTACACAATGATGTATTACAATTTCACACTTCTTACACACACTTATGCATGACCACACCTCATAAATGGAGAAACCAATCTCATATATATATATATATATATATATATCCGCAATTTAGGATTTGTCCATCCAACAGTCGGCTTCATAAAATATTAGGTTGCTTTCACCTTGTCAGCCAGATCAACCACTAAATCATTATGTGCATCCTCCAAATTTGGTTAAGACAAAGAGAGGACCCAAATAAAAATTAATCGATCACGGAGAATTTTAATTAATTATATCTTATACATCTGCAAATATCATATTTGTCGGGTCAGCCTTTTAGCATAGATAATCAAAAAATTAATTTACCGGATCTTCTAGACCACATACCAAAGAGTGCGCACCAAGAAAATCATTCACCAAGGTATTAAAAACATCAACAAACTTTCCTTAGAGATCCTTAGCTCAAGATATTTGTCCGAAAGGGTGTCTAATTCAACTTCAGTGCCTATAACCGGATGCGTTGTTCTTTACCCTGTTCTGCGGGTAGAAATAAAAAATATACTGCAAACCGGATAGGTTGCTTGGTTTTCCATCAATGACAACACTTACAAGCCATATTCTATCGATCTCTCTAGCCATATGCCAAAAATATCCCATTTGGCATTGATGGAAACACTTAGTGAAAAATGACTAAGTGTCAGAATCATTTTAGGTACTTTTCCAAAACGTTTGCTGATTTTTCGCCCCCTAAGATTTATAAGGCATTATCTCCTTCTTGGAGAATTTTTCACTTCATTCTCTCCCCCTTTAACATCAATGACAAAACATAGATGCTATATGCCAAAAAGACAAAATCGAAACAGTGACAAAATAGTGACAAAAAACGTGTTCAAAATTCTCAAGTCTTCAAAAACTTCAACACATATATGCCGACAATTATCATCTTTTGATCAAAACTTCAAAAACTTAAAAAAAAATAACTTCTATCCTTAGAATATTATCTTATGGTTTTTCTTCACTTTCAAAAGAAATTTCTTCCAACCATCTACTGGAATTCCAATAATAATGATCATGCTATTGTTCTTGGAAGTATTGTTCACAATTTCAGTTAGAGATTCAAAGATTGTAATTATTTCTTGAAATTTCTCACCTTTCCTCAATATGTCCACCATCTGCTCCAACCTACATTCAATTAGATCTTTTACCTTCCAAAAGGTATCCACAAGAGCATTCTTGGAAATTTTCATTTTTGTGTGCTCTATCTGAAGCTCCCTGATTCCTTTCTTGATAGTGCCATCCAAATCCTGAGACATGTCAAAATTTTTGCCAATGCTATTCAATTGAGTTTCAATTTGATTCAACTTTTTAGTTAATTGTTGACTGCATGGGGCCAACATATGCAATAGTTATAGATGCCTATGGTTGAGTTTATGCATTTCCTTAACTCACTCATCTTCTTCTTCGGTTTGGAAAGAGATAATCTGACTTGTTCCTTCAGATGAGAGATAACTTCACCAGCTTCATTTTCTTCAGAATTCAAAGTTTCTTTGCTGCACTCAATCATTTCATCAAGCATAATGTTATGCAGGCTCTCAAATTTAATCTTACATTGCTCAATGTGAGCATTCAACACACTCAGTATCATGTCTTGATCATAAGATGGTTTAGCAGACTATAACTTGGCTATCTTCTGCATTCCACCTTCTCCTTGAATAATTTGTTGTAACCTTTCTTTGTTCAAATCTTCTTCTTCTTCTTCTTCACTACCCTTTTCTACTTTAGATTCATTTTTCAATGGGTTCTTAGTGTCTTCATCAGATTCTTCATCTGGAATGTCCACAATTTCTTTTTCTTTTCGTTTTCCCTCAGTTCTGGGAACTTTTCTTTCCGGAAGGGAGTACTCATTAATTTATTTTCCTCTTTTTTGTCTTTTATCAATACCACCAGAGGAGGAACCAACTTCAATTGATTTTACCAAAGGGTAAATATTGACCACACCACATTTTTCAAGAAAATTCTTAATGAAATTTTCAAATTCCAAATCCCAGTTAGCCAAACTCTTAGAGTAAGAGTATATCTATTTGCATACTGGCTCATTTGATTTCCATACCACATTCTCAATTTTTGGCAAGAAATTCATGAAATACATTAATAATAATGTAATCAGTGTACAAAACCTAAGCGAGTAACCTGATTCCTTAGTTAGTTGCACATTCTCCATGAGTTGATCTTTTAACAATCTGCATAGGTCAAAGTCCTCACCTTCAATTATCATTTTGTGAATAATATATATTGTGCCAGTCGATGTGGCTCCTCAATTTATGTAGAAAATATTGTATGTTATTCCATGTGCAATGTACTTAGTGATGAGATTCTTGATTGTTGTGATCATTAGAGCTCTCTGATCTCTGATTACACCAGTTAGGGTTTCGACTTCCTTGTTCCGAATAAAAATTTTCTTGGGAACATCTCTGACTTTACAGAGTCCAGTTAAATTCTCAATTTCCTCTTTGAAATGATGTAAGGCTTATCCAAAGTTAAAACATCATCATGCAACCTGTTTAATATGAATTTTTAAAAAAAAATTATTTTCAAAATACAAAAGCTCACTCCATAAATCCAAATTCCCATGTTTCGCTTCGCTTAATTGCTTTAATTCACTCGATAGTAATAAATTCCTCATACAATTGATTTTTACACTGTTATATTCATCTAGAGTGATCGACCCCTTGATTTTTTCCATTTTCTTTATATTTTTAGGGTTTCAATCACACACCAAAATGTATAGAGATTTCAAGAGTAATTTGAAATACCTGATAGATCTTCGAGATATGTCAATTAATCGATTTTGTTGTTTCGTAATCCACCTAATGAGTGCTCTCCTTCTTCTATTATTCGATGCAAAGTGACAAATGATGACTACATCTTGACTTTTATAGCTCACACATGTGAAATAAATGCATTTACCCTAAATATTTTGAAGTCTCTATTTTACCCAACAGTGACAAAAATCTTCTGTGGAGCTATGAATTGATTGAATTATTTTGCTAAAATTATCCAGAACTTTTGTACACCATAGATACATTTTCTCAACTATTTTATTCATTCTGGTACCATCCATAGATAGGGGAGGAAGGATTTTCTTGAATTACTCCCCCTAGGCCAATGGCCTGAAATCAATTACCAGAAGAGTTACCAGAGGCAAGTTCTAGTGTGGAACCATTTCCAACATCAGAATCACTTTTCTTCACCCATGTCTTCTTCGTCTAATCACTGATTTCATTTGTAGTTGCTTTTTCCTTTCCTTTATTAATTTTCTCTCTATTTTCGCCTCTATATACCGAACCTCTTTTGTCTATAATTTTTTTTCTTGTTCTGACCAATTATTCCAATTATTTCTTCTGTATCTGCATTGGTTAGGAACATGTCCAAGTTTTCCACATGTATAGTATTCAACACTTCTTCTATCAACTGAGTAACTTGACAAATTTTTGCATTCAATTGATTTATCACCAAACTTTTTGCAATTGAAACATTGAACAGAGAATGATGAAACTCTTGAACTCATATTGATTCTACACTAAGCAATCATATGACCAAAATTATTACAAGAAAAATAATATCCATTAATGTTTTGTGCATTAGGTTGTCTTACCGGATATCTTCCATTTTTGTTCTGTTTGAGATTCTTTTGTCCTGATCTCAAACTTTCTCCTTTTTCATATCCAAGGCCTCTCATCATTTCCACTCTTTTGTCCTTATGTTAGCTCATAAAGTTTCATAGAACTGATCTTAAACTTCTCTTTATATTCATTTGCAATGGCAAGATCATTCCTAAGAGTAACAATCTGCTTACTAAGTTCTTCTTCACTTTTTCTGGTTCTTTGTAGTTAACTTTCCAACTGAGTGAATTCCCCTTTTATCTTATTGCATTCATTAGATTTCTCTTTTAGGGACTGTGCAAGACTTTATTCATTTTTCTTCCTTTCTTCAATCTCTTTTGTCATCTTCATCGTTATAGATTCCATTTCATGCTTTAGTTTTGTATTGTCTCTAGCAAGCTTTTCACATTCTTTAGTTATCGCCTTCAAGGTTTGATTTAGGTGAGAATCGTCCATATTTTCACTCTGTTTTTTCTTTATCTGATCACATAGGTATTTCCTCTTCACCCTGGACTGCACTATCTCATCCTTCAATGAATGAATAAATTTTTCAGCATCATTCAAGTTTTCTTTCAAATCTTGAACTTGTGCAACCTAATCAAGCACCATCAACCAAATAAAACTTAATCAAGCACGAATAATTTTAATTAATTATATCTTATACATCCACAAATATCATATCTGTCGGGTCAGACTTTTAGCACAGATAATCAACAGATTAATTTATCAGATCTTCTAGACCACGTACCAGAGAGTCTGCACCAAGAAAATAATTCACCAAGGTATTAAAAACATCAACAGACTTTCCTTAGAGATCCTTAGCTCAAAATATTTGTCTGGTAGGGTGTCTAATTCAACTTTAGTGCATGTAACCAGATGCGTTGTTCTTTACCCTATTTGGCCGGTAGAAACAAAAGCTATACTTCAAACCGGATAGGTTGCTTAGGTTTCCATCAATGACAACACTTACAAGCCATATGCTATTAATCTCTCTAGCCATATGCCAATAGTAAGGAGTGTTCAAAGGGATTTTTCTTTGTTCATGTAAGGTCTCATCTTAAGGAACATCATGCATAATGTCTCCAAGAGAGGAAAAGTGAAAATGGTCTCATCTTTTTTGTAAGAGAGGACAAGTGAAATGTCTCGTTGTGGGAAACATTGTACCTAATGTTTACAAGAGGGGATCACAAGAAAAAGAGAATCAAACAATGAAATGTGAGTGGCGATCTATGCCCCCTACTTTAAAGTGGTTGCTAACACCATTATTGTGAGAAATTTCTTTAAATTACTAGAGGAGGAGGACATGAGATCTTGTTCAGAAAGCCCTATGCCAAGTTATATGTTTCTGAGAAGCCGCACCATGAGAAGGGTAGTATTTCATGTGCGAGTCAACTTAAGACATATCATCCACATTCCAAGCTTGCTATTATATGTTCATGAAAGGTTAACAATTATCCAAAAGAGACAACGACAAGTGACATACGGGTGAAAAGGCTAACTAACCCTTTTCCCCAACTTAGTGTAGGACAAGGATGAACTGAAAGGATTGATGAAATGCGAGGTTGAGTGAAAATTAGTATCAATTAGAGGAATTAGGTGTCTCCACATAAGGAAGAGCACCAAAATCCTTAAGATGTTGATCTTTTCGGCTCAAGGCCTTACACTCATTAGTGGAGTGACCATGAATGTGGTGGTAGGCACAAAATGAATGTTTGTGGTAATATTTCTTTCGATTTCATGGAGGAAGGGAGATCAATTGATCTTGGAGGAGTCTTGACAAGATACCCTCTTGATCAAAAGTAGAAGGTGTTTCGTTGGTTTGTAACAAAGATGTGTCTTTCTTAGTATAGGATGTCATACATATGCAAGGCACTATAGATTGAGAGATTTTGTACGCTCCACTAGAGGACTGTGTAAAATCTAAATCAGTAGTGAGTTGCAAGATGACATTTGCATTAAGTGAAGATTCCTTTGTTTGTTTCAATTGGTGGAAAGGATCTCTTTCTAAGGGTAGGTTAGAAGGGTGATATGAGATGGTGTTGATGTTGGATGAAGGTTTAATGATTTTGATTAAAGGATAATAACCAAGACCTTGATTAGTTGTTTGTGTGTTAGGCTCGATAGGGTTGTGGATACCTTGTTCATTATCACCACATCCTTTTCCACTATATCCAAGTTGCTTCATAAGATCATAATCTTTTTCATAAAGCTTTTTCATTGCTTTTGGATTGGATGATGGTTCATTGTTTACTAGATTGTCTAAAGTAGTTGATGTGGATGCTTGTGAAGGATTGGACGAGTCTTGTGGTGACAAGATTGTGTTTACATTTTTAGAGTCTTTGTTTGTGATCTTGGATTCTCCTAGTAAAGGAGGTGTGAATTCTAGGGAACCCCAATCATCGTCTAAGGGCTTTGTGATTTGCTCAACATGTTGTTCTTTATTTTTTTGTTGTGTGGGTTCCACTTGGGTGGTTGGTGTTAAGGTGTTGAAATGATTCTCTTTGGATTTCTCAATGTTTAAGAAACTATTAGGTTCAGGGTCAGCTTCAAGTGTGCACATTATGTTGTTGTAGATGTACTTCATCTTACGATGAAGAGTGAAAGGTACTCCATTCATTGCATGAATCCACAACCTGGCTAAGAGAAGATTATATGAAAGTTCATGAGGCATAACATGGATTTTTGTTTCCAATGTGTCCATTCCAACTATAAGAGGTATAATGATCACACCAAATGGTTGCTTAGTGACATTTTCGAATCCTCGAATAGATAAAGAATCGGGTTTGATGTTTGATCTATCAATGCAAAGCCTATCCAAAAGGTGCACACTACACACATTAAGGGTAGAGCTAGTATCTGCAAGAGTTCACATGATCCCTTTTATTTTGTATTGAGAGATTATTACAAAATCTTCATTTTGTTTTTGTACTTCCAAAGGAGGGAGCTCACTTTGGTGAAAAATATTATCAACATTGATTCCATGAATAATAGCTTTTATGCCATTTGGTTGTGCATTGGAAGGGATAGGAACTTGTTGTAAGGAATTTTGCATCATATTGTGATAGTGAGGGGAGGCTTGAATAAGATCCCATGATGAGATTATGTTGCCAAAGAGTGTAGCCTTTGACACTTTTTCACTCATTTTGGCCTTTTCCCTTGGATTTTGGCCTTGTTTTGCCTTGATTCAGTCTTGAATGCTTGCAAATCAACAATAATATAAAGGTGTTTTACTAAGGTGTTATGAAGTGTTGTAATATATCTTCCCACTTTTCTAAGACCCTTTCAACACAATTCACCTAAATAACCCCCTTTTTACCCCTTTTCAAGCCTTATGTCAAGGTGTTGTAGAGTGTTGTACGCATTTTCACATCTTCCTAGGCTTATCATCAACCAATTAACCCTTTTCTTATGTTAATGTGTCATTTAAAATATACTTTTAGGCCCGAATTAAGTGTGTTTCAAGAGGCAAGACTAATAAACATCATTTAACATCATTTTATTCTCGACCACCACTTGAAATTGTCCAAGTGGACTAGGTCGACACCTTAGGCAACCTACTCCCTTTTGGCATAAATTTCAAATTTAAGATGAAAATCTAATAGGAATTTTCCTCCAAAACCCTAGTGTCAACCTATCATGTTGCATTTTTTGGAAATTAGGGCATATCTTGTATAAATAAGGATTTCCACCTTCATTTCCCTCTCTCCTAAGCTCATTTTTGCATCTCTTCACAAGAACTCTTGCACTCAAGCTTCCCAAGCAAGAAATCAAGAACAAGGGCATCAAAAACAACCTCCATTAGAACTAGTTCTTGTATGTTGCAGACTTCAACAATAAAGGATTTGATGAACATTTACATTGTTGATCATTTGAACATGCTTTCCTTTTATTGTTTCTCATTTGGGTTTAGCTACCATCAAAAGGGTTTGACTTAGGGAAACCCCTAATCTCTAACCCTAAAATTTTCCTTATCTTTGCATGTGTATTTGTAGGTGTGTATGCAGATTTACCAAGGTTAAAAGTCTTGGGAAAGGTACAATCATTCAATTCAAGTCACATCAAGACATCAAAACCTATGAGGAGCAAAAGGACAAGTTGCAGGTCATTTTCGATAGGTTTCAACATGCGCTGCTATAGAGAAGGAAAGTACCAACTAGGACTCACAAAATTAGACATTCAGGCTTCAGAAAGTACCAGGAGGACTAGGTTACCACTATTGGTGACCTTGTCCAAATACCAGGCCTAAAATAGGGTTTTCGCATTTCTGGGTACCCTTTTCCCCGAAACTCAGCTTGAAAAAGTTTCCTGATAGAAGGACGAGGTAACCCAACTTGGGGTAAGTGTCCCTTTGCCAATTTTAGGAAAATTCCAGAACATTCTAGGGCCTTTCATTTGCAACTCTCCATTTCTAGGTGCACCATCTCTATGTTTTTGTAGTTTACTTTCAGAATTGCATACATTTAGGGAATATAGTTTAGATGCATTTAGTTTACATTTTCTTTGTTTAAATTTCATAGATAGCATTAGCTTCATTCAACCACACTCCTCACACACATCAAAACCCTAATCAATCCATCCTCCCTTTGAATGCAACCGCTAAAGGTGTCATATCAACAAAGCGGAAAGAGAGCCATTCCTACACCAAAGTGCTCCTAGGTGAAAAACCCTAGGGGCCTAGTAAGGGAAATCCTCTTTCCCTTGTTAGAATATCATTTTTGTTGGTCCAGAGATCTTAGTAGGAGTATTCCTTAGTTGGCCAGCAAGTTCATAATCCCTAAGAAGTGAATTTAATCGAGGGGCAAAAATTAAGATGGGATTAGGTAAAGGTAATGAGGTTGAGGTTCGTTGTTGTTGGCATAGATTGTTTTGTGTGTAATGTGTATGAGCAATGGTATTATGACTCAATTGCTGCAACACATTATTCTTAGGTGGGTAGAGGATAAATTCAATTTTAGGTTTGTTTGAAGGTGGGTAAATGATAAGTTGAGGTTGAATAATATCAAAATCCTTGAGAAAGGGAGAGGCTAAGGGTGTCTCTTCATTTGCTGCTAAGGGTGTGATATTATCATTGTCATTGTTTTCTTTATTGTGAATCATGATATCCTCCTTAGGAGGAAGGGTTTTAGGAGAACTACAAACCAACTTCTCTTGACAACCAAAGGTTGGTTCTTCTAAAATGACTTCATCACAAGTAGGGGAATGATCAATGGTTGAATTGTCTTATGTATTAAGGTTTTCTCTAGGTGAAAGGGGACAACTAAGATTATCATGACCTTCACTAATCATTTTTTCTAATAACAAAGTATCTTCTTCACAAATAGGAGAAAAAATAAAATTATTGTCATGATTAGCTATGTTTATGTTGTCTTGTTCATTAATGTCTTGTCCACTAAGAGATGTAAGAGGAGATAAACAACCAAGATTCTCAAAACTCTCATTAATTGGTTCTTCTAACACCAAAATCTCTTCATCACCAAGAGGAGAGAGATTAGGAGAAGAACAAATATGATCGTTAGGAATGTCCCAAGTTTTATCTTATTCTACTAAAACACTCTCATAGGGAGAGGGTAGGAAAGTGTTCTTAGCATGTTTAGATGTATAAGCTATTAGCATTGTTTGAATAAAAATGAAAAGTACATGTAACCATTTCATGCAATGTTTCAACAATATAAACAATGTATATGTAAAAATATAATATATTTTTTTATCCAATAAATGCTAAGCTTGAAGAATGTAAAGCACTTTTAGAAAACTTATGCAAAGTTTTATGAATAAAAAAGTAATATAGGAAAAAGTGAAAAGTAATTTTATCAATGTTATGCAAAATTACAAAAATGTGAGCATTTTCAGATGTAATGATGAAATGATTTCAAGAATGGCTACCCTAAATTGATGGTTTTGAGCTAGAAGCATAAAACCTATGTTCTCAAAACTTTCCAGACTTATAGTATATGATACTAGGAGGCTAAGAAAGCACAAAATTGAGGTTTTAGATGCTATAATAGACAGTGAAAAATATGGATAGGGACTAAGTGACCCAGAATGGTGAATTAGTCCTAGTTAGGGTTTTTTCAAAATTTCTAGAAATTTACAACTATTTTTGATGGGTTTGATCTTATATGATCAGAAGAGGAAAGGTAGATGCAGATTTAGGATGCAAAGTATATACACTTTCATGCATGCCAAAATGTGAAATCCTAGAATGCAAATTAAACAATGCAAAGTGTAAGACCAAATGAGTCTAAGGTGATAAAGGACTCGAAATTGGAAAAAAAGGTGTTTGAAAGGTGGGTTCACCAAAAAGTAATGAAGATTTTGGTACCCAATTAGGGTTCTCGAACACTTCTAGGGTTTTTCACCTGAAAGGAGAGAGGGATACCAGAATAACAATGTTACATTCAAAGATTAGGTTTTGATGATGTGTGAATGTGTGTGGAATGTGTCTAAGTGAAATGATCTAAATGCCAGAAATTGATAAAAGAGACTAAACATCTAGAAAATTCACCTTGTTTGGAGACACATTGTAACATGAAAAGGGATAATTGAAATGCAATATGAAGCAAGATAAGAGGGAGAATGGTAGGAGTGCACTTGGAATCTGAAGAAGAATCAGATGGAGGTCTAGAATGATGATGAAATTGATGCAAAAGGGTATGTGTAGGATCATCATGGAAAAAACAGGCCCTTAAGTGGCAATGAAAATTCAGAAAATCAAAGTTAGGCAACTTGACGTAAAAAATTGAATAAGTTATCTATATTATTTCAAAAATATGTAAGGATAGAATTTGTAGAAAATTTAATGCAGTTTCTAAACTAGTAGGTTTATTTTAAAAATAAATAAATCTATTTGGTTAAAATTTGAAATTTCAATGCAGTAATACTTAAATTTTGCAGGAAAAAATAAGAAGTAGGTGTATGTCTAACCACCCTAACCACAATAAAATGATAATATTTTTTTATAATATTTTAGATATAAGTAGAGGACTCATGTCCTGATGTGATGCATATTTTTTTGTAATTTTTTTCCAAGTAAATATTTAATTATGAATTTTTTAATTACAACTTTTAAAAAATATAAAAACTTGTATGTCTAACCACCTTAACTTGGTCAAAACTTAACAAAATTCAATTTATTTTTTTAATCCTGTAGTATGTGAAGCATAGAATGTGATGCATGTTTCAGATTCAAAAAATGTGATACCGTTTGAAAGCTATAGATGTTTTTCAATCATCCTATCAATCAGGACTTTAGTCGTAATTCAAATAGAAAATAAATATTAATAATTTTTTAAATTCAAAGAAAAGGGTAATTTATATTGGTGGAAAGCTGAGAATATCCTCTAAAAACCCTTTTCATTTCATCAATTTTGGGTAAAAAAATAGTCATCAAATACATGGGCCATCATATCACTTACATATCACCAGTTTTTGGCCCATCATGATCCTGCACATACCCAGAAGTCAACTGGGACACTTGTGCCAATCTAGGCGACTTAGTCCTAGATCTAGAAAAACTGCCCAAAAACCTATTTTTGCCAAATGGGTATCTAAATATGTAAAAATCACTGAAAAGTAGGTTTAGTGGGACTAAGTCGCCACTATTGGTGACTTAGTCCACTTTTGAATTTCTAGAAATCAGAAAGTGAAAATGGAAGTCGTCGATCTGCACTTCAGTTCTTCACATGTGTCCACTTTTGAAACTCCGATTCGTGGACCTGAAAGTGACTTGTAGTGGATATTTGGACTTTGCAAGCAAGGAGAGTTCTTCAACTTGAGTCTTTAAAGCCTTCAATGATCTTCAGTGTACCTAAATCTGCAAAAACACAAGGAGAGAAGGAGAAAATGTTGATTTGCTAGGGCATGGGGATTTTCCTTGGTCAAACCCCTTTTAGGTAACTAAACCAAAATCTATAGAAAATGTAATGAAGTATTAACATGACACAATGGAGCTAGTACCTTGCCACAATGAGAGATCTTGAGTTGTTGCAACAATCTACCCTTGAATGCTTTAGAAAAGATGTCTTGATGACTTGGAATGCTCACACCCAATGTTGCTGGAGAAGAGTGGGAGATGAGTGGTTGAGAAGAAGAGTTAGAGTGAAAAGATGAGAAAAAGAAGACTGAAAAATGAGGGGGAAACCCTCTATTTATACATGTGATGCCCTAATTTCCCAAAAATAAGACATCACAGGCCAACCTTAGGGTTTAGGAGACAAAATCCCGCAAGAATTTTGAATTAAATTTGATTTTTATGCCAAATGGGACTAAGCTGCCCAAGGTGGCGACTTAGTCCACTTGGGAAAATTTTAGTGGTTGTCAGGAATTAAGATGTGGTTAATGATTTTTTTGGCATTGTCTTCTAAAACACACTTAAGTTGAACCTATAAGTGCATTAAGGGGTCATTATGTCATAAGAAAGGGTTGATTTGGTGATGACAAGCCTAGAAAAGTGTAAGGGTTAGTTACAACACCTTACAACAATTTTGACTGCCTTGAAAATGGGTTATTTAGGTGAATTGTGATGAAAGGGTCTTACAAAAGTGGGAAGATGTGTTGCAACACTTCACAACACCTTAGAATCTAAGAAAAACTAGGCCAAAAACCACAAGAAAGTCCCAAATGAGTGAAAAGTGTCAAGGCTACACTTTTTGGTGACACATTTTGTTTTCATAATATTAGGCTGATGTAATTGATGATTAAGACATGCTTGTATATATAAGGTGTTTTGAGGAATGAGATTAGAATGAGGGGTGAAAGTGGATATATGGAATGCATGTGAAATTTGAAGTGAGAATCTGAGCCTAAATGCTTTATCAGTTATGATCAGTGCAATTTTGTTGATCAAATACTATGTGAAATAATACTTCATATTCTGAGCTTCATTGGAACTGAACCCTGCACATTGAAGGTGTATCCTATCATTTCAATATTTTGGCAGTGAGTCACTATCATTGTATCTTGGTGGTTAGCAATCTTTTGTATTGAGTATGCGAGCCTTTTAAGGACATGAGTCTTGGTAGTGAGCCTTTTAATATTTTATATCCAAATATAATATATTATGATCTAACCCTCACCGTGGTTTTTTCCTCATTGAGTTTTCCACGTAAAATTTTTGGTGTTCATGTGTATAGTTGAATTGATTTGTTTTTATGTTTCTTCTTGCTGATTCAATCAAAATTGAGATAATGTTAATATGGTTTTATGGAATAGTGATTCAACCCCCCTCTTAGTATCCTGAATGTTCAATAATTTGTATCAGAGCTTGGTTTCTTGGAAGAAGCCTAATAGCTTGACCAAGATCATGTAATTTGATTATAAGAATTTTTTTACTTTGGAAGTGGTCTTTGTCAAATATTCAAAAGAAATGGAATATTTGAAGGAAAAGTCGATAAAAGTGAATGAGTACATTGAAAAACTGCAAAGTAAAAGTATTCAAGCATGTGATCTATTGGTTGAGGGAGAAGAAATTATCTCTAGCCTGCTTCAAAAATTGGATGAGAAGAAAAGAACTGAATAATATTAGGAAATTGAAATTCAAAGGAAGATGGATGAATGCATAAAGCTTGAAGAAGAAGTAGAAATATTGAGGTCTGATTTGGAAAACGCAAGAAGTTTTGAAGAAAAAATTAATATAAGCTCGACGATGCTTGAAAGATCGATTACTTCTCAGAGATCAAAAATGGATAAGAGTGGTTTAGGGTTTGAGGAAGGTTATAGTTCTAAAGCGAAGCAATCTGTACAAAATTTGATAAATCAAAGATCTAAGAAGGAATCCCAAAATAACTCTTGTCAAGCGACATGATGCTAAAAGGTATTTATCTTTCAATGGTGTTTGTTATTCCTATAAGAAATTTGGTCATAAGGCAAAGGACTGCAAAAGTAAAATGAATGATTATCATTCTCTGACAAATGTTCTAAGAGAAAGAATAATGGATATAAAGCTGGTTAGTTGAATAAAAAGGAAAATGGAAAGAAGAATGTTGTTTGTTGTAAGTACAACAATTCAAAACACCCTGGTAATAACTACAAAAAAAGGAAAAATAATTATCCAATGAAGAAGAATGATCAAATCATTGATCCGAAAGAAGCAAGAAAGGAAATGAAAAGGATTTGGAGAAAGGAATTAGAATTATCATTCTTATTTGTGTCGACCTCTAATGCAGATATTCCCATCAATTTCTAAGTAAAAGAAGTGGCTAAGGGGGGGGAATTATTAGAAAATCTAATAAAACCCCTCATTGGTACTTGTGTCATATCATCACAGAAGTATATTTAATGTGGTAACACGATTAAGGTATTTTTCTTAGTTGCATGTGTGAGGGATGAAGTTTGCAGAATTTGAAAGAATGAAAGCATACACAATTTTCAAGGTAATCTACTTACAAGTTGAAGCATTTATTGCAAAATCATTTGGAATGGAAGGAATAAATTCAGATAATTCTAAAGGTTCACGTATTTTTGAAGAAGCATGTAAAGGAAGCTTAAAAGAAAGTTTAGAGTTTTAGAGTTTGAAGAAGAAATCAAGTGGATTCGAAGTGAGCTTCAGAAGTAGGATATCTATACATTTCTTGTTTGCATTTGCAAAGGTATTCCTGTTTGCACAATCTTTCATTTTTTATAGCTATGGATAATTTAAAGATTGCGAGTAGTGCAGATAAAGTGCAATTTAGTTTGAAGATATATGTGAGGAATGTGTCAAAAGAGTTTGTTGATGCATTACCTTGCATCCCTCTGAGATTTTTTTCCACATTAGATATCTATGCATTTGTTTAAAGGTAAACGTACAAATTTGTGTCACACTTTTGGCCAACTTATCAACACAAGTGAATTTTGATATTTATAACTAAAAGTAAATTTTGGTCAAATATATGATCTTGTAAGATTCATTCTAGATAAGTTAAATATGTCCACAAATTTTCCAACTAAAATTATTGGCTAAATGCATATGTAGCACCACTTTGAGGCCAATTTACTTTAAAAAAAATTATTTTAATAATTTAATTTTTCAACAACTCCTATTCATATAAATAACATTTTTTTTAAAATGTAAAAATACGCTTTTGTAGATCCATAAGTGTAGTTTTCAAATATATATTTATTTTAATAGTTCAAATTATTATTTTTATTTTTTACCAAAAGTAGGTTATTAACACAAAAACATTAGGTTGATTACCATGTCAAGAAAAATACTAAAACTTATTATTTTATTTTTAAAAAATATGATGCCCTATATAGAAGAATTTAGATTAAGATAGTGTAATTTTTTTTCTATTTTAAATAAATATTTAATATAAAATTTGACATCAAGTGGAAACAATCGTGTTTTTATTAAAATTGAAAATAATATATCCATGGCCTAAATTTTTAAGTTATAAATATACACAAAAAAATTGAAGGAAAAAAGAAAATTTACTATATAAAGCTTGCCATCTCATGTAATGTCATTTTTCAACATTTCATCAACAACTAAATTATAGTGTTAATTTATAAAAATCTATATTAAAATGATGTTTTTTTTTTTTTCAAAAAATAATAAACATAAAATACACTAAAAAATACACATTTTATTAGTTTACATCATTTCAAAATTCAAAACATATATGATACTTTCTAGTGATTCAAGTTTGAAATTTAGAACAGTGTTGGTTGTTTCCTTTATAAGAGTGTGACACAAATTTGTACTTTTACTATTATAGTAAGGTAGTAGAGATGTTGTCACTTCAATTGAGCATGCTTTGGGAATGTTAATTGAAACAGAGCCATGATGCCTGCACAGTATTAGTTGAAAAGAAGTTGGATGTTTGGAGGAAAATTACCTTGTTTGAGTTTGAGAAGAAGTAGATTTGAATATTGTTGAGCAAAACTGATGAAAAATCTATGTGGATTGATGAAGCACATTTGATTATCAAAGAAGCTATTAAATATGTAACTAGTTTATGTTCATCTAGACCAATTCCCAAACTGAAGGCTATAGATGAGAAAGAGATAATTGAGGTTATCAATGTGAATATTGAAGGAAAGGAGATTTATTTAAGGTCAATTGTTGATCTAGTAATAAGGTATGCTACTATGGTCATTGTTCATAAATTTTTTATCCCTAGCAATGAACTTATAGTTTCTACTATTGTTGTACATACTATTGTTGATATGGTTAAAAGAGGTATGGATTATGACTTGTGTAAATTACTTTGTATACATCTTATGAAAAATTTAAAGGAAATCAAGAAGAGTAAGAAGAATACATTCTAGTATGGCAATCTGGTTGTCTATTTTCTCTTTTACTTTTTGTGAGAGTTACTAGTAATAGGAAGGATAGAATGGTCAAATTCAATGCCTATTGCCCATCAAATCAGGAATTTCATGATAAATCTTGGTAGTTCAGATGCACAAGAGACTACCCTTGTTGCATTCTTTGGAACATTTTAGATGAGGATGAATAAAAGTTTTGGGATTCTAGTAAGTGTTTCTGAAAGGTACTCCAGAAGCATAAATTTTCTTGTGTCTACAAATTTTTGTCACATGGAAGCAGTTGAATCAAGGTTTGTATGGATATATGAATTGGATTATGAAGTTTCAGAGGATGAAGTTGATAATTATGCTAAAATTCTTTTGGAAAGCCTTAAGAATCTCAATGTAGAAGGTACTTCTGGTAGCGTGACTGGAACAGGGAAGAAAAGGAAGAGTGTTGTTAAGAAAGAAGTTGTAGAAGGAAGTAAGCTTGAACATGAACATGAAAGGATAAATATTTAGAGAGCTTTGGAAAATTGCAGAAGGTTATTCCCATTGCTAATTTTGATTAATCTATTTCTATTATGGAGAATCTCTATGCCATGATTGATTATTTGAAGGTCTACATCTCTGGATTTGAAGTACCTATTGGAATCAGGTCTAATGAAGGAAATTTAGAAGACATCAAAGGAAAATGTGTGCATGCACATAGTCGAGTGATGAAGGAATTAGAGTGTAAAAATTTGTGAAGAAGAGGCATAGGAACTATTTTATTTTTTCCTAGATTGGTATGGCAGTACACTGGATATAAGAAATGAAATAAGGATGAGTGAGTCTCGGATGAGCACCTAGGAAGATACATATAGGTTAGTAGAAGATAAAGATAATCAAAGGTGGTCCTATATTGTGCTACTTTAGGAAAAAATATTTTCTCTATAGGATAAAAAGACAGATGTTATCAAGGAGCTTGTGGCACTCAGAGACATTATTAAGCTCATACATACTTTTGTTTCCAGTGCTCTTGGTTGTATTGGTGAATTATCAGAAATTAATCTTTTTCCCAATACTTTAGTAGATGGTGTAGAGTCCCTAAGTAAGCTTGAGCTATTCTACAAGACTCCTGTAAGTGAAAAATGTTCATAGGAAGAAGGAAAAGCATCGTGGAAGGCTATATTGGAGAGTCTCGAAGGTTCTTCTTTAGGTTAATTCAATTCTATGTTCATATCTTTTTGGTTACATTTTAATGTGTATACATATATATCAGACCCCTTCCTTTGTCATTGATGTAAAAGGTGGAGGAATAAGGAGATGAAGAGATAAAGAGATGGAGAGATAAATAGATAGAGGATTTTTTTTTTTTGTGAAGAACAATTTTGATAGAGGGAGTATTTAGAGTATTCAGTTGTTGGAAAATTTTTTAGTCATGCATATTTCCATCAATTCCAAAGGGGGAAATTGTTGGCATCCTTACAACATGAGCATGAAGTATGGCTGGTTTGTGTTGGTAGTTCCTATGTTTTCATTGATGTAAATATGGTGATAACTATATGGGAATTTTACTTAGTTTATTAGATGTTGTTCTCTGCCAGTAATGTCCTCTTGTGATGGATCAATGTATTGGTATTTGAGTTTGGAATTTACTACAAGATATGATAACTCTATTCTCTTAACCATGTATTCTTGACTCATTCAAAAAACTATATCCTGGATCTTGAGACATCTTTCATTGTGAGTAGAAATCTATCTCTGATAGAATTCAAATCTATATTCTACTAATGTTCCTTGCTTGGCATAATATGTTGGAGACTCCACATTCTATTAAGGTGAACATTCGTATGTTGCAGTTTTGTTGATAGTCTCCATGTTGGTATTATGATGGGAAATTAATGTGTTCATAGATCCAAAAGGTATTTTCTTTAAGGATTATTTGTTGGTTTGGAGAATTATGTTCTAGTCTTGGCTGACTCAACATATGCAATACTTTATGAAGACAAGCTATGATTTATGCATGTGAGTCGGCTTGGTATAATGCACTACATGGATAAAATGCTTAAATCATATATGGTGCTGACAAAGGAAGTTTTGAATTTGTTTTCATCTAATTAGGCTGACCTAATTGATGATTAATATATTCTTATATATATGGAAGGTGTTTTGAGGAATGAGATGAGAATGAGGAGTGGATGTGCATATATGGAATGCATGTGAAATGTGAAGTGAGGATCTAAGCCTAAATGCTTTATCAATTATGATCAGTGTATTTTTGTTGAGTGACTACTATGTGAGATTGAGACATATTTGAAGACATGATCATAGTGGGTCCTGAGATGCTAAAAGAAATGGAAGAGAAGATGAGGCTTATCAAGAGCATACTAAAAGAGGTAGCAAATAGGAAAAAGAGCTATGTCAATAGAAAAATAAACCTTTAGACAATTTTTAGTTAGGGAAAAGGTCTTTCTGAGAGTCTATCTGTATAAGAGCTCAATTACCTTCAGGAAGTCATCCAAGTTGGCTTTGAGATACGTGGGCTCATTTGATGTGTTGGAAGTAATCAACCCAGTTGCATACATACTTTCTCTATCCTATGCTCTAGCTCAACTCCATAACATGTATTTAATGTTTCTTTGTTAAAACCATACCACCTAGATGCATCCCATATACTTGATTGTCATTCTTTACAGGTGGAGGATCCAGAAGTGGTGCTAGTGGAGCCCACTAGAATTCTGGATAGATGCAACATCAAGTTGCAAAATAAAGACATTGTTTAGTATAAGGTCTAATGGGACTAGTATCATGAGGGAAATGCTACTTGGGAGGATGCAAAGGGGATATAATGCTCTTTCCCACATTTTATTTCTTAGATAGACTATTGATGAATATCTTATATTTTTGTCTAATACTTTGGATTGATATGCTATGATTTTTTCATTGAAAACAATATGATTTGACAAACATATGCAAATTTTTTTTGTTTGATCAGACACAAAGATGATGTATATTTATAGTGAGGAAGGATGCCATATATCAACTTCATTACTCGCATTTTAAATGTTGATAAAATTGAAAAATCTAGAAAATGGAATTTATCATTTAATTTTTTATGTATTTGATAAATGCAACGACAAAATTGAAAATGAAAATTATGATTTTTTTTTATTTAATAAATTATTTCATTCAATTATTAGTTAAAGGTTAATTATAAGTGGACAAGTGTAAGAATGTGTGTGTAGGAGCAGGTTGAAGGACAAGAAATTTATTGAGGTAGACACACTTAGTCAGATGACCACAGTAAGAAAGAATAGAATCTGGAATCTCACACACCACTGTAGAATCATGGAATCTACATATGCTTGAAAAGTTGATGAATTTCATTATACTCGATATGAGAATTATAAATTAGTGAAAAAAAAATTAGTGTATTCTCGACATACAATTCCCGTTTCATCATTATATTCAATGAAAATTGAATAAGAAATTCAATTCATCAAACAAATATATTGTATGAAAAACTATTTCATTCTTGAAGGTATGTATATGAATTCATGGAGACAAGTTGAATGTGTATGTGCATATATGTAAAAATATATGAATCTATATATACATGTACCTATATATAAATATATGAATTATTTCCTTGAATTAAATTCAATTCTTTATAAGAATAATGGAATTGTGGGATTTGAAAATATGTAAATCCCACCATAAATAGGATAGGGGTCGACCCATACTCATGAAAAAAATCTTCGGTTAAAACTCATAATGGAGTGAGTGGGCAGCCAAAATAATAAAATAGGTGATAACAAATTAAGACATCAATCTCACAAAAAATAGCACGGTTCACCCATCATGGTAAGGGAAATCAAAAAATCTATCTAGAAAGAAGGAAAAAGAAAAAGAAGGCAAAGAGAGAATGATGGGAAATTGAAGGAGAAATCATTGGGAAAGCTACGTTTTAGGTATTCAATTTTTTTTTCATTTATATTAATCTCTTTTTTGAATGAGTTTCTTATCCTGTAAAAGTTAGAAACATAATTGTATTATGTATGCCTTAACATGCATTTTGACATTTAGGTCATTATGTTTCCTTCTTGTCAATTTATGTAAAACCATTTTGTTGTCCAAGCCCCCTTGATGGCTCTATAAACTCTTGTTAATCCTTGTGAAGGGAAGCGGGTTTGGTGCCCAAGGTGGGTATTATACGAGTATGAATGTTAAACCTACATGGTAGTGGCCATATAGTTGACCATTGAATATTTCCTTATTACATTATTATCAGTTTGTATGATTACTAGATCTTGTAGGCAACCAACCTAGTTGATCTTAATGTTTTATATTTCATATGAATGTGCCAAGAACAACATGTTGAGACCCACCTAACGATGAGTTAGGGTGGAGATGCATGCCCTGCATGTTGCAAAGGTTAAGTGATGTTTAAATCACTTTTTAGTTATCTACTAAAATATCACCAAACATTGTTAGTGAGAGGTTGAATTATCAATACCAAGTCAATGTATCTTAACTTTGTGATACCCGAGACAGGCTTCTCAAGTCGCAGAAGTTGAAAACATTAAATGATGAGCATGTGTATACATATGTGTGCTTATATATATATATGTATATATATACACACACATGAATATTTATACACATGTGATCACTATTGATATCATGTATATTAACCAAGTCAAAGCCTCAATTTTGTTATGTTGATTTCCATATGTATTTGGTTGGTCCATATTATTATGGGAAGAACCCATGGCCTAATATCTATAGTGTCTACTATTATAAACCCCAAGACATTGATACAATGTTATCAATGGATGATAACATGTGTATCAGCACCCTTGAGGAATGTCTCTTTGATAGATAGGGTGTAAATTTTATTTTCAATATTCACAAAATTGAATAAATATTTTGATTTAAAAGAAAACAAGCATGGACCCTTACATTGAAATAGAATAAAGTTATATTGTATCTATTAATATTGTCTTTAATGAAATACAAGTGACTGTGAAACAAATTTTTTCATTTGTGTCTACACTAGAAAAATTGATGGTAATTTAATCTTACTGAAGAGATGTTCTTTATTTTTTACTGAATATGAAAATAAACCATTATGAAAGGGAAATTTTATTTAATTCTTCAGAATGTATATACATTATTCAAAATCTATTCATTTCCTGGCATATATGTGAGCATGCATAAATATCCCTTTATGAATTTGCACATACATGTGGTATACCTTCTAATTTGTCTTGATTATTTTAGTCATTGATGTTAGGAATAAGGTGTCTCAACCTTGGATAATTCCTATTCTTATTATTTGTTTTGTAAAATGTATTTCTTGCAAAAAATGTAATTAAGTGTGAGTGTACATGTCTAGTTTGCATGTTGATGTGTCACTCCACTTAATGTGTCGGCATCTTGAATTGTGTGTAAGGAGATCATGGCTGAAACGGTTATGACGGATTCCTATGACATGTAAGAGCTATGTCTGGAAGATTCAATGACAGGTGAAGACATGTGGCAACTAATAAAGTTGAGTACTGTACACTCTTCCACGATAGTGGGGTTCGGGGCATCGCCCCGAAAAAAATTTTCAGGTTCCTATTTTCTCGGAGAATGGTAAAACCCTAATATAGTTATCTTCGGAAGTTGCCCTAAAAAGGGAAGCGCATGATATAAGCATTTTTTAGGGTTGCGAAGATGTGTGATGTGAGTGTATTGTTGGAACGTTTTGATGCTGCCGCATTTTGTCTTCAAGGGTTGGAAATCTCCTGAAAGAACTTGCATTGCAAGTGTGTTGTAACCGTTGTGTTGAAGATAATACATTGTGCAAGTTTTGGAGTGCTGGGGTTTTTTACCAAAAGGTTTTCCCCAGGGTAAATCATTGTGTCATTCTTTATTTTCTGTATGTATGGTATATTGCTGCAATATCTTTTTTAAGTAGATTAACGAATCTGAAATTGTAAGGGTTTAAAACGAATTTGCACCATACTTTCCTTAAGAGATTAGTGTAGGAAGCTGTTTCCGCACCTGAGTTTCCTTACAATTGAGCATGTTATATATGTTTTTCAAATGGAACCAAACTATAAACCTGGAACACTATTGAATTGCAATTACATATGATAGTATATGAATGGTTATACCAAACATGAATGAATATTGTTTGATTTTGTTGAATGGAATGATACAAGAATTCTTTGGTAGACTGTAGCACACTAGAATGTTGCTAATGGATGGTCTAAAGGGAGGGATGCATTTTGATATAATATTTTCTTCCAAAAATGGGTGCCAGAGAGAGTAGATTTACTTTTCCAAATCTAAATAGAGTTGCATTTCATGTAGCATGATCTTGGTCAAGCTTTGCAGCCATTTATTTATATACATATACACAATAGACTATTATTATTTACCCTCTCTCTATAGATTTATTTACCTAACATGAATTTTTCATATTCTAACAAGTAAATAGAAATGCATGAAGTTAGGAACACACAAATTCCATCTTGTAAACTATATCTCTTGCTAAGTGTTTCATGCAGGGTTGGGTATTCTTCGATTGAATGAAGAATTTTGGGGAAGCAAATTGCTTCGTGGTTTGGTGGAAAAGCACCTCCATCACGTTCTTGTCCACTAGTGGAGGTGAGTTGTCATGAAGGAATCATATCATAATTCTATTATGTATTGTACCATTGATGTAAAAGAAAAAAAAGATGTGATTGAAAGAGAACTATATAATTTGATATTAACTATGAGGCATTGAATACCTAGTCAAACTTGTAAGTAACTATTGGCATAGGGAAGTGAATATATTTATTTTCATATTTTTTTGTGATTTATGAATATAAAATAACTAAATGATATTAGCTATTGGATTTGTGTCATAAATTTGATATTGATGATGTCAATATTTATTTATTTTTGAATTAAATCTAGCTGGGTTGTTACACCATCCCTACCTCTTGACCATCTAGGATACCTAGCGAATAGTGTGAAGTTAAGAATTGTCTTATAACATGATACCTTGGTATTCCCTTTGGTATAGGGATATCTCTGAAAGATATGTGGAATTGGTTCTTGTCCAAAATGAAATGCAAGCTTTTATATTGGACCAACTTATTTTTATCTCTAGCTAGAAGAATACAAGTTGCCAACAAAATCCTTTTGGCTAGCTATTTCTACATCTCTTCTTGTTGGATCCCTTCAAAAAATATGTTATAATTAGCTTACACAATTGATCAGGAGTTTACTTTGGGCTAATTGGGGAAATAATAAAGGGTTTTCTACTTCCTCATGGATTCATTGCATTGAGCCAAAAGACAAGGGGGGTTGTGATTCATTGATCCTTTCACTCATGACATTTGTCTTACTACTAAATGGATTATAAGGGCCTTGGATGGTGATGCTCCTTTGAAAAATTTGGTTCTCCATCAAATTCAAACTTCTATAGTTGGTCACTCCTAGGACTTGGTCAATTGAAATGACAACCTTCTCATGGCTCCTTTCTTCGAGACTCATGGTTATGCCCTATTTAACACCATTTTGACTACTTGGTAGATCACTTTATAAAGACTATCTTGATATGATTACTTTATAAAGAGGTGACTAAAGTGGTTCAAATTTCATAGGAAAAGATATATTATACAGTTCCAATTAGGTAACAAAACTCCACCATTTAATGCGCACCTTTCAAATCGAATGGGTATATATAGCAGGTAAGATTAATGGTCGTAGAGCAGGCACTAAGATAAGTCAGGCCTGTGGTATGTGGGCACCAAGCTGATTAAAAAATGAGTACATTTGGCAGTCAACAGGTTGCTCTTCTTTTATCGCTTACTATTATTATTTAATAAAAAAAGTGGGTACACAGTGTGAATGTAGGTTTCAAACCATCAGTTATACGGCAACTCAGTTAGCATTTGCAAGTAATTAAGGACAGAACATTTTTATCAAAAAAAATTTAGTGTTAGAAGTTGATCAAGAGCTCTGGAAACTGCGACTGTGTGCCCTAACCCTTGCCTTTCTGCAGACTCCCACTTCCATTTCTGTGCCTGGCATGGAAAATGTAGACATCGTAACAATATTTGACACGCTATCAGATAGAAGAATTTGGAAACGTCTATCTTTAAAAAGACACCTTTGACGAAAATAAAAATCAGTTGTAATATATCTTTCAATTAATTAAAAAATACACAATAATAAAGAATTTTGTAGTCAAGTCTAAGTATTTGATTTTATGTTTTCAAGGGAGCCGCTCTAATTGACTTCCACTCTTGACTAGTTTCGGTTTTACAGACTAATATGGCAAACAGACTTACACGTATCATATCTTGCGAAAATAAGTAGTCGTCCTTTCTTTTTCAAATTTTACAAAAGTCTTACGTTGAAATTAATGGCATGTAATTAGCCAATCAGAATATCCAGAATTGGTGATTGGCTCAAGAAGTCTTGCGTTCAAATTGATGGCATCGTACCTAAATTTGAATCTCTAGAGTTGGTGATCATCTATAACTTGAATTCAGGAATCTCTAGAGTTGGTGATCATCTATAACTCGAATTCTTTGAAGTCACAATTAGCAGAAGTGAAGCTATTTAAGAGGAACCAGATTGATTTCAATATCAAGTCTATAGGAGGGGTTAGCTCGACTAGTGAGTATGGAGATTCTCTTCTTTGTGATTTCATGCCTGCTACATTTTACAAACCATCAGCAGCTCTACAGTTCAGCAGTAGCAGCACAGAAATTGGGTGAGTGCATTATTTCAGTCTTTCGTTTCAAGCTGTGTTTTATGAGAGGAATATATTGCAAACAAAAATTTCAATGGTTTATGTCTGGTATATTACATTAATGGGGGACGTTTTGTGTTTGATTTTTGCAGAGTACCCATTTCCATTTATGACAGTAGATGCTGAAAAGGCAGCTGCAAGAACATATGATTACATTGTGGTTGGAGGAGGTACAGCAGGGTGTCCTCTCGCAGCAACACTGTCACAGCGCTATTCTGTTTTGCTATTGGAAAGGGGAGATTCCCCCTATGGAAATCCTGACATTGAAGACATTAAAGGTGTTTTCAAGGTTCTTGGGGATCCCAGTGAGTTCCCTTATGTCGCTGAGGGATTTGTCTCAGAAGATGGAGTGCAGTTGGTAAGGGGAAGAGTTCTGGGCGGTGGAACAGCCATCAATGCTGCTTTCTACAGCAGGGCAAGCTCGGAATTCATTCGAGAGATGGAGTTGGATGAGAAACTTGTAAATGAGTCGTATGAATGGGTGGAGAAGTTAAATGCTTTCAAACCAGACAAGCTTTTTCGTTGGAATTCTGCTGTGAAGGATGCGCTTTTGGAAGCTGGAGTGCTTCCTTATAATGGGTATACTCTGGACCATTTGGAGGGCACCAAGATTAGTGCTTCAACCATTGACAACGATGGAAGAAGACACACAGCTGCAGATCTTCTGCAATATGCAAATCCAGATAACATTGTGGTTCTTCTGAATGCTACAGCCACCAGAATCCTCTTCGATTCTTCATCAGGTACGCTTGCACTTTAACTTTTACGTATTCCTTGTTTCGGTATTGGCCTGATCTCTCTTTCCCCTAAATATTAATCAGTTTAATGGCTTAAGATATATATTTTGAATTATTTATTTGTTGTTAAAAATAGTGATTGGGTTAATGATAATTTTTTAATTTAAAATCAATTTATTCTAACAATAAATTAGTTTTTGATGGTGGGTTTTTACTTATTATTTTCTATGAGTAGTCAAGGCATATTAATTTTTAAAATTGCATGTAATAAGAACAATCTACAAATTTTCTTTTTTGATTCGATCTTTTAAAATTTACTTCATATTATTTTATGAATATTAATATAAATATTTTAAATATATCTATTTAAAAAATATGGAGAAATATTTTGAGTTATGTTATATATTTAAAGAGTATTTTTTCCCAATAAATTATGGTCTTAGGGATTGCTTTTTTTATAATATTAAAAAACATACATTTCATTTGTTTGAAAAGAATCAAAAACCTTATACATATCTAGGGGATTACAAGAAAAATGTTGATCATTTTGAATGTGTGGGTAGACATTTAAATCTAACTTCCATCAATTTAATCTTTTTACTTTATTCTATATATCTAGACAACATGTAGAAAAATACCTTACAATAACACATTTATAATGCTTACTCATCCCTAGAGCTTTTAATAATAAAGTGTTGAGCCCATCTATTACTTTTGTCATCTTAAACTCTAAAAGCCTATTTCAAAAAATCAAATCTTTTTTGTTTTATTTTTCTATTGATTGTGTCCTTTAGCTACCCTCTTGAAATGAATAGCCTTCATTATGCCAAAACCACTCTATTGTTATCTATTAGAGTCTACTCTAGAAGTGGAAAACCTACACCATAAACTACTTTTCCAATCACATCCTCTAGTCCTTCTAAGAATTGACTTCAAATCAAAGTAGTAGTGATTTTGTAATGAACTATTTATCCTCGTTGAGATTGAACATTACAACCACAAAAATGAGGAGGTATCATAAATTATTGTATATTCATAATCAACTTTCTTAATAGTAACACAAAGTATTAAACCACTACATATTTTGAAAACACATTTCATCCTTTTGTCTAGTCTTTCACAAAGAAAAGCCATTTTTTCTTTGCTACTCACTAATCTCAAATGTATATCGATGAAAATGTTAAAAAAAATGGGATTTCATTTTTCTACGATAATAGCTCCTTCGAATTTCAAGAAAGACAAGTCTTATAATCATTAATACTTCATCATAATGATCTATCATATCTAAAAGTAGGGGAAAGTTGGTTTTTCCTCTAATGATCACAATGACTTACTTTATATAGAATTTTACTATATGATAAGTCTTGATTAAAGATGTAGACATCTAAACATTTGAGTTCCACTTTATTCTTTTTAATTAAATGAGCTCATTTTATCTTTCAAAATCAATCAAGGATCTAAATTCAATTCTACTATACAATCATCTTTCATTTTTATTGCATAAGTAGAAAGAATATAAGCTTCAATGTTGATTTCCTTATATTTATGATCTATGATGAAACTTTCTAACTTGTCCAAAGAGGCTAAACTTATTAAAGAAAGTTATCGATTTTCTAGTTTAGAGAATTTCTTTAACTATATTGATTATTGTGTATATATGGCCTTCTATTTCTACTTTTTGATCATTGTAAATATTACACATATTGGAACTAAGGATAAGGGCTTGAATCTCAATGTTGGTCCCATCTTTTAAGTTTTTAAAGTTGCTCCAAACATATTACTATCTTCATTTATAATAATGCATCTTACTTTGAATGCTCCTATATTTTGTTTTAAAGCACCTAAAGTAATTGGTTTTTACTTTTCTCATGTCATTGCTTGTGCACTTCCTTCTTATCTCAAGAAATTAATTTTTAAAGAAAAACCAAATAGTTACATATTTAGATAGTCTTAATTCTTTTCTTTTATTTTTATAGGTAAGTGCCACCTAGGGGGTAGCTCCTGTATCAAAAAAACAATTGAAAGCATACCCTTGCCACAAGGGTTGCGACATGTCAGAAACTCTGTTGGAAAAATATCCTACTTGACAAACAAGACATAAAACCTTATAATCACCAAAACCAACAACTGCCGAGGAAAGGCTGTGTAACATGATACTTAGTATCAACTTTTCTCACCAAGCTTAACTAATTTGAGGTAGGCAGAAAGAGATTTTTTCCTCTTCACCTCTCTCCAATGTTGCTCAGGCATAGATGTGGTATTTTGTTCGATGCAATTTGCTGCCATTAGCGAGCCTCCAAATGATGGAACAAAAGGGACCAATTCAAAACCAGAGGTCTGCAAGGGGGAGTCCTTTGATGCTGGTACTAACTTCACGAGAGGGGAAGGAGTGACACCACCATCCATAGAGCTCAAAACTGGCATACACCATTGTGCAAGGGCATGGGAACACAAGATAGATTCATTGGAAGCTTTCGAGGTAGACAAATCAACTTTCTCATTCAGAGAAACAACATAGTGGCTAGATTCAGCCCCAATCCACCAAGTGGGTTGATTGAGAGCATCATTACCACGCCCATATGAATGCTTCTTATTGCACTGTGAAGTGCAATGAGCAGTTGAAAAACATTTTCTGCATCTAAATGGGATCTTTTCATAACCTACAGGCTGACACCATCGTCTGTTCCCAATCTTCAAAGAGATTTC
The DNA here is from genome assembly GCA_007115665.2 of Sequoiadendron giganteum. Taxonomy (NCBI): domain Eukaryota; kingdom Viridiplantae; phylum Streptophyta; class Pinopsida; order Cupressales; family Cupressaceae; genus Sequoiadendron; species Sequoiadendron giganteum. The sequence goes on along the minus strand of CM021100.1, from coordinate 473,956,163 downwards.
AGTCAGAAGACCTTTGGAAAGGTCGAATTCGACACATAGACAAGCGTAGGTAGAGCTTTCATAATTGATTATTTCTTTGGAAATACAGTGGTATTTACCAAGACCATTGGTTATTGCTTTTAGGCTCCATATTTCCCAGAATTGTAGAGGTAAATAGGGCAATCTTACCCAGAGAAAAGCAGAAGAAAATGTTTCAAACCGAGGATCGAAGGAGGGATACCAAGGCTTGATGCAAAGGAAGTCACCTTGATAGAACCATAGGCTGGTGTTAAGAATCAATTCCTTATCAGCCAAAGATTTAAATTCTAGAATGAAAAACCCCCTGGCACAAGGATAGATATTGATTTCTTCTTCCATATGTGCTTTCCAATTTTCGCTTATCCAGGAGTGCAAATCATGCAATTTTGGCCAACTATGCATGAATTTGCAAATTAGGGCATGCTCCAGCAGGTATTCCTCCCTATCATAGGCAGTGTCATCCAAGAAAATCTTGGGTATTGAAACAAAACAACGGAAGGGAGGCAGAGAGGCCTGGGGGCAGAGGGAAGAATGACCACAACCATCTTTGTTTGGTGATGAGCAAGAACTAGGTGGGAAATCCACCTTCACATCATGAACACCCAAGGCTGCCTTGAAATCGAGCAGAGGAATGACAAGAGAGGCCACTGAGTCAGATCTGCCAGCCTCAGAGATGTTGAAAGCCCCACACGAATGTAGAATATTCAAATCACCCAATCAAGAATGTGGATCATCATTAGTTGCGTCATGAGGAGAGGCTTTCCCATTGACATTCGTAGGAGGGGTTCTAGAGATTTTCGAAGCAGAGCGAGCCATGAATAATAATTTCTAAAAATAGTCTTAATTCTTTTTAATTTTAATTAAAAACCTTTCAATTTTATAAAATGTTATCAATTTGTTAAATACTATTTTTTAAATTTTAAAAAAACATTATTTTATTGTTTATTATTTTGATAGATGTTGATTTTTAAATTTAAATATTTTTATTAAAATAATTAAAAATATATTTATTTTGATTTATAATTATTGATTATATTTTTTTAAATTATTGTTAATTACTTCATTTACTTCACAAATTTTTAAAATCATTACTTTATTTTAGACTCATTAAAATCTATTTTATTTTATTTATATTGTTTAATTTTTTATTTACGAAAATAGTTTATTTTACTTTATTACTTATTTTAATATTAATTTATTGAGTAAATGTTAAAATAAATATTTTTTTATGTCTTTTCCTAAATTAAATAAAACAAATCATTGCTTGAAAGTTTATTAATATTAGTATTATATTTATTATTAAATATTAATATTTAATATATAAATGACTCATTGATGCTATTATAGAATATCCCTCTTAAATGAATATCATAACTTTGATATCTTTGATTTATGCTACTATAGAAAACCCCTCTTGAATGAATAGCATAACTTTTATATCTTTGAAACTTTATTAGCATTCGTATTATATTTATTATTAAACATTAATTATTTAATATATAAATGACTCATTGATGCTATTGTAGAATACCTCTCTTAAATGTATAGCATAACTTTGATATCTCTCAACATTTTATTAGATAAACATATTTAAGATATTTACTATATTTATTTTATTCTTGGAAAATTCACCGTTCATTATTAGGGTAATTTTTTAATTGTGTAGTAAACCTTTATTCTTATAAATTATTTATTGAAACTCTTAATTTTATAAATAAAATAAAATATATGTTGGTTGTATTTTGATTTTTATGTATTTGATCATGTCATGATGTTTTTTGTCTTGCTACCATTATACAATGTCTCTAGGAAATTTTTTATGTCTATGGTCATGCCATGATACTTCATGCCTTATTGCTACTATAGAATGCCCCTTAACATAATAATTATTCTTTGTGCCTTGTTGCCATTCTAGAATGTCTCTTAGCATAATAAAATATATCCTTTGAGAGTATTTAAGATAGATATTCAAATACACCTATTGTAAAGATATATAGTCTTCTTAGGTGCATATATTGATTTTTTTATTTTCTTAAAACTATTTTAAATGTATTTTAATTTTAAGTAGAGTTATTTTATTTCATTTATAAACATAAATTTTAATATCTATTTTAACTACTAAACATATTTATGAACATATAAAAATATAATTTGATAGATAAAAAAAGATAAACTATTTATTTTAAGAGCTTTGTTATGTAATAAAAACATAATATGATGCATGCAAACAATTATAAAATAGTTGAATAATTCAAATGCAATCAGTTAAAGTTGTATAAGTAATTTGAAAATGTGTAGGTACAAAATTTGAAAAATATAATAAGAACAAGAGTCTAATTATGTTTTCTAAACTACTAAATAATTTTAAAAATATTTATGTTTATGGGGTGAAATGATGAGGACACACAAAAGTGTTCTTATTTTTATCACTAAAATATAAAATAATATTTTGTGTGTATCTTCTATTTTTCATATTACATTTTTTTTTTAAATTAGTTGATAGAAATATAATAAGAGTGAGTACTACAAGTTAAATATTTGTTATATTTTTTATGGAATATTTTTTGTGAATATTTTGAAGTGGATAGATCTTAAAAAAAATAAACCTCATAAATTTAGCATATGTATAGATCTTTGAATATGTATAGAATGAAGCATAAAAAAAGTTATTATTTTTTACAAATTTAGTTAAGCAAGTCAAAATTTATAAAAAAAATTATTACATATATGTAATGGAGGAACATGAAGAAATTGTTCAAAGAAAATAAAAATGAATTCCTTAAATTATTCATAATATTATAAAATATGTATGGTTAAAAATCTAAAAAGTAACTCTTTTCTTTAATGTTGTTTTAAACAAAAATAGTATTAATATGTAAAATCTAATGACGTTCAAATTTGAATTTTTCTTATTTTGTGTTAAAAATATGAATTTAGGACCTCGAGAGATCTGCAATCCTTAAACATGGAAATCCAAGACTAAATGGATTAGGATCATCAAAATTTTGAATTCAATGCATTAAAAATGCACACACGTTAGAACACATACATGTTATTTTTCATAAGACAAATATATTTTGCTAAACAATCTCAAGGTTGATCACTAATTTTTCCCCCATTTTCATGTCCTTACCCTTTATTTTTCCTCTTAATTATAATATATATATATATATATATATATATATATATATTTAATAAGATATCACTAATATTACTTTTATTATTAATTAGCAGCATTAATATAGATTATTATGTTTGTTATTAAATATTAATTATTTCACATGTAAAGCATTATCAAATTAAAGTTAACAATTTTTTATTTATATGGTCATGACATGAGACTCCTTACCACCATTGCAAAATACTTATTGAAGTAATTATATATTTATATGATACTTTTTAAATTTTAAATTTTATACTTTTATTTATTCAAGTAATGTGTCAGTTATATTTTGGTTTCTTTGTACACGATTATAGCATGATACTCTATGTCATGTTTCTATAATAGACTCCCTCTCAATGTAATTAACAATAATATATATATATATATATATATATGTTTGCACTTATTATTATTTTTCTTGACTTCATTGACATTATATCTTATTAGAATGATTGTCCAAAATATGATAAAATTCGTAGGTAAATGAATTTGATTCTTTCTATAAGAAGTAAATAAAATTTATGATAGTTTTCTTTGAATATAAGTATGTATAGTATTAATATTTTCTATCATAATATTTGTTTTCTCTCTTTATATATATATATATAATTTTATATTGTTACAAACATATTAATTAGAATACAAAATTTCATGTATATCCTTTCTAATATAGTTATAATGTTTATAGTTTTTCTCATTTTTCTAATATTTTTTTCTTATTTATCTTTATCTTTTTTAAAATTTAAAAAAAAATTATATTTATGTGATAATATGTTAACTTACATTAGAATTCTAACATTGGCTATGAAAATATGTTGTAGGAATGTTGAAGGCTAATGGCGTTGAGTTGATGAGTAGTGATGATGAGCTATTTTATCAAGTGTTTATCAACCAATCATCATGTTGGAGTGAAGTAATTTTATCAGCAGGAAGTATAGGTAGCCCCCAACTTCTCTTATTAAGTGGAATTGGCCCCTCAGAACAACTTAATGAAATGAACATTACTGTATTATTAAATCTAAACTCAGTAGGGAAAAGGATTCAAGATCCACCACGCACAACAATCATTATAGAATCGCCTGAACCACTTGAATTTGAACAAGCACAAGTAGTGGGTATAATAGATAATTCCCAAGTCTACATTGAGGCTGTCAGTTACTTTCAACAACAAAATAGCACAAACTATCAATATCTAGGTATTATTATTAGCAAGGTAGCTTTTCCCTTATCAAGGGGCGAGCTTCGATTGAGAAGTAAAAACCCCCACGATAACCCCATTGTAAGATATAACTACTTTTCTCATCCTTATGATGTACAAAAATGCATCCTTGCTGTGAAAGTACTGTCAAATCTTACCATTACAAGTTCTATTCAAGAGTTTACATTTAATGGTAGTGGAAACTCCAAAATTCTTCGATTCATAGGGTCAAACTTACCGAAAAATAAACTAGATGACAAAGCCTTGGAAAACTTTTGCAAAGATACAGTAACGACATTTTGGCATTACCATGGAGGGTGTGAAGTTAACTATGTGATTGATAAAATGTTTCATGTGAAAGGTGTTCATAGTCTAAGGGTTGTGGATACTTCAATTTTTAAGGATAGCCCTGGGACCAATCCACAAGCCACTATCATGATGCTTGGAAGGTATGTTTTCTATTCAAATGCATTTTACATTGGTTTTAAAAAATGAAGGATAATATTAATGACATATTTATAATGTAATATATACAGGTATACAGGAGTTTGTATGCTTCAAGAGCGGATCAAGATTTGTGAATGTTAGATTATTTTACAATATCACTAAAATAAAATGTTGCAAAATTATATTATTCAATTTTAATGATCATCAAATAGAATGATATATTTTTTATTAAATATTTTATAACATAATGAATATTTGAATGTTGTTCAATATCTATATTAATTTATAAAATTATAAAAATAAAGGCAGGGAAAAATTTAATGGTGAATCTTTGCAAATTAGTGAATATTAGATATCGGCCAAGTCAAAATTGGTGAATAAATCGTACCCAACAGGGTAGCCAAATTATCCAAATTTTATGAATTATTGATCGAATGCATGTACATTTGCCATCGATTTTATTTATGAGGAATATTTAAGTAATAAATTCACCATAACAAACTATGCATTTCAAATGGACCGAATAATATTTTTTCCTGGAATCTTGGAAGCATGTAATAAAACACCAACATATTTTCCCATACTATTAAAACAACATTGTAGCAGGACCCATTTCACCAATTAAAATTTAAAAATAGTTGCTTATGAAGACCCATTTCGCTAATTAAAATTTATAAATAGTTCCTTATGAGGACCTATTTCGCCAATGACATTAAAAAATAATTACATTTGAGGACACATTTCATCTTGAAAATTACAACGTATTGTTGTATAAGCACGCGGGATTCACTAAATATGGATTGATATAAATACAATTGAAATTGTCATTTATTCCTATACATTTTATCCAATTCTAAGGTTCTCAATTCTGAAGTTAGCAAGGTGAGTGATCATTTCTTCATAGTGTTATTAGTTATAAGATTTATTTATCTCTTTTCCATTCTTGCTTCTATATTAAAGATGATATTGAGTAGGGAATGGGATCTATATTCTTTGTCCGTCTTAAACAAGAAGACATTTTTTCTAGCTTTTATTCAAAGTGAGAGTTCAATATGTCAAGCAACAAGGGTAAGACTCCTAAGGGTGGTGAAGGGATTGGGAGGCCATCAAAACACCCAAAATATAGAGGTACCATATAGTCTTACTTTATAATTGGCAATGCTTCTAATCCATCAAATCAAGATGGAGCTACATCATTAACTCTTCCACCAAATATTAATGAAGAAGGAATTCACAATACCTCACTACCACTAGAAGCTCAAGGTGAGCTTGTCATTGAGTTAAATCAAAATGTATCAAATGAGGATGGAAATACCACAAAAGATGTTCCATGGAATACAATGGTTAGCTAGAATGAGATAATTGACTTGGATCAAGATGATGTTGGTAGCAAGAAAAGAAAAGAAAAATAAAAAATGAGGCACGAGGTGGAAATGACAAGGAATTTTCAACTTGGTTGGTTGTCAAAGTACCCATTCATTGTACCAATGGGGAAAGAAAATGTTGTTGAAAGTGCAATAGAATGTATGTGTACGATTTGTAGTTGGAAATGTAGAAGAGAGAAGAAGTTGCAACTAAAGCTTGACACTGTAGAAAATCATATCGGTAAAGTTTATGAAAAACAAATCATAGATGGAAAGGAAAAATCAGTCATGTGATGGAAATCAAAGGAAGAATGTCTTCACCTTAAGTATGCCATGTAATATGAAGAGCATAAGAAAATAATTTTGAAGCTTGTTGCATGCCAAGGTACACTTGAGGCTAAATCTAGAAAAGTAATGGAAGGAGAAAATTTGCCAAAAATTGTTCAAATGAGTGTTGTTTTTCACATTTTTTCCAGAGGGAATCCTATGAAAGACTACCTAAAATATTCTAGTTTACTATCTGATAGAGCAACAAATTCCCAAGAAAACCAATTGCACAGAGACCTTGACAAATGCGAGAAGAAAAGCTATTTTACTAAAGAGGAATTTCTCAATAAAGAGATGATAAAATATATTATACTACAAGCTTATAAATTAAATGTAGCTAAACTATAGTCTACCTAAGTAAAAATTAAGTAAATATGCATTTAATTTAACACCCCCCATTAAGTGCAACTTAGGGAGAATGAATGCAATATAGGTCTTGGCTACACAATCATGTTAGGTACCCATTTACAACGCAAAAAGAAATCTCTCACAATTGGAAAAAAGGAGAAAAACCGAGTGGGAAAAAACCCCTCTCCAAAAGAAAAAAAAATGATGAATGGATGGAGGAATCAATCACATCCCCTTGTTGAAATGCACAAGACAACTGAGAGGGGCAGTGAATTAGTTGTATCAAATTCTTAACTTAATCAATTCCACTTTATCTTTAATTGGTTATTAAGTGTGAACATGAAAATACAGATAATAGAAACACAACACCAGAGACATTAGATTTACGTGGAAAAACCAATGAGGGAAAAACCACGATGAGCATTAACTCATAGTATAGTAGTAATGCAATACTAGATACAAAAAGGCTCACTGCTAGAGGACTCAGTATCCAAGTACAAAGGCTCACTATCCAGATCAAGGGATCATTACCCTAGGACCCACTATCCAGAAAGAGAGGCTCACTACCTGGGTATGTGCAGGATCATCATGGAAAAAGTAGGCCCTTAAGTGGCGATGAAAATTCAAAAAATCAGAGTTAGCTAATTTAATGTAAAAAATTAAATTTTTTATCTATATTATTTCAAAAATATGTAAGAATAGAATATGTAGAAAATTTAATGTAGTTTCTAAAATACTAGGTTTATTTTTAAAAAAATAAAAATCTATTTTTAGATCAAAATTTGAAATTTCAATGTAGTAGTACTTGAATTTTAGGAAAAAAAATAAGAAGTGTCTATCTGACCACCCTAACCACAGTAAAATGATAAAAAAAAATTATAAGATTTTAGATATAAGTATAAGACTCATGTCCCAATATGATGCATATTTTTCTGTAATTTTTTTCCAAGTAAATAATTAATTATGAATATTTTATTACAACTTTTAAAATATATAAAAGCTTGTATGTCTGACCACCTTAACTTGGTCAAAAATTCATGAAATTCAATTTTATTTTTTAAATCTTATATTATGTGAAGCATAGAATGTGACACATGTTTTGGATTCAAAAAATGTGATACCGTTTGAAAGTTATAGATGTTTTTCAATCAACCTATCAATCAGGGCTTTAGTCGTAATTCAAATAGAAAATGAATAATAATTATTTATTACATTCAAAGTAAAGCATAATTTATATTGGTGGAAAGTTGAGAGTCTCCTTTAAAAACCCTTTTTGTTTCATCAATTTTGGGTAAAAAAAAGCTCCTTAACCACATGGGTCATCATATCACTTACATATCGCCACTTTTTGGCCCATCATGATCCTACACACACCCACCTACAAAAAAATACAAAGAAATAGATAAATATCCATCACTAGGAGTTCCACACACTTCACAAATTGATTAGAAGATTATGAATACAATGAAGTATTATTTCCATAATTCACTCTTCCACACTTTGCTTTTTGCACTTGTTCACACACTTTGCTCACTTGCTCAATTTGTGGATGATAGATTGATGGATATGAAATTTGCCACAACTTAACTAGACTCTATATCATCTTCAACCTCAAGAACATTCTCCAAGTTAGGCTATATAATTTCATTTAAAAAATTCAAACTAGGTTGGCTACTCAACATTCCTGTAGTGGATAAGAATGTGAGGGGACCAAATACATATTTAATTTAGGATCCAAACAACATCTTGAAGCTCACACATGCTTCCTCAAGTCAAAATAGAAACCAAATGTAATGTGTAGACACCATGTTGGCCAAACCTAATGAAAAAACCAATAATCTTTGAAGTACACGCATCTTCACAAGATAAACACAGACGGATTTCTCAAAACGCTTCACCAATCATTTTACCATCTCTAAGAAAAACTCAGATACAACTAAAAAAACTTCAACAAACTTCATTTGCAGAGAAAAATTCACTAGCTCAACCAGAACAACCAACAAAAACACAGACTCTGGAGTAGGTCTTCTAAAGTACCAAACCATAAGAAATTTTGTCAGAACACATAAACCATTAGAAAGAGTAATCTCCCAGATCCAAAAGATCTAAAACCAAATACTAGAAGACTACGGAGCAAATACATTTCTCCCAGCCAATAACTAGATAACAATAAACAAACCAATTCACACACCGATAAACATAAATTTTACTCTCCATCAAACCAAAAGCTGAAACCCAAAATATACAATCGATTTAATCTTATGAACACACCTATAAATATGTATAGGAATTGGGTCAACACAGGAGAAACATAGACCACATTATCAGAGCATGCTCAAAACACACTTCAACACAACTTTCATTATTTCTCAAATTATCTCAAAAGCACTTGGAAAAACCCAACTTACTTGAACTATACAATGTTGACATCAATGACAACACCACCAAATACATCCATACTTGTAACAATCTCCCCCTTTGTCATTAATGGAAACACATGATCTGAAAAACCATCAAAGACAGTATACATGATTCTTAGAAGCGATAACCTGCCAAGCATAGAATTATCATATGATTCTCTCTCCCACATACTACATGATTTTCAGAAGCGACAACTTGTCAAGCATAATATTTTCACATGATTCTCTCTCCCCCTTTGACATCAATGGAAAAGGAAATTCTTTCCAAACAAATCTTTGTTCACTCCTCCTAAGGAGTGCATCTACATCACATACTACAACAATGCACTTCTCTACTCCCCCTGAGGAGTAGACCTCGATCATCAGTCCAAAATAAAAGAGCCTATGAACCCACTGGACTAATGCACCTCCATGCACACTTAGTTCAAAGAAGGAGGGGAAGAAACCCCTAACTTCCCTCTGAGATACTCAAAATTATCCTTTGGAAGGGATTTATTGAATATGTTTGCAACTTGTTCTTTGGTAGGTACATATTCAAGTCTAACTTCATTCCTCAATACCTTCTCCCTCAAGAAGTGATACTTGATAGATATATGTTTTTTGGATTCTTTGAAATTTTTATAGCACTTGTATTGTCACAATAGATAGAAGTAGGTTCATTACTTACCACAGCTATGTCCATCAAAGTTTGCTTCATCCAAAGTACCTGTGTACAATAAGATGATGCCGCAATATATTCAGCTTGTGCAGTGGATAAAGAAATTGAATCTTGTTTCTTGCTCAACCGTGAAACTAATCTTCCTCCAAGAAAGAATGGTCCTCCACTTGTACTCTTCTAATCATCTACACAACCAACCCAATAAAAATTAGTGTAGGCATTCAAAGTGAAATCAATGTCCTTCGGATACCATAGTTCATAGTCTGGACTTCCTTTAAGATATCTGAATATCTTCTTCACAACTTTAACATGTGATTTCTTTGGTTCTGCTTGAAATATTGCAACTAAGCATATTGCATGCATAATGTCTAGTCTAGTAGCAGTAAGATACAAAAGTCCACCAATCATGGATTTGTACATTCTCTAATCAACTTTAGCAGATTCATCATCCTTACTTAGCTTGCATCCAGCTACATAGGGGTACACACAATTTTAGAGTCATCAATCCCAAACTTCTTTAACAATTCCTTAACATACTTAGTTTTTGAAATGAATATCCCTTTGTCGGTTTGATTAACTTGGAGTCCAAGGAAGAAATTCAGTTCACCAATCATAGACATTTCAAATTATTTTTGCATCTCTTCAGAAAAAATCTTAAACTTTCCTTCATTACCACCAAAAATGGTGTCATCAACATAAACCACTTTGCTTCTTGTCTTCACTCATTCACTTTTGTCTCCAATTCCTCTTCCTCCTGATGATTTTTCTGAACATATTTGGGAGTTTTGGGTGTAGGTTTTGAAATTTATTTTTCTTCTTCACTTTGTTCTTTTTCTTCTTGTTATATTACACATAGTTTGGCTCATCGGGTTTAGTTTCAGTTATCTCCACTAGTCTATACATAGCTTCATCAACCTTCACATTATTAATTTCAATGATTTCCTTATTTTTTTATTAAAACATTTGTAAGCCTTAGTATTATTTGAATATCCAAGGAAAATTCCTTCATCACATCTAGCATCAAATTTTTCAAGATTTTCTTCATCTCTTCTAATGTAACATCTACTACCAAATACCTTAAAGTATTTCATAGTAGGAGTCTTACTAGTCCAAACTCATAAGGGGTCTTAGTGTTGTTACCTCTAATTTGAACTTTGTTGAGAATGTAAATAGTGTGAATAGCTTCTCTCCAATACACATCAGGAACATTTGCTTCTTTCATCATAGTTATAGAAGCCTCTTGCACTGCCTCGTTCTTTCTTTCTACAAATCCATTGTGTTGTGGGGTTCTAGGAGCATAATAATGTCTTTTTATACCATGCTCTTCACATAATGCATTAAACTCACCGGATGTAAAATATCCACCTCTATCAGATCTCAAACATTTTATTCTTAGGTTTACCTCATTTTCTACCCTTTCCTTAAACACCTTGAATCTATCAAGAGCTTGATACTTTTCTCGTAGAAATGTAACCCATGTCATCCTAGAGTAATCATCAATTAAAACCATAAAGTACCTGTCACCATTCAAGCTTCCTATTCTTGTAAGAACATAGAGGTTTGTATGGATTAATTATAGAATTATGGTAGATGATTGATTCTTTGTTTTAAAACTATTCCTTGTTTTTTTTTCCAAATGACAACTTTTGCAAATTAAATTTGAAGGATTTATTATTCTAGGAAGATCTCTCATAACTTCTCTAGAACTAATCCTAACCAAATTATCAAAATTCACATGTCCCATCCTCCGATGTAGAGCCAACTCTTACTAATCTGAGAAACAAAACATTAAACATCACCACCTTTGAGTTGATAGATGTTTCCATGAGTTCTTCCAGCTACAACCACTGTTCCAGGCCCTTTTTTGATCTCACAAGTGTTATCTTGAAACACAAGCTTAAAACCTTTGTTGCACATTTGTCCAACACTTAAGAGATTATGCCTTAAAACCTTTACATAATAGAAATCATCAACATTATGTTTTTCATCAAAGGTAATTGTTCATTTACAAACAATCTTAGCACCAAAATCATCTACAAACATGACTATACCTCCATTATACTTCTCAAGTTTAGTAAAATTACTTATATCTCCAATCATATGATTTGAACATCTGCTATCAATTACCCAAAAGTCTTCATCCTATCTAGCATGTAAAGTAGTTACTAGAGTACCTTCTAATTCATCCTTCTTACACTTTGGACTATGTTCTTTTGCACATTTCTTTTCTAGGGCTAGAAAAAAACATTCATCTTTGTCTTCCTCAAGGTCAAATTCATCATCAAAAATTCCTATATCTTCCTTAACATAATACAACTTCTTGAACTTCCTATCCTTCGTATCCTTGTAATTATTGTTATTATCCTTATTCTTCTTTTGTGTAGCTCTATTAGGAAATCTTGATGCATAATGACCAATATTTCCACAACTGAAACACTTAAAAGGCAACTTACCCTTGTATTTACTAGTACCTTTCTTCAATCTCCATATGAAATTTGCTTCCAAATCTTCTGCATCATCTTTGTCATCATCGTCTTCTATCTTCATGGATTTAACGGTTGTTTTAGTCTTCTCCTTATCTCTTGCAAATTTTCTCATCTCAAATGCAGTCAAGACACCAATTAGATGTTCCTTAGTGAATGTCTTTGGATCATACTATTTTTCAAGTGTAGATACTTTGTCACTATAATTGTTTGGCAAGGTCATTAAGATATTCTCAATTATATCTTCATCCTTCATGGTACCACCTTGATTCTTAATTTCAGTCGCTATAGTTTCAACTCTCTGATAATAGCTTGCAATGTCTTCTCCATCTTCCATTCTCAGATTCTTAAATTTTTGCTTAGCAGTTAGTTTCCTTGACAATTTTACTCTCATTTCCTTCATAAATGTCTTTCAATTTTGTCCACATTTCATTTGTAGTAGCTAAATAAATAACATTTGATCTTCCAATTTTAGATAATGCACTGAAGATAGAAAACCTTGCTCTTTCATTTTCTTCAAAAGCTGCAACCTCATCAATAGAGGAAGGTTCGTCTATTGGAATCACATACTTTGTCTCTACAAATTTCCAAGTATTAAAACTGAGTGAAATTAGATAAATTATCATCTACTCTTTCCAGTCACTCTAATCAACTCCATCAAACATAGGAGGCTGCAACTTGTGCATCATCTGATCTACCTCAAGTGATTAAGCTTTTCATCGAGGAACCAGAGCTTTGATACCAATTTTTGAAATGCACAAGACAAATGAGAGGGGGGGTGAATTATTTGTATCAAATTCTTAACTTAATCAGTTCCACTTTATCTTCAATTTGTTATTAGGTGTAAACATGAAAATGAAGATAACAGAAACACAACACCAGAGACACCAAATTTAAGTGGAAAACCCAATGAGGGAAAAACCACAATGGGGGTTAACTCAAAATATAGTAGTAATGTAATACCAGATCAAAAAGGCTCACTGCCCAAGTACAAAGGCTCACTACCCAGATCAAGGGCTCACTGCCTTAGGACTCACTATCCAGAAAGAGAGGCTCACTGCCTATAGAAAAATACAAAGAAATAGATCAAGATCCACCACTAGGAGTTCCACACACTTCGCAACTTGATCAAAATATTATGAATACAATGAAGTATTGTTGCCACAATTTTCTCTTCCACACTCTTCTTTTCGCACTTGTTCACACACTTCGCTCACTTGCTTGATTTATGGATGATAGATTGATGGATATGAAATTCACCACAACTTAACCTAATTTTATACCATCTTCAACCATAGGAAAATTCTCCAAGGTCATCTATACAATTTCATTTTACAAATTCAAACTAGGTCGGCTACTCAACATTCTTGCAGTGGATAAGAATGTGAGAGGACCAAATACATATTTAATTTAAGACCTAAAAAACATCTTAAAGCTTACACATTTTTCCTCAAGTCGATGCCAAAATGAAATGTAACATGTAGACACCAGGTCGACCAAACCTAATGAAAATACCAATGATCTTTGAAGTACGCGCATCTTTAGCAAGATAAACACATGCGAATTTCTCAACACATTTCACCAGTCATTTTACTATCTTTGAGAACAACTCAGAAACATCTGCAACAACTTCAACAAACTTAATTGTAGAGAACACTTCACCAGTTTAATTGGGATAACCAACAAAAACACAAAGACTCTGGAGTAGATCTTTCAAAGTGCCAAACCACAGGCAATTTTTTCAAAACACATAAACCATCAAAAAGAGTAATCTCTCAGATCCGCAAGATCAGAAACCAAATACCCAAAGACTACAGAGACAAAAAATTTCTCCCAGTCAATAACTAGATAACTTTGACAAACCAGTTCGTGCACTAGTGAACATAACTTTTACTCTTCATCGAATCAAAGCTGAAACTAGGAATATACAATCCATTTAATCTTATGAACACACCTATAAATTCATATAGGCATTGGGTCAACATAAGAGAAATGTGGACCATAATACCAGAGCATGCTCAAAACACACTTCAACACAACTTTCATTATTTCTCAAATTTTCTCAAAATCCATTGGCAAAACCCAACTTACTCAACCCATACAGTGTTGACATCAATGAAAACACCACCAAATACATCCATACTTGCAACACCCCCCAAGTACTACATACATCATGTATATACAATCAATGGCACCCCATAAGAGGGAAAGTGAGAGATTATATATCCCCCCCCACAATGAAGAAGCTCCATTGGTGATGAAGGATGCTTGAAGATAGAAGATAATACAATGCCTGCAAGCAACACCTCTTCCCTTAGGAAGAAATAGTTCCAGTGGATGAAGAAGGAACCACTCCATATCCAACTAAGAAGGGGAATGAAGTCTCCAAATAGATCAATCCATCACACAATCATCATAAAAATCAATTGGGTGATCCCACAATACCGGTTTATAATTTTTTGCCAAATTGGACACTGTATTGATTTTTTCTAACTAAATCTTCACTTTCGGGCACCTATAGTGGTTAAACCGTGAGGAATTTGAAGATGATTCAAGCTACTGAGTTGTGAATTTTTTCCTATAGATTCTAAATATATTTATTTATTTATTTTTGGAGTCAAATTGTACTTCTTTTTCATCTCCTTTGAAAACTAGTTTTTTTTTCAGTAAACACCATTTTTAAGGAGTGATGCTCACCACATACATCATAAATTTTTTTCCATGAAGGATAAAATTCTATTTTTTTGAATTTATATTTGTAACTATGATATCTAGTGCTTTCATTTGGTTTCATCGTGTTTTATTGAATATTTTTCCTTAATCAAGTTTTGAAGTCAAACCAATTACAATTCAGACATAGGTGGATTGTACACAACATAAAAAAAATTGTATGTATCAAAATTCATTTTGTTTTTGTTGGACAAAGAATTTCAATATCTAGTGCATTGATATTTTTCAAAAAAAAAAATTGATAATCTGCTATTTTTCCATATGTGCAAAACAAAGAGCTTGATTTTTCGTGAAAAACCTACATTGACAAGAAATAAAAAATAAGTATAATAATTAAATTAAATTTATTTAAAATTATACTTTTTCGGAAGCTTATAATAATGAATACATACTTACAAAAATAAAATTTTAAATGAATTCATTTGATCCCCCAAAAGGTAAATCAAAAGTGGTTTTTTATCATCATTTTGATAGGTGTAAAGGAGACTCCATTATAGGTATGGTTTAAAACTAGTGGGGTTCTATCCAAGGGGGTTTGATGTAAGGTGGTTTGATCAAACCATCTTCAATTGGAATGCTTAAAATGGAAATTTTTAAGGATTAAATCATTATATTTTCTAAAAATATGTGATTTCAGCAAAAATCAAAATCTCCCAGGAATTGTAAACTGACATTGTGGGATCACCCAACTAAGAAATGTGATAGATCAAAAGAATGCACACCCAATTCAAGCTCGAAAAACAATCTAAGTGAATCAACTAGCATGCTAAAACTATCATCAAAGAGGAGAGAAATCCCCTCAATTGAATCTCCCAAATCTACAAGGTGAGTCTCTATAAACAAATAAGAAATGCCTACTAAGTACTCATCCAACAAAATAAGATCTAAGGGATCAAAGATAGCCTATTGTTTTGGAAACCCAACCTATGAAGTAACAGGAACATTATCAACATGAGTCTAACATACTCCAAAATGCAGATGGCCAATATTATTAAAAACACTGGTCAACAGTGTGCGAGGTATATAGTCATCCTCCTTAACAAAGTGAGAGAAGCTATATAGATGAGACTCGTGATCAACATTACCAGCAAAAATGAGTTTTCTAGAATCAACTTCTCTGATAAACATAGAATCAGTTGTAAACTCCACAGACTTAGGGACTTCACTATTTGTTATCTGGTATATAGATAGAGGAGTTTTATGCAACTCTGAAATGCACAATACATCTTGAAAGAAGCCATCACCTACGTCAATAGTGCCTACTCCTCGAACATCTAATAGCTTATTGTTCCACAATTTTTTTTTGGAAGTGTCAGAGGGGTGAAAACCCATGAAAGGATAGGGTGAAGAACTCATATGGTGAGATGCACCAAAATCCAAGAACCATAGATGTGTCATGCTGAGAATCAACTACATAAGTGACCAATGCATGTCCCTTACCCATGTAGTGCTTGTCTTTATTGCTTGCAATGCTTGCACTACCAGACTATGTGGGCTTAGTGGATGGAGGAGATGAAGATGCAAAGGTTGTAGAAGGAGTCACAAAATATGGTAGTGGGATATTTTTTTTTGGAGAAGGTGGGAGAGCTCATCTATCTTATTTGTGTAACAATGATGCTCATCATGCCCCTTCTTTTTACAGTATATAAATTTGACTTTATCCTTCTTTGGATTATCTTCTATTGCAGTGGTGGGGGTCTCGTTTGACTCTATTTTAGGTTTTGTCTTCTCCCCCTTACTCTATGAGCCATGTGCAACTAATGCATGATTTGTAGGAACCCCCTCCAACTAGACAAGTTTAGCTTGTTCTCTTGTTAACTGATCATAGAAGGTTTCAAAAGAGGGCATCTAGAATGCACTACCTAAGGAATCCATTGTGGAGTAAAAGGTAGAGGAAAACATAGAAAAATGGCCTCTTAACTTAGACAAAATCAAGAAAATAGACACCTTATCAGTTTTGGTTTGTCCACATCCTGCTAGTTGTGACCTTACTAATTTGAATTTCACTAGGTAGTCATCAATAGTAGGAAATTCTTCAGGGATAAGAGATTTTAACTCAACCTCCAATTGCAATGCATAGATCTCTCTAACTTGACCAAATAGGTTTTCTAACTTATCCAAGATTTTTTTGGGTGTACCCAACTCATCAAAATGGAAACGGAGACTATCTGAAACATTTAACTTCATCAACCTCATAGCTTGGTCACATTTATTTTGATGGGAAAATATTTCATATTCTTTGGTGAGGGTGGGTTGGCTAGCATTTAGAGTGGACCACAAACCCTGGGACTGAAGCAATCTACACATTTTCATTTTCCAAGTGTGGTAATTGTTGGGAGTTACTAATTCAATAGATGCAGGGGATCCATGAAAAAAATTGCACTAAAGGGAAAAATTAACCCAACTGTAAAATACTACAAAAAATGCAGCCTCAAGAAATTATTTAACCACTTTTCCAAAAATTACTCCAAACAAAAAATTGATTATTTGAAATTGGAAGAAATTTGAGAAAAAACAAGGCACCTTGATCAACAAACAAGCCTCCACACAAAGCACAATCATGAGCCTCTCCAAAGCCTGTGAGTCTTGCTCACACTAACTAGTCACACTACAGTGCTATTTGAAAACCAAAACTATTGTTCATGCTATGAATGTGGGATTAAGATCCCAGAACAATTTGAAAGTTACTTCAAAAATGGGGCCCACTCCAGTTTTCTACACAAATCCCTAAATAAAATTTTCAATCAAAACTTTATAATGTATAAAGTTTGATTAAGAAAACCTCCAGTGAGAGAACTCACATAGCCTATGTCATTTCTCAAACTATGATGCAATTTTTTTTGCTTTATCTGGATTTGATATTAGACTAAATGTGAGTGGTAGATTAAATAATGAATTATATAGTGTTTTGTGAGATGAAATACGAAAATGTGTGTATTAATTTTGAAAAAGTTAAATTGTATTAAATTGAGTTTTATTTTGAAAACAATGCAAACTAGAATTTAATGATTTTTGGATTAACGCAATATATTGCTTTGATTTTGTATTTTTCCTCGATACTAATCTATTAATGGGTGTCTTAGTGTACTTGAGTTGTAGGAATATAGTCAAAGACCAAGGAGGTTAGCTTCCTAGCAGGGTAAAGGAGGAATTGTTCTCTTGATCACATATGAGAACTTAGAGTGACAAGAAGCATTATTTGGGACATGTTATTTTAGTCGATGGGATAGTAGTGGACCCACATAAGATTAAGGCAATCATGGAGTGGCCAGCACCATAGAATGTTTCAGAATTCTAGAGCTTTATGGGACTTGCTAGTTACTACAGGAAGTTTTTCGAGGGGTTCTCAACAATCACAACACCCATCACCGCACTCCATAAGAAAGGAAAGAAATTTGAATGGAGTGATAGATGTGAGAAGGATTTTTAGTTGTTGAAACAAAAACTTACTTCTGCACCTATTTTGATTGTGCTAGATCCAAATGGGAACTTTACAGTGATAACAAATGCTTCAAGAGAGGTTGTAGGAGCAATTATTATGTAGGATAGACAAGTGGTGGCATATGAATCAAGGAAACTGAAACAACATGGATTGAACTATGTACCACATGATTTCAAGTTGGCTGTCATAGTGCACACTCTTCAAATGTGGAGGAACTACCTTTTGGGGAATCCTTTTGAGTTGAAAATAGATCATTCAAGATTGTAATATATCTTTACTCAACCCAACCTGAATGCTCGTCAGAGATGATGGTTGGAGTTTTTGAGTGAGTATGATTTTTGTATAGAGTATATAAAAGGAAAAGAAAATAGATTAGTAGATGCCTTAAGTAGGAGGAGACATCTTGTAGCTATGCTCACCATACGGTTGACTTTTAGATACCAGGTGATTCAAGCTTTTCCAAGGGATGAGAATCATGAAAGGGTGAGACAAGCCCTAGAGAAAGATCCTTTGGATCATATATTTTTTGGATATATGTATCATACTAATGGACTCTTGAGGTTCCAGGGATGAATGTATGTTCCTAACATAGTAGGATTAAGGGAGCTAGTGCTAGAAGAATTTCATAATGCATCGTACTCAAGGCACCCCGGTGTGACGAAAAATGGTAGAGGGACTCAGACCATTATATTTATGTCTGGGACTTAGGAGATATGTTACTTCTTTTTTAAACGGATGTTTGGAATGCCAGTGAGTTAAGGCTGAGCATGTACATCTAGTGGGACTTCTATACACACATAGAGTTCTAGAGTATAAATGGAAGGTAATCACTATGGATTTTATTTAGGGGTTGCCTATGACCAAGAATCAACATGATTTCATCTTGGTTGTGGTAGATAAATTGACCAAAGTAGCTCGCTTAATCCCTAGGAGTCTTAAGGATGGATCCTTGGTTTTAGTGAAGAAGTTCATGCAGGATATTTTTTGGTTGCATGGAGTGCTAGAGAGATCATCTCAGATCGTGACACTTGGATGACTTCTAGGTTCTAGACTACATTGAATTCTTCTTTGGGAACCAAGTTGAATTTTAGCTCATCCTATCATCCTCAGACTAATAGTCAGATAGAGAGGGTAAACTAGGTAGTAGAGGATCTCCTCAGGATGTACTATATGTAACAACATCATAAGTGGCAGGAGTATTTACCTTTAGTGGATTTATCATATAATAAATCCTATCACACCTCTTTGGGGATGACACCTTTTGAGGCTTTGTATAGCCATAAATTTCATACACCTATTAGTTGGGATAGGGTGGAAGATAGGACTATCATAGGGCCTTAGATGTTGAGAGAGATGGAGGATCAAATGAAGCTCATAAAAGAAAATTTGAAACAAACTTTAGATCGCTAGAAGAGTTTTGTTTTTAGGAACAAAATTTTTAGACAATTCTCTATGGGAGATAGGGTATTCTTGAGAGTTAGGCCATAGAAGAGTTCAATCTCTTTTAGAAAGAATACTAAGCTTGCCCCCAGATATGATTTTCCTTTTGATGTATTGAAATTCATTAATCTAGTTGCATATAGGAATGCTCTACCACCGACTCTATCCAATATACATAATGTCTTCCATGTTTTTGTGCTTAATCCATACCATCTAGATGTTACTCATGTTCTTGACTAGCATGGATTGCAAGTGCAAGATCTAGGGGTGGTGCTAGTAGAGCCCATCAAGATTTTGGAAAGGCTCAAGGTTAAGTTGTGAAACCATGATATTGTGCAATATAGGCTCTAGTGGGACCAATATTCAATGGGCAGTGCCACCTGGGAGAATGCTAAGGATATTGATAGATCTTTTCCGCATTTGAGATTCTAGAATACTTTTTATTTCTACATATTTTAACTTATGATACATTTAATGTTTAAGACTCTATTATGTGGATGTTTTGTCATAAGAAATTGAGACGATGTATCTGTTGCAAGTATAGAGATGTTTGATGGTATTGTCATTAATGTTGTCATTCATGTCAACACTGTACAGGTTGAGCAAGTTGTGTAGTTTCCAAGTTCTCTTGAGAAAATTGAGAAATGATGTAAACCAGTGTTCACATGTGTTCTAAGCACAATCCGTTATTGTGACCCACACTTCCTTTATGTTTATCTTTCGCCTATGAGGTTTTATAGGTGTGTTCTTGAGATTAAGTGGATTATATATTCCGAGTTTCAACTTTTGGGTTGATGGAGAGTAGAAGTTATGTTCATCAGTGTGTGAACTAGGTTTGCAAAGTTATCTGGTTGTTGACTAGGAGAAATTTTTTGGCTCCACAGTCCTTTGGTATTTAGTTTTAGATCTTACAGATCTAGGAGATTAATATATGGTTTTTTTCTGTATTTTGGAAAAGTTGTAAGTGTTTTTTCACTCTAGAAGACCTACTCTAGAGATCTGGTATTTTGACTAGTTATCTCGAGTGTACTAGTGAAGTATTCTTTACGAATGATGTTTGTTGAAGACATTGCCGATGTATCTGAATTGTTCTCAAATATGGTAAAATGACTGGTGAGCATGTTGGGCCATCCGTGTGAGATCATCTTGTTGGTGATGCCTGTACTTCAAGTTCATCAATTTTTTCATTAGGTTTGGCTGACCTAGTGTTTGCATGTTACATTATGTTTATGCATTGATTTCTGAAAGCATGTGCATGATCCAAGATGGCCTTTGGGTCCTAAATTAAATATTTAATTGGTCCTCTCACATTCTTATCCACTCCGGGAATGTTGAGTAGCTGACCTTGTTTGAATTTCTAATTTTGATAGTAAAAAAAATATAACACCTTATAAAAATAGGAGTTGTGTCATTGTTGGAGTCCCTTCCTTAAGCACTACTAGGTTTTTGGGTAGTTTCTTTTTTTTTCAAGCTGTGTAACATGGTTCTTGGTGTTTCTTGAATCAAAAAATCTAAAATTCAAACATGCCGGTGGCACCTAGAGGAATGATGGCTATGTTGGAACCTAGCTAATAGTGTCTACAGACTTGAACATTAACAATATATTTGATGAGTTGTACAAAAGAACGTAAGGAAATTAAATAATGGAATACATCCAATAGCAACGCCCATACTAGCGTGTTGGGTGTAGTGTTTAAAGGCAATGGCTTGAAGGTGTTTAGAGGTAGCCCATATATCCATAACGAACAAACAAGAAAAAAAATACATGTAAGAACTTTGTGTAATGGAAAATCCATTAAATTATGCTCTATGACTAGAATAGGAGATTTGGCATACACAAAAAGCATCATATATTCTTTGGCAAAGAGAAAATACTAGCATATATAGAATGTTAGTCGGTCCTGCCAAGAAAATATGTTATAAACGTATGCATTCATAGGAAACAAACATAGTTCAAGAGTGTAAAAACAATATTCAAAGGTAGAATGAATTGTGAATAATTTTTCTACACAGTATAATTTATGAGAGCACAGTACAATTTCATGTCTTAACTCAATTGTGACTAAATACTTAAGCTAATATACATGTTTTTATTTTTTAAAGTTAGTTGCAAATATAATGGTTGTTATTGTTGTTAATGTATGGGAAATTTGTACTTTTCTTCTATGCTAGTATATTGTGTTGTTCTAGATTTAGATTTTCCTATCAGAAATAGTGCATGTTGTTAGAAGGTTGTATCAAAGTTAGTGCAAGTTACAAATTGGAGAAACCAACACAAACATTTAATAAAAAATGGAAATTAAAATTCATATTCTTACCATGTTCGGTTGATATTGTGATTGAGATTGACATATTGAAAATAGTAGAGAATGTTGGATATCCTGAATCAGAAACAATTGGAAGTGAAGGGTTAAAGCTTTTCACAATGTACTTGTTACAATATGTTTCTAAATAATGACAGTTGTTTGATGCAAATTCTGGTGCAATTTTTTATATTGCAATGGTGCAAGATAAGTTCCTATGGTAAGCTACAAATAGCTTTTTAGCCAGGTGGAGGTGTGGCGATGTTGTCTTCTTCGACTGAAAATTTTGATTCTACATCACTCTCAAAATCTATGCAGGGAAGCTTATAGTACTTTATTCAATCCATTTGGAAGAATATATCAAGCAACACCTTAGTTTGTAACAATGCTTGGCTCAGTGATTGCTATTTCAGGTAAGATTTACATTTGGGTTTGAAACAAGAAAAAAAGTTGAAAGGAGGTTTTATATCTACTTTGTATTGGAGAATGTGATAGACACTGATTTTTTATTAATAGAAGCTAGTACTTTAACAGAGACAAGAGAACCTGTACTAACTAGGAGGACAAACAACTGATAGAAGAGATCTTGCAATAAATGTGCACAACATTCAATTGAAACAAGTAATTATCACAATATTTTGATGTTAATACTGATTTATAGTTCTAATTTTAGTCCTTAGAATACATTTAAATTTTGTGGTTCAAACAAATATTAATCCTCAAGACAAACATGTTTAGGAAATAAGAAATATTCTAGACATTAAAAGAGTTGACTTCAATTTTATCTACAACTAACAACTGGCTTTACATTGTATTGGTACATGCTAGTAACTCACAAGTCTGATTCAAACCTTATGGCAAATAGTAGTGAAGGTCGGAGTAGGGGAATGCAATGCATCAATCTTTTCAAAACCAATTGCATTCATGCAAAGCTTGAAAAAAAAGCTCCCCAAGACGCAAGTGTAGTTGAAGGTGATAATAGACACAACCACACTAAAAATTGAATTTCTAGCTATTAATCCAACTGATAAATATTAATGCTATCATTTGTTCAGTTAAATTTTATACTATGGGATGAAGGTCTAGTTGAATGAGAAGAGTGGCAAGGAAAATAAATTGAAGTAGGAAAGTTGGGGGAGATTGATATTTTTCTGGGACTTGGGTGTTTGAAATGGTTAAAAGAACTAAATTTAGTTGGGTGTAACAATTTCAAAAGGCTGAAGAATATTGAACAACTGCAAACCTTGGGAAAATTGTATCTAAGTGGTTGTCCTACCTCTATAATAAATTTTAGTTGCATGACTAAGGTATGTCATTATCTAAGTTCCCTCTTAAATTTTTTTATGATTTTTGTTAATGAATTGTTAGATTTCTTTAGAAAAAAATTTCAATCAGATTAAAAAGTTGTGTTATCTAATTCAGGTCAAGACATAACACTTTGATGCATTCTGTCTAAAATAATTTAAACCTTTCAAAGAGAAGTCTATAGTATTCTGAGGCTACATTGGTATGTGTTGTAAGATGTAAGTTTTTCTAGAGAAGCTTTCAAGTACATGGATCGTTGAGCTTGTCAATGAAGCTAGATTGTGTTGTTCGTAGGACTATTGAGCCTTTTGCACCGTTGTGAACAACATTCTTGAACAATACAAGTGGTTTTTTTGTTGATGCCAATATCTAGTGTAGTGTGGCATAGGGCTCTATATGGCTATTGGGTACTATAACCTATAAAATAGACAATTGTGTCAGTTTTCATAGTGTGTAACATGCATAATGAAAGAGATATGGGGTGAAGTTTGGGATTAGTGCAAAACATCTTACAACAACCATATAATGATGTGAGTCTCCATCTTTTGATGTGTAGTACAAATTGCATTGGCATTTGATGGTGAGCAATAACAACAATGCCAAATGTTCCAATGGAATAGATATTGTCTGATTGGATCAGTTGTGAGATGGTGGTGTCAGGTATTAGTCTACATTCCTTGCAGAATTTTCTAATGCTTTGAATGGTGGTTTTAGGAGTGAATTGGAGACAATAAACAACATCACCTCTTTCATATTGTGTTTTTTCTTAATGGCAAAGTTTGTGAGTCACACATTTGTATGAGGCAATAATTATGACATGAATGTGTCAATCAGTTTGTTGTGAATGTTTGTTATTGGAAAAAATACCCACCAAAGATTCAATGTTTCATTTGGAAAGATTTTTAAGGGTGATCTCACAATAGTGGTTTACAATTTTTGGCCACACTAGACATTGAAATTATTATTTTTAACTAAATCTTCACATTCGGGCACCTATAGTGGCTAAACTGTGAGGAATTTGAAGATGATACAAATTAGAGTATCATCACATTTATTCTGTAGATTCTAAAAATATTTTTTTTCAAAATTTTTGGAATCAGATTGCACTTCTTTTTCCATCTCCCACGAAAACTGGTTTTTTAAATAAAACAACATTTTAAAAAAGTGACGCACACCGTATAACACATAATTTTTTTTCCATTAAGGATAAAATTCTAATTCTTTCAAATTTATATTTGTAACTCTGATATCTAGTGCTTCCACTTGGTTAGATAGTTTTTTAATCAATATTTTTTCTTTAATCAAGTTTCAAAGTCAAACCAATTACAATTCAGACATAGTGCGACCGTATAACGCGTAACTTTTTTTGTATATATATCGAAATTCAATTTTTTTTGGTGGATCAAGGACTTCAATATCTGGTGCACTCATATGTTTAAAAAAAAATGATAATCTGCTATTTTTTCACATGTGCAGAATTGGGACCTTCATTTTCGATGAAAAACCCATGTTTAATAAAACATTAAAAACAAATACATAATAAAACCAAAAAATATTAAAATTATATTCATTGAATAGCTCGTTCCGAAGACTACCTGATTCTAGTTGGGTTTGTGAAGATTCCTCCATTTTCATCCTCAACCCAAGCTTTGAAATGCCAAAATTTAGGGTTTTTTGTGTCTCAGGGGAGGATGAGGAATAAGGTGGGTTCATATGAACCCCTAGGGGTTCGAGTGAACCACCCTTCCATAAGGGATTTTGTTGGGTTTTTGGGCGGAAAATAATTAAAAGGGTTCACTCGAACCCTTGTTCGAATGAACCCCTTATGGGTTCGCTCGAACCAATAGGTTCATACGAACCCCTAAAAACAAATTTTTTGCCATGTATTCATTTTTTGTGAGTTTTCCTTCCTGACTTGAATTGTAAACCACTATTGTGGCTTCACCCTTAAGCTACAATAATAATTGACAATTGTCAACATATATAATGTGCATATATATATATATATGAATGGATCTTAATACTACAATCAGAGCATTTATTTGAAAATGAAAGAACAAATGTGTAAAATGACAAGTAAGATTCATACGTTTGTTGTTCCTATTGTAGGTTAATACTGATTGTAGCGTCAAGTGCACAATTTTCTTAGATCAAGTGGTGTTCAGATCCCCATAAGCTATAATATATATCAATGTTGTTTTAGCATTAGACTGTGTAACAATTTTTTAATTCAAAAACTATCACACAATCTAATTCAAAAATAACAATTGTTATAGATGGTGACCATCACACTTCATGCTACAATCAAAGCACCAATAGGAACAATAGGAACAATAGCCTTTTGAACCTTAGCTGTCATTTTACATAATTATTCCTCCCTTTTTAAGTTAATGTTTTGATTCTAGTATTAAGAGCCATTCCTATATCATTATCATGCCAAATTTGTGCTAGTGAAGAAAATGAGTTTGCTTACTTCTTTATTTTGCAATCTTGCTGAATTGTAGTGAAAATGTTTCATGTTATATGTTATTGTTATCATTATTTGTTTTAGGCGAAAAATACATTATGAAGCTTGTGAAGTTTGTATATATCACATATTGTGCAAACTTCACAATTCAATTTTGTGACAATATTTGAGCTATGGATGAATCCTTGGAAAAAAGATGTACTTGAGTTAAATATTGTGACCATTCTCAACTGCCAACTTTTTATCACTGTATTGTTATCATAACAAATTAATGCTTGTAAAGAAGGGTATGTTAAGTTTCGTTGCCTAGAGGAAGAAATTTCATTGAGCAAAGTAACTAACTGACTAAAAGTGAGGTCTCCAAGGGAGGAAAATTTTGGAACTATCCTCGAAAGTGGCGCTAGCTGAGCAGGCAATTGATCTCAAGATGCCATGAAGGTAAAAATAAGTGACAATCCAAAAAATAAGTGTTGAAGAGCCTAAGGATGAAGATGCATGACACTAAAGGTGAAGAAGATTGATCGGACAACAAGAAGATTTTGATGAAGTAAAAGCCATTTGTAATACACTTTTCTAGGTTCAAGAGAAAAAGACCAAACAACAGAAAAATCATCTTTGCACTCTTCAGGATTAAAAAAAGGCATTATATCGACTATTTAGAGCCCAACATAAACAATACAAAAGTTTAAAAGTCAAGAATTTCTTTTGAAAGCATAACATGCTTGAGGAAAAAATATACAAACAACTCTTTACCCTTTAAAATCAATCCACAAAGACCTAATTGTCTCAAACGAGACTATGCTGAACGAAAAAATTAGGTAAATGAAACAAAAGTTTCTCACACAAGTAAGGCTTTTGTAGTTCAAGGTCCCCCATGCTAGAAACCACCCCTCCGATGGATAGATTATTTTATGCATGCAAATATTATACCTAATGGGTGTAGCAAGCCTTCCTTATTTTGAATCGTATGAAAAAATAAGAGAATAAACCTGGAAGAGTTCATAATGGAAGCAAAGAATATATAGCAGATGATATCGTCTTCTCAAATAGGTTGTGAAATATATTGAAGGGTTGGGACGTTTATAACCAGCTGTAAGTAATTTATTTATCCCTTACTCTGTTATCAAAATATTATAGGTTGAGCAGCTAAGGCAAATTGTGAATACTGGAAACCGAGTATGGAATAATCCACAAAATTTTACAGTAAATCTCCTTGCTATTTCCTATTTTTCATGCTATTAAAATTACACATACCACTGGATACCTGGGTAATTGATAGAGCATAAGTAGAGTGGAAGAGGCATGTTCAACAAAGGCATAATGCAGAAGATATCCGCACTAGAAAACAGGATGCCTAGATCCCTGTCTTACCACATAACCCAAAGGAGGAAATGGGCATTCAGAAGCAGTTCATGAATACTAAATTGAAGTCAAAGCAATCAAAGCCAAAGGAAAATTAGAGCTCTGCCACTATCACTCCAGAAAGGCCAAACTACAGAAGCAATAACAGGAAACCTTACCCTTCCTAGAGTGATAGTGGTACAACATACTTCCCTTTTTCTTGCCCATGCTTGTATTTTCCAATTACAGCCATGTTCGTTTGCTAAAACACCATTTAAAATTGTCAAATTATTTTTCTTCTCTTGTAGTCCAGTGAATCTTATGACTACATAATCAATTTAGCTATAATAAGAATAAAACTTGAACTTGAACTGTTAATAGCAGCCAGTAAATTAGAGCAGTGTCCTCTCAACCAACCATTCAAAGACTAGGGACATCACACAGGTGATTCCACAACTCTGCTTCAACGTGTCAAACATGCTGCTAAACAGGTGATTGCACACTCGCCCATCTCAAACATTATAGTTTATTTTAATTTTTCCCTCTGCTCAGTTTCTATTGGCGGCAAGATTTTTTCCTTAAATTTGTAAACGGAAAAACTCAAAAACACCCAGCAAAATTACCACTCGCCAATCAGAAAAAGAGAAAAATCAACAGAAAAAAAAAATTTAAAAATTCAAACCATAGAAAAAGACTTATGTTTCTCTGTCAGCGTGGTTCTCGAATACAAAACTATTTGCATTTAGCTCAATCGAAAACATTAGTCTCCACCTAAGACAAGGACTAACAATAGCTGCGGTGCAATAGGAGTCCCTGCATAGAGGAATTTTTTCATAAGAATGTCATATAATGGAATGATATAATGGCACCTTATGTATAGTTAATTTATTGAACGCCATTAAAGGTTGAAGCAATTGCTGACAATATTTGGCAAGTGATATGAGTATTGAGTAGCATTATAGATACAAAATTTTTTGAAGAATCCCAGATACAAAAGAATTGAGTACTATGCCTATTCTGAATAGCACACCACTTGCTATTGTAGTTGTTGCCAGTGCAATTGACCAATTGATAAAAGTTATATTATTTTTCCTATTTAAATTTTGGGAGGTGAATGAATCTAATAGATCTAAGTGAGCAAAAAAATAGTGATTGTTTAATTAGAAACTACTGGCACATACAGAAAACTAAAAATTAATGCCATGTGCATCTCCATTGAAATTTTACAGCGGGTCACAACCGTTATGCCTCTTCTAGGAGGCTTTGTAGCAGATGCATGCAGTGGTAGATACTGGATGGCTCTAGTCTCCTCAGTAATATATCTCACGGTGAGATTTTGAGGGATTAAATGTGTGTATTGTATACTGTATACCCACGTCTGAAGTCTTTCTAGATTACCTTTGAAAACAAAAAGGAATGCCTACTCAGTATCAAAAATTTGAATTTTAGATCTGTTTGATTAAATTTTTTGCATGAAATTCATGTTTCAAGGATTGATTTTATTGACACTTTCAGTATCCCTCTAAACCCCGAGGCCTGAAAAGTGTGTAGAATTCTACCATAAGGAAACAACAGGGGAGAAAGTTGTTTTCTTCTTGGTTTTGTATTTGATAGGGATTGGAACTGGTGGGCACAAGCCTTCTTTGCAAGCATTTGGTGCAGACCAGTTCAATGAGGAGGATCAAATCAAAAAGCTTAAGACGATATCGTTCTTCAATTGGTGAGTTTTCCAAACATCCATAGCTTGTTTGAAAACACCTGTTCTAGACTTTTAGCCATAGCAACAAGGCAATGAACTGTTTGATAAAATCCTTTGGTAGACATGTATGAAAAATGTGGTAGCATAGAATGCGGCAGTGAACTGTTTGGAAAATGCCTCAAATAATTGTGGTCGCAATGGCATGTGGTCTCAACGCCATTGAGACCAAATTTCTTTGAGGCATTTTTCCAAACAGTTCACTGCCTTTGTCTATGCTACCACATTTTTCATACATGTCTACCAAAGCATTTTATCAAACAGTTCATTGCCTTGCTGCTATGGCTAGCAAGAAGCATGGAAGAGAATATGTGCAAAGCACTATAGATAGCAATACAAAAGTCATACCTCTACCAAATCATTGTATTGTTTATAAAAGGTATTTTGAAATCGTAAAAGTTTACCAATAGGCTTTCAGGTAGAATTCTTTTAAATACTCTGCCATTAATAATCAATACAAATTGGGAACAAGGAACTACAACTCCTAAAATAACCTATTACAAACAAACAGAAAAGAAAAGAGATAAGTATTACCCAAGAAAAAAATTCTTAACACAGTTTTATCAAAAATATGTATTCAATTAAACCAAGTGTTCCTGTTCACAAGCACTCTATTAATGATACCTGAACACCAAACAAACCTTACAACATAGTGATCATGGCCAGTGGCTCAACAAATTCAGCCACAGCTCAAATCTTATGCATCTGCCAATTGAGAAACAGTTATGTCAAACAAGATACAAATAAAAGAAGAAAAACTAATTCTTATCACTCAAATCTCACTACATTCATCCATAAAACACACTTTAAGAATCGTGTGCTCATGCTCTTGAATTTAACAATTTAATTATCATTTTCTTCATTTCAAAATTTATGCAGTAACTTTAACTTCAAACTTGTTACTAGCAGCCAGTAAATTAGAGCAATGTCCTCTCGGTAACCATTCAAAGACCAGGGACATCACACAGGTGATTGCACAGCTCTGCTTCGACATGTCAAACATGCTGCTAAACAGATGATTGCACACTGCCACATGGATACCCTATTCGCTGCCTTCTTTCGCTCATCTCAAACATTATAGTTTCTTTTAATTTTCCCCTCTACTCAGTTTCTATTGGCGGCAAGATTTTTTCCTTAAATGTGTAAACGGAAAAACTCAAAAACCCCACCCCAGCAAAATTACCACTCACCAATCAGGAAAAAAAAAAAAAGAAGAAGTCGGCAGAAAAAAGATTTGGAAAATCAAACCATAGGAAAAGGCTTATGTTTCTCTATCAGCGCAGTTCTCGAAAACAAAACTATTTACATTTATCTCAATCGAAAACATTAGTCTCTGCCTAAGACAGTGACTAATAATAAATGGATATTAGATAAAATGAAATGAATTAACATGGACGTGATGATTACACAATACAAACATACAAGTTGCACTATTCAAATACAACATACAAGCTGCATAAGAATTTAAGTCTTATTTATCATATCATAAAGGACAAAACAAAAATATTCTAACTTAAACGAATTGATTATCCATTGAGATTAGGACATACCTAGATTTATATAGGGCGGTCATAATGTATTAACGAAAATCTTGAGGTCACCAAGTGGTCTCGCACCCCACTCCATATGCACTCCATATAATGCTTTAGCTTAAATATTATGATGCTTAAGATTTTGCATACATAACATTCTCAGAAACACAAAAAGAAGGGCATTAGGTATGGCATTAATAAAGGTAAATATCATGTTTCATGGAGGTGTATTAGTTTAATAAAGCGGCACCTAAATGGTACAAATTTCATAGCAAAAGAAATTATATGTTCCGGTTCGAATTAGGTAATAAAACTCCACCATTTAATGCGCAACTTTCAAGTCGAATGAGGATGTACAGCACGTAATATTAATGGTCGCAGAGTAGGTAGTAAGATAAGTCGGGCTTGTGGTACATGGGTACGAAGCTGATAAAAAAGGTCAGTACATTTGACAGTCATCAGATTGTTTTCCTTTTATGTATATTATTTTCTTTGTACTGTTTTAATACAAAACTGTGTTAGGGAGTCGATCTAACCACTGTTCAACTGGCCCTTCCTTATAGAGTAACCGGTCTAGCAAGTTATGATCTTAACTTATATCATTTGAATGAAGATCGAGGGTTATGCAATGTTCCACGGGGTTTTGGGGACGGGGACAGGGGGACGGCAGGGAACGTGTTTCAAGGACGTGGGGACGGGGGGTCTAAGTTTGGGGGCGGCAGGGGGATGGCAAGGGGACGGCAGAGAGGGGGCGACAGGGTGTTGAAATACATATAGTACTTGAAAAAATAGTTATAAAAAGATGTGTAAGTATAAGAATTATACATCTTGGAGACAACTAGGAGTCCCCTAGACCTCTTGAGGATACCCTAGCATCCTCGAAGTCCTAGTGGCATCTTGGAGACAGTGACACTGGTGGTGGGATGGTGGCAATGGTGGTGCGCTAGTGGGGGGACGTCCCCCCCAAGTCCCCAAGTCTCTGAGACGTCCCCCTCTAGGAAATGTGGGGTTTTTTTGGGGGGACGCGTCCCCGTGGAACACTGGGGTTATGGTTTAAAGTTGACAATGGTGGGGGTATGAGATCAAAGGTTTATATTTAAACATTTGAACGGTTATTTTCAGAAGCTAAAACTTTGACAAGAGTCTAAGAGTCACTATATTTAGCTATGTTTTGCAACTGTTTGAAAAAAATGAAAAGATCAATGGTTACCTTGATGGCGCCAAATTGAAGATAAACATTCTAGATTTGAATTCTATTTGAATTCCAATGGATAGGTGTGGAATAGATGACAGGGAACAATGAAAGGCTTGAAAAAAGATTGATACTATCATTGATACCATGTTTTTCTATGGAAAAATACTCAAAAAGGAAGTGTTAACAGACTGTAATGAGGCTTTCACAGATTACTATCTTTGATTTTCTTATCATTTGAGTTCATTCTTTTCATGGTAAGTATGGTTTTGATGTGGAGAAGGCAAATATGAATAACAGTATTCAAGGATGGTAGATAAGAGAAGTGTTTTCTCTGAATAGGTTAGAATGATCTGAACGTGGTCATAGGTGTTTGAAATTTGTTTGGAAGAAATGTAGTGTGTGAAAAGGTAGACATGTATAATTGTATTCCAACTTTGTATTCAATGTGTATGCTACTTTTCTGATCTAAACATGATGGTTTCCAATGGAGTCAGTGACTTTTAAGAACAGTAATTTTCTAATTGATGAATTTATACTATGGTAAGTGTGAATAAGGGAGATGGAGTTTTTGGTGTTGCAGAGATATAGTAATTTTTCTAGAAACAGAGTAACCCTCTTAGTTTTGCTTATTTCTTTTGAAGTGAGGCTTTTTCAGTGAGGCATGTTGTTTAGCCAATGAGGTATATTTTGTAGCCAGTGAGGCATATTGTGTAGCTAGTGAGGCTTTGCCAATGAGGCATAGTATGTAACCGATGAAGTTTTAGCCAATGAGGCTTAATGAAACCTATTTTTAGAGTGGTTTCTCACCCTTTAGGGTTTTCCACTCGTAAAGCTTGTGGTATGCCTCCTCTTGGTGGTTTTCCATATTGTGCTTAATTGTTCATCTTTGTTCAAGTATTATGTTTTGATTTGCATATCATTGTGGCTCTATAAAAATTCACTACCTATGATATTTGAATTGTTTTCAATGGGTCTCTTTGCATAATACAAGTGAGTTAAGTATTGAAATTTGATTCCTCATTAGACCACTGATTCACCCCCCCTCCCTCTCAGTGGTCCTGTACTCCAACACAATCAATATGTTAAATGCATTTAAATGATCTACCATGGATCCTCCATCTTCCATCTTCAGAGAATGCATTTTATTTCTTAAATACAACTTCTTCACTAGGGATTTAGCCTAATAAATATCTCCAAGTTTTTTCCAAATGTCTTTTGCAATTTTCCCTTCATGGATATTCAAGATAACAAAATCAATAATGGCAGCTATAGGAATCTCCCTAGCAATCCGATTTCCAAAATTATCAAAAAATTCAAACTTACCATCTCCCTTTCTTCCTTTGATGACTCCACCAAGAAGTGCCTCATCCCTCACAAGGAATTCACCCCTCACATTTATGGTGCCCCAAAAATTCACAAACCTAGCATACCCCTTAGGATAATTGTTGACATATCTCATTCCCCCACCTACAATTTAACTTATTTCCTTAATAATTTGATCTCTCCTCCTATTTGAAACACTAATTCTTTCATCAAAGACTCTACCAATTTCATCAATTTCATTCAAGACAAAAAATATTGAGGACAACGGAATCCTTGTCAACTTCGATGTTGTCTCCTTGTTCACTAAGGTCCCCATTGGAGACATTGTGGAGCTAGTCAAGCGTAAAACCAATCTTGAAATTTATTCTCTTGTTGACCTTTTCCTTTGCTCCACTTTCTTCTCTTTCCAAAATGTGATTTACGAGTAAACTGATGGAGTTTCCCTAGGCTCCCCATTATCTCCTATCATAGCCAACCTTTACGTGGAATATTTTGAAGAGATGGCTCTCAATTCCTTCCCTCTTAAGCCATGTTGGTGGAAACACTATGTTGATGACACCAATTTTTGTTGGGCTCATGACCATAAACAACTTGACCTTTTCCACTCCCATTTAAATAACCTAGTTGATTGCATTCAATTTACCAAATAAATCAACTCAAACAACCAACTTCCTTTTCTTGACGTCCTCATTATCAAGAAAAATGATGGTTCCTTTGCTCATCGTGTCTTTAGAAAATGAACACATACATAGCTCTACCTTCATGCTTCTTCCCACCACCACCCAATACAAAAGGTTAGTTTCCTCAATACTCTAGCAACCCGAGCTTATCACATTTGTGATAAATACCACATCGATCTTAAAATTTCACATCTTTACCGTGTCTTCAAGCTCAATGGCTATCACGATAAGAAAATCCTCAAAGCCTTTGAGATTGCCAAAAATCACACTAATCCTAGACCCCCAAGCCTATCGGTACCAATGATTTCCATTTTTCTACCCTCCCCTATGTTGAAGGCCTCTCCAACAAGATTTTTAAAGTTCTTTAGAAGAAAGGTATTTCTTGTGCCTTCAAACCCATATCCACCACAAGAAATATCATCCCATCTACTAAGGATCCCTTACCGCCTCTTCTCCATGCTCGAGTGTACAAGATTGATTTCTCCTATGAGACTCCATATATTGGAGAAACGGGGCAATCCATCAACACTGAAATCAAAGAGAATTGTGCAGACATTAAACATGATATAAACTCCAAGTCAGCCCTAGCTAAGTATTCCCACCACACCAAGCACCACATTTTCCTTAAAAACACCCAAGTGGTGATTAAAGAAGACTTTTTTTTTAAACATAAACTTCAAGAAGCCATTACCATCAAAGACCATGTCATCAATCTCAATCGGGATGAAGGTTGGTAGTTAAGTCTAGCATGGCACCCCCTTCAAAACTCCTTCCACTCCAACCCTTCCCCATAATTTTTTCCCTCTCATTTTCTCCTGTACCTACCCATCTTTCCCCCTTATCTTTATCTTTTTATCTTTTTCTTCTTTTGCATCCTTCTTTTATCTGTCATTTTTTGTCATTTCCCATCCTTTTTGCCTTTAATTAAAATATTATAAAACAAGGAGTCATTGTCAACCTTTTTAGATTTTCAATTGACCCCTTGGTTTATAATATCTTAATAACTCTATTGTTCAATTATAGTTACCAAATAATAACTTATTTATTATTGAGAAACAACTTAATTAAGTTATTAAATTGTTTCTTAATAATAAATACTTATTATTAGTATGGGAGACTAGCGCAAGTAAGCGAGGTGGCGAAGTGCAAGGAGCAGAGGAATGAAGGCCAGAAGGCATTGCGGGGAAGAAAGCAGAGGCATGATATGCCAGAGGAAGACACCGACTGTTAGTGGGAGTGGGCAACGGATGCAGAAACTCGAAGCAAGGAGAAATGGAGCGAACGATTCCTTTTGAAGAGCTCAAGGAAAAGATCAATAATGGATAGTCAGCATATGGGAAAGTAGGCAAGAATCTAGGAGCAAAAATGTACAGACCCTAATGGGTGATGGAAAACAATATCTGGGTGGATAAATGTCATCCCTACTATCAACCCAAGTACCGACTAGAAGTCGAATCTAAGCGAAGGAGGAATCGTTCAAGGCATCTAGAGGGACAAGGGCCTCCATGGGTGAGACCTAACTAATATGCTAAGGCCAATGATAACTAGGGAGGAAATCAGGGATCAAACAAAAGAGGCAAGCAAAATTTTAGAAGATTGAATGGGTGGTTTAGGAAAAAGCCAAGTATGGACAGAGACAAGACCAAAAAATGGTGTCAAGAAGATCACAAAAGGACACCACCATCCAAGCCATCCATGGATGCTAGATCGACAAAGTCGAGTGAAGAGGATAGTGGTAAGTCCCATCCAACCTCGATACCCTCATTTTTTGTAAGTAATGAAATAACCAAAAGAACGTGAGAACCACTTCAAGAGGTGGGTATGTTTTCTAAATGGGGGGGCGAAGGTCATAAGAGCCAAAAAATCTTGGAAAATTGGTGCATTAAAACCTAGGGAGAGGAAATAATAGTGAAAGCCCTCGAATATAATTGATTTCTTATTACTTTCTCTGATCAAAAGGAAAAGATTAAGGTCCTAAAAGCGGGTTCATACTTCTTAGATGGAACTCAATTGCACCCCATAGATTGGTGCACAAATTTTGAGCCAAGGAAGATAAAGGCCTGAGGAAAGAGCGGTGTGGCTGAGACTATACAACTTGCCCTCAGAGTACTAGATTGAAGAATCTCTAAGGGAGATTGGAAGACAGCTAGGAAAACTCCAATGTGTAGATAAAATTCAGGAGGATTTGGAAAAAGGGTCTTACGTCCGAATATGTGTATCGATGGCACAAGACATAGAAGTGACAAGGATGGTGGATCTCATATCAAAATCAAGTTCCTGGAGGCAAGAGGTGATTAGGGAAGATTTCCTACAGATCTGCTACAACTACAAATCAGTGGAGCATCGAAAAAATATATGCATAGTATGGGTTGAGGTCAACAACCCCAATCTATTCAAGGGGGGGAAAGAGTTGGAAAGGGGGAGGGAGAACAACCTAGAAACATGGCCATCAACCAAATATTTGGGAAAGGAATTGATAGAGTCAATAAGACTACCAAAGTCAAACACCAAGGAGACAGGGTTGGGAGGTAGAGGCTCGGTGGATCCATAGGCAGAGGAAAGCCAAAAAACATATTGGGCAATTCAATATGATCAACCATTCATCTCAGGCTTGGATACTCAATTCGAGGAGGGCTTTCTCCACCTTACAAACATCAAGATTGAGTATCAATCAGTGGAAATCATAGGGAGGAGGAGGACTAAATCTAAGCCAAAGGTCCCAGAGGTAGCCCAAATAAAAGAACGTACCAGCTTCAAGGATTAGGAGGCAAAAGTTGAAGAAGGCCAAGATCAGGGAAGCATGGGATCAAAGTTAGATTATGACAATCTTTGAGGAATATCAAGAGGGAATCCTAGCTGAAAGAGGAATTGAGTAAATCCCTTCTAGCAAGAAAATGCTAAGGATGAAGTCTGTCAGCCAAAGAGGATGCAAATGCAACAAATAGAAGCTAACGATGGCAGGATCAGCCAAATTCCAAAAAAAATTGAGCCAAACGATCCTAAGAAATGGGAAGGGACTCCCCCTTCCTGGGGAGCCATGAGAATCATAAGCTGGAATGTTAGGGGCTTGAATGCCCCTAGCGAGTGGCGTCACTTTAGGCACCAAATAGATAGCAGTAAACCAGATGTATTGTTCATTCAGGAGACAAAATGGAGTAGGGAGTTATAGGAGAAGCAAATGAAGTATTGGAAGGGCTAGGAAGGGTTTCTTAAGGAATCAATCAAGGCTTCTAGTGCACTGGGAATAGTGTGGAACCTAGCCACAGTATATTGTAGCCTCCTAGAATCAAACCAAAATTGGTTGATGGTCTCGATAAGGACATACCAAGGGAGTGGAGATTTCAAACTAATTAATGTATACAAACCTATATCCATAGCAGACAAGAGGAATCTTTGGGCAGCAATCTCAACTTCCGTAAGATAGTTAAAAGAAGAAAAAATTATAATTGGTGGGGACTTCAATGCCACCTTGAATAACTTGGAGAAGTAGGTTGGGATGAGAACTCTAACTAGGCCTCAACTGGACTTCCAGGACTTTGTGGACAATAACATGCTAAGGGAGATACCAACAAAAAGGGAATATTCACCTGGACAAACAGAAGAAGGGGCCATAATTGAATTGCAGAGAAATTGGACAGATTCCTAGTGGCCAGAGATTGGAGCAAGGGGGTGAATATGATGGAAGCCTCAATCTTACCTTGGAGTGGATCGAACCATTTCCTGATCCAACTTATAATTCAACCTGACAAATTTAAGGGTGGCTTGCCCTTTCGATTCAAAAATATTTGGTCAAGAGAGCCGAATCTACTAGACCAGATATCGATATGGTGGAAGGAAGTTTGGATAGGTAATCACTCATATCTATTTTCATTTCAGAAGAAACTATCCCATATCAAAGCTAAACAACAGGTTTGGAACAAGGAACATTTCAAAAACATATTTGAAGAGAGCGACAAGATAAAGACTGAACTTAGGACTTTGAATGAGAGAGTAATAGAAAAGGGTATGGGGCAGGAAGAATTCTTCAAGGAAAAGGAGCTGCTAGATTCTCAGTCTGAGATTTTGGCAAGGATGGAATGTTACTAGAAATAGAAGTCCAAGGAATTGTGGCTTCAAGGAGACAAAAATATAAAAAAATTCCACAATTCAACCCTGGTCAAAATAAATACAAGCAAGATCACAGAGCTTGTAAGAGAGGATGGGTCCCTAGCTAGAAACGAGTAAGAGATCAGCCAAGAGGCCATCAAGTACTTTAAGACTCTATTCAAGTAGGAAGCTCAGCAGGATGGGAGACCCAGGGAGGATTTCATTAGAGGTATACCAAACATAATCTCAAAGGCAGAAAATAGAGAACTCATCAAACCAACCTGCATGGAAGAGGTCAAAAGGGCAACCTTCCAGCTTGGAGCAGACAAATCCCCAGGGCCAGATGAATTCTCGGCCTTCTTTTATCAAATTTTTTGGGAAATAATTAAGGAGGACCTAGTCAAAGCAGTGGAAGAATCAAGAAAAAAAACAACAATGTTAGGGGAAATTAATCATACCTTCATTGCACTCATTCCAAAAAAGAAAGAGATAAATTGCATGGGGGACTTTAGGCCAATCTCTCTATGTAATACAATTTATAAAAAAGTAACGAAAGTTATTGCTAATAGGCTCAAGTTGGTAATCAACAAAATCATATCAGAGGAGAAAAGTGGATTCATCTCGGGCAAGTCGATTGCCAAAGGCATAATAGTGGCGCATGAAACAATCCACATGACAAGGAGGTTAAGACAACCAAGAATGAGTCTCAAACTAGATATTCTAAAAGCCTACGATCGAGTGGATAGACGATTTCTGCTAGACGTGTTGATTGACTTTGGCTTTGATAAAAAGCTAGTGGAGTCGATTAAAAGCTATATAATTGCCCCAATATTCTCAATCTTGGTCAATGGAGTAGCCCAGGGTTTCATTAATTCATCCCAGGGATTAAGACAAGGGGATCCACTATCCCCCTTCCTCTTCATCATAATGGCAAAAGCCCTTGGCAGAAAAATCAGCCAAGCTAGATTGGATGGATCATGGAGAGGCATTGAGGTTGCCCCAGGAGTTGTGGAAAGCATGCACCAATAGTTCATGGATGACACCATTTTTTTTGGACAAGCCACAAGGGTAGAGGCAAGGAAGATGAAGGAGGTGTTGGATGATTACAGCAGGGCCCTAGGACAGGCTATCAATTGGAGAAAATATAAAATTTTCTTCCTAAATGTCCAACCTAGACTACATCGTGACCTTGCAATGATTCTGGGTGTAAGACAAGCTAGCCTCCCTGGGAGATTCCTGGGGATGCCCCTTTTTGTTGGGACTAATCATATTGGCCTTTGGGACAGGCTAGTAGGAAACTGCAAAAATAAAATGGAATTATGGAAGGGTAAATGACTAACCTCAATAGGAAGGTTGCTTATGGTGAAAACCATTATGGCAGCTATCCCAGTATATTCCATGTCATGTCTGAAAATCCTCAAGGGCATTATGGATCAACTCAACCAAATTATGAGTAAATTCTTTTGGAATGGGCTAGAGGAAACAAACAGGGTTCCTCTGCTGGCTTGGGACAAGGTCTACAAACCGCAAGCATCGGGTGGAGCAGGAATCAGACAATTGAAGGACATGAATCAGGCAATGGGTGCTAAATTGGTCTAGAAAATGTATACCAGCGATCAAAAGTGGGTGAGAATTTTGAGGATAAAATACCTACATTCAGAGGACCTAGTGAGCATAATCAGAACACTCAACCCACCACAAGGTTTGGCAATTTGAAACTTTATTTACGAATGCAGGGACATCATTTCCAAGTGGGTGATCCCACAAAGCTGGTTTACAATTTGTGAGA
Source organism: Sequoiadendron giganteum (assembly GCA_007115665.2). NCBI lineage: Eukaryota > Viridiplantae > Streptophyta > Pinopsida > Cupressales > Cupressaceae > Sequoiadendron > Sequoiadendron giganteum. Next base: position 473,916,348 of record CM021100.1, on the reverse strand, counting down.
GGAACTGATTTTTGTTGAAATCGCATATTTTTAGAAAATATAATGATTTAAGCCTTAAAAAAAATCATTTTAAGGATTCCAATTGAAGAGGGTTTTATCAAACCACCTTAGATCAAACCCCCTTGAATAGAACCTTGCTATTTTTAAACCATACCTATAAATGAGTCTCCTTTACACCTATCAAAATGCTGATAAAAAATCACTTTTGATTTACCTTTTGGGGGATCAAATGAATTCATTTAAAATTTATTTCAAATGATTATGGTCGTCCTTAGAATGAGCTATCCAATGAATATAATTTTAATATGTTTTGGTTTTATTATGTATTTATTTTTTTAGTTTTATTAAACATAGGTTTTTCATCGAAAATGAAGGTCTTCATTTTGTACATGTGGAAAAATAGTAGATTATCAAAAAATATTGAAAAATATGAGTGCACTAGATATTGAAGTCCTTGATCCAACAAAAAACTAATAATTGAATTTCAATAAATACAAAAAATGTTACGCGTTATACAGTCGAGCTATGTCTGAATTGTAATTGGTTTGACTTCAAAATTTGATTAAAGAAAAAATATTCAATAAAAAACTATCTAACCAAGTGGAAGCACTAGATATCAGAGTTACAAATCTAAATTTCAAAGAATTATAATTTTATCCTTCATGGAAAAAAAAATTATAAGTTATATGGTGTACGTCACTTTTTTTTAAAAATGTTTTTTGAAAAAAACCAATTTTCGTGGGCTCAATGGAAATAAAAGTGCAATCTGATTCCAAAAAAATTGAAAAAAATATTTTTAGAATCTACAGACAAAATGTGACGAGACTCTAGTTTACATCATCTTGAAATTCCTCATGGTTTAGCTAGTATAGGTGCTCGAATGTGAAGATTTAGTTAAAAATAATAATTTTAGTGTCCAGTTTGGCCACAAATTGTAAACCACTATTGTGGGATCACCCAAGTGTGTCATGTGGGAAGTTCATAATGGAATGAGTGTATCCTTCTGGGAAGATTCGTGGGACAAATTCTCAAAGTTAGGTAATATGGAGGACCTGACAACAATCAAGGAAAAATCACTCAGGGTTTGGGCTTCGAAGGTGAGTGACTATGGAGGTAAGGTATGGATTAACGAAACACAATAGTGGAGATGGAAAAACCTAGATGTACTCAATGCCTCTGATGCTCAAAACAAGGCCTTGGAATTGATCTTGAAATCAAGGACTATCCATGTTGGCGAAGGGGAAGACTTATTGAGGGGGGTTGCCTCAACAGATGGAGAATACAAATTAAAGATTGGCTACAAGCTCAAGGAAAGGGTGGAGGAAGGAAAAACCTGGCCAAATGTACTCCTATGGGGGAAGAACGTCCTGCCTAAAGCAAGGTTTTTCACGTGGTTAGCTACCCAAGAAAAAATTCTAACGCAGGATAGGCTAGTAAAGCTAGGCTTTAGGAGCCCAGGAAAATGTATAATGTGCAAGCAATAGGAAAAAAAAATGTCCCATCTCTTGCTCTCATGCTCGTATGTGGAATACTGTTGGAAGTTTAGGTTCGATCTCCTAAGTTTTCTGACCCCACTGCTGTCGAACCTTTGGGATTGGTTGTTTGCATGGCCAAAGAAGACCAACAAAGGAGTCTTCAACAACATATGGAAAATAGTGTCATCCATGGTTTGTTGGGAAATATGTAACGAAAGAAACAGATGCATTTTTCAAGAACAATCATTGGGCAGAGAGCTGCTAGCAAGGCATTTGGTCAAATCAATGGTGGAGTTAGTGAACAATGCAGTGAAAAGGATAGCCTTTCAAAAACATGCCTTCTTTAACAAAGATATTAAGCTTACCAACAAATTCACCAGTCTTTGCATCCCTCCCATTGTCAGAGCCATGGGGCCGATTCTGAAGGATGAAAGCAGAAGAAGAACAAAATGGTTGAAGCCGTTACCTAGATGGATTAAAGTAAACTTTGATGGAGCCTCCATGGGTAATCCTAGATCGCCAGGAATAGGTTGTGTGGAAAGAGACTCTGAAGGTAGGGAGATAGCACAAAAGGCATAATACATTGGACGAACAACAAATAATTTGGTAGAATAATGGGTGGCACTAAGTAGGCTGGAATTGGGAAAATCCATCGGAGTGTCGAAGTTGCACCTAGAGGGAGACTCTCTAATCATAGTGAATTCTATCAGAAGTAACTTCAACTCGAACTAGTTATTGCGTCAATGGTTACATCTGATCTGGAACTTCATCACATCCTTCGATGAATTCCAAGTCAACCATGTGTACCATGAAGGAAAGACAGTGGTGGACAAGTTGGCAAAAAGGGGCGATGGCGGAGGTAGGGTACATTCAAGGAGGAGCTAGCTAAGCTTCAGTCGTGCGAGGTGTCATTAGGAAAGGAAGGTGTTGAAGGTGGTGACGAAGAAATCAAGACATAATATGGGGTGGGATTTGGCTGGCACCCTGTATCCATTGAAACCTGCAGCTCATACGATAAGTGTGCTTCAAGAATTGGAAAGCTTCATAGTTGTCACTAAAATCATCCCTGTAAGATATAGACAATCAACTCAAAGAAACGAAACGTCACTTCAATCAGTATACCTCGAGAATGTAAGATCTATAATTAAGGTGTATTCATGCAAAAGGACGACGTAATAAATTAAGTGCAAGAAAGGTAATAGTTGGTTATAAGTGTGGTTAGCGATAGTGGAAAGGCCACATTTGGAAGCCTAGTAGAGAAGCATTTGGAGAGAACTAAGATGGATACATCTGTGTACCTAGAAACAACTACAACCATGGTGCCATTCCAGGGCAAGGTGACGGACGTCAAGTTGTGTGGGGTTCTTATGGTAAAAGATAAGTTGGTCATCCATGCAATGCGAGAGGTTCTGGGTCATGAATTCATCTGGTCATACCATAAGCACCGGCTCAACATAGACATCCCAGCGATGTTCTTGGCTCTTGCACTCCACAAGGGCATGGCGAAGCCGAGGGTGAAGAACCTCTACCAGCATCTCTTCAAACACATGTACCTAGGTGAGATAGATGTAGTACTAGATAATATCGATGAAAATGGGTTGATTCCTATGCCTCAACACTATTACCTATTGAAGAGACGGGGTGCAAGGCCAGTACTTAAGTTTCTAATTCTGACAATGGTGGAGCCTGAGGAAATGGAGGAATGGTGTGGGGATATTGATATAAATCTCAAATTCCTCCTGCATATGGTGGGCCTCCTTCCGCCCATGACAAAGGATGACCTGGGGAATTTCATGGCTCGTGAAGGATTTGCGGTAGATTGCGATGACAAGGGAGGAAACACCCTAGTGACCCCTGTGTTACCAGACTTAGGAGAGGATTGGCAGGAAGAGGATGGTCGGGATGTGGAAGAGATAGCCAATGGCCCAGCACACAGGAAATGCAGACTAGAATTCCCACTAAAATCCCACGTTGCACACACAAAGCAGATGCAAAAGGAAGAGAAGGAAAGGGGCTCAGGTCATGAGGAATCAGGCCCCATCTTCACTGCTCTACGCGGCCCCCGGAAGTCGAGAGGAAGGAAAGAAAGAAAGCCCTGATGAACCATGGTGGTGATGTGGGTTAGCAAAATAGTTTATCTTATTTAGGGTGATCCCACAATAGTGGTTTACAATTTTTGACCAAACTGGAGACTTAAATTATTATTTTTAACTAAATCTTCACATTCAAGCACCTATAGCGGCTAAACCATGAGGAATTTGAAGATGATGTAAACTAGAGTCTCATCACATTTTGTTTGTAGATTCTAAAAATATTTTTTCAAAATTTTTGGAATCAGATTGCACTGTTTTTTTCCATCTCCCACGAAAATTGGTTTTTTTCAAAAAACAACATTTTTAAAAAGTGATGCATACTGTATAACGCATAATTTTTTTTCCATGAAGGATAAAATTCCAATTCTTTCAAATTTAGATTTGTAACTCTGATATCTAGTGCTTCCACCTAGTTAGATAGTTTTTTATTGAATATTTTTCTTTAATCAAGTTTCAAATTCAAACCAATTACAACTCAGACATAGCACGACCGTATAATGCATAACATTTTTTGCATATATCGAAATTCATTTTTTCTTTTTTTGTTAGATCAAGGACTTCAATATCTAGCGCACTCATATTTTTCAAAAAAAAATTGATAATTTTCTATTTTTCCACATGTGTAGAACAAAGAACTTCATTTTCGGTGAAAAGCCTATATTTAATAAAACTAAAAAAACAAATACATAATAAAACCAAAACATATCAAAATTATATTTTTTGGATAGCTCGTTCTGAGGACTACCTGACTTTAGTTGGGTTTGTGAAGTCTTCACCATTTTCATATTCAAACCGAGCTTTGAAGTGCAAAAAATTAGGGTTTTTTTCTGAATTTTGTTAAACATCACGAAAATGGGGGGTTCGCTCGAACCAAGGGGGTTCGAGTGAACCCCCTTCCCAAAAGGGGTTTTCATGGGAATTTTTTCTGTGCATGTAATTAATGGGTTCGCTCAAACCCTGGTTCGAGTGAACCCTTAAAATGTAAAATTTTGCCATGGGGTCATTTTTGGTGAATTTTCCTTCCTCACTAGAATTGTAAAACACTATTGTGGCTTCACCCTTTAGTCATATCAGGTAATAGGATGAATGCAGTTAGGAGGGTGGGTCTGTTTCTCTGACGGATAGTAGAGAATTTTGCTTTGTTGTTAGGCCGATATGGAATTTTGAATTTGGAACTTGGGTCGAAAGGTCACCAATATTCTGTAAGTTTTTTTTCGATAATATATGGCACTGGTCCTATCTAGCTATTAACTTGCCAAAAAAAATGCTTTCTATTATTAATTTTTATTAACTTATTAGTAAGTTGCTTTTGATATTTAGTTCTTTTTTAAAAACGTAATAATTCTTGCTTATTTTTTATTTTTCCCCTTTTATGTTTTCCCCTCCTTTTTATTAATATATTTTTTGCATAATCAAATAAAAATTATTGATAAATAACTTAAAAATTATTATTAATAAGCTAAGTTATTTATCAATAATTTTTAATTGATTATTAATTATTATTTTTATTCTTTTATTATTATCAATAATTTGGTTCTCCTTATAATGAAGTTTTTTGAATAGCTTTTTTTCTAAGTTATTATTAATTAAGTATTATTAGTAATTACTCAATAATTATTATTAAGTATTTATTTCACTTTATTTTTATTTTTATGTAATTACTTTATTTATTATCTCTTAATGGAATTTTTTATACTTAGCTTATTATTTTTCATTTCGTTTTCAGGCTTTTCTCTTGTCTTTATTGATTTCCTTTTGTATTTTCTTACTTCATTGTGATTTTGGGTTGATATAATTTTTATTCTTATGTTCTTTATATATTGATTTTTTTATTTTTTTTATTCTTTTCTTTCATCACATCTATTTCACTCTTTATTAGGCTTGATTTGCATCTCCAATTCATTTTTTCCTCTTTTTGATGATGGATCACTGTGTGATCCAAAACGCCCAAAAAAAAAAACACAATTAAATCCAAAAACTAAACATTGTAACTCTATGAAATTTGGAAAACTCATACCAACAATTTAAGTCTTATTTATCATATCATAAAGACAAAACATAAATATATGATGATCATAAAGTATTAACGAAAATCTTGAGGTCACTAGACGGTCTCGCGCCCCACTCCATATGCACTCCATATAATGCTTAAGCTTAAATATTATGCTTAAGATTTCACATACATAATATTCTTATAAACGCAAAAAGAAGGGCATTAGGTATGGCATTAATAAAGGTAAATATCATGTTTCATGGAGGTGTCTTTAGTTTAATAAAGCAGCACCGGCCTATTGTACGGGGGTACCAAGCTGATAAAAAAGGTCAGTACATTTGACAGTCATCAGATTGTTTTCCTTTTATGTATATTATTTTCTTTGTATTGTTTTAATACAAAACTGTGTTCGAACGTTTTTATCTTTATTCACTGTGTGTTTTTTAAACCATCAGCTATACGGCAACTGCAAATAATTAAGGACAGGCAATTTTACAAATAGAACGGCTGATGATTTGTGAAAAATAGCAGGCATGAAATGACAAAGAAGAGAATCTTCATACTCACTGGTCGATCTAACCCCTCGTATACACTTGATATTGAATAAATATAATCGTAATTTCAATGAACTCAAGTTATAGATGATCTTAACCATTCATTCTTTTAATTAAAAAACTACATATATACCTAATCAATTCACAGAAGAATTTTCTATTCAAGTCTTAAGTATTTGATTTTATGTTTTCAAGGGAGCCGCCGTAACTAAATGAATTCCTACTTACGAAGCAACCATAATTGACTTCCCCTCTTGAGTAGTTTTGGTTTTACACACTGATATGGCAAACATAATTGCACGTACCATATCTTGCTAAAATCAGAAATATTTCTTTCTTTTTCAAGTTTTACTACAAATCTTACGTTGAAATTAATGGCATGTTAGCCAATCAGATATCCAGAGTTGGTGATTGACTTAAGAAGTCTTGCGTTGAAATTGATGGCATGGTAGCTAAATTGGAACCTCTAGAGTTGGTGATCATCTGTAACTTGAGTTCACTGAACTTGCAATTAGCAGAAGTGAAGCTATTTAAGACGAATTAGATTGATTTCAATATCAAGTCTATACGAGGGGTTAGCTCGACTAGTGAGTGTGGAGATTCTCTTCTTTGTGATTGCATGCCTGCTACTTTTTACAAACCATCAGCAGCTCTACAGTTCGGCAGTAGCAGCGCAGGAATTGGGTGAGTGCATTATTTCAGTCTTTCGTTTCAAACTGTGTTTTATGAGAGGAATGCACAAAAGAATTTCAATGGTTTATGTTTGGTATATTACATTAATGGGGGACGTTTTGTGCTTGATGTTTGCAGAATACCCATTTCCATTTATGACTGCAGATGCTAAAAAAGCAGCTGCAAGAAAATATGATTACATTGTGGTTGGGGGAGATACAGCAGGGTGTCCTCTGGCAGCAACACTGTCACAGCACTATTCTGTTTTGCTATTGGAAAGGAGAGATTCCCCCTATGGAAATCCGGACATTGAAGACATTAAAGGCGTTTTCAAGGTTCTTGGGGATCCCAATGAACTCCCTTACGTCATTGAGGGATTTGTTTCAGAAGATGGAGTGCAGTTGGTAAGGGGAAAAGTTCTTGGCTGTGGAACAGCCATTAACGCTGGTTTCTACAGCAGGGCAAGCTCGGAATTCATTCGAGAGATGGAATGGGATGAGAAACTTGTAAACGAGTCGTATGAATGGGTGGAGAAGTTGAATGCCTTCAAACCAGACAAGCTTTTTCGTTGGAATTCTGCTTTCAAGGATGCGCTTTTGGAAGCTGGAGTGTTTCCTTATAATGGGTATACTCTGGATCATTTGGAGGGCACCAAGATTGGTGCTTCAACCATTGACAACAACGGAAGGAGACACACAGCTGCAGATCTTCTGCAATATGCCAATCCAGATAACATTGTGGTTCTTCTGAATGCTACGGCCACCAGAATCCTCTTTGATTCCTCATCAGGTACACTTGCACTTTCATTTTTATGTTTTCCTTGTTTCGGTATCCGCCTGAGCTCCCTTTCCCTAAATATTAATCAGTTTAATGGTTTAAGATATATATCTTGAAATTTATTTATTGTTTCGTTAAAAATAGTGATTGGGGAGTGATAATTTTTTAATTTAAAAATACATTTATTTTAATAATAAAATTGATCCTTTTTTTTATGTTGGGTTTTTCATTTTTATTTTTTATGAGTAGTCTTGACATATTAATTAAAAAAATTATATGTAATAAAAATAGTCTGCAAACATTTATTTGTTTTTTGATTGGATCTTTTAAAGATCACTTCATATTTATTTATGACTATTAATATAAATATTTTAAATATATCTATATTAAAAATATGGAGAGATATTTTGAGATATGTTATATACTTGAGAGTTATTTCTTTCCAATAAACTATGGTCTTGGGGACTGCCTCCTTTATAATATCAAAAAACTTATGTTTCATTTGTTTCAAGAGAATCAAAAACCTTATACATGTGCAAGGGATTACAAACAAAAACCGTTGATCATTTTGACTACATGCATAAATCATATTTAAATCTAACTTCCATCAACAATCTTTCTACTTTATTCTATGTTTCTAGACAAAATGTAGAAAATACCTTATAAGAATAAACTTATAATGTTTACTCATCCCTAGAGATTTTAGTAATAAAAGTGTTGGGCTCAACTATTCTTTTTGTCACCTTAAATCCTAAAGCTTATTTCAGAAAATCAAATCTTTTTGTTGCTTTACTTTTCCTCCTAGTTTTGTCTTTTAATTACCATATTTAAATGAATAACCTTCATTATTCCAAAACCACTCTATTGTTATTTATCAGATTCTAGTCTAGAGGTGGTAAACCTACACCATAAAATACTTCCACAATGACATCCTCTAGTCCTCCTAATAATTGACTTCAAATCAAAGTAGTAGTGAATTTTTTATTGAACTCTTTGTCCCCCTTGAGATTGAACATTACAACCACAAAAAATGAGGACATATAAATTACTCTGCACTGATAATCCACTTCCATAATAATAACATGAAGTATTAAACCACTACATATTTTGAAAACATATTTCATCCTTTTGTCTAGCTTTCCACAAAGAAAAGTCATTTTTTCTTGGCTACTCAACGAGTGTATCTAAAAAAAGTTTGATAAAAACAAGCCTTATAATCATCAATGCTTCATCATAATTGTTGATTTGTCCTCCTTAATGATCATAATAACCTATTTTTCATACACTTTTATTGCATACTAAGACTCAATTAAAGATGTAGACATCTAAACATTTGAGTTCCACCTTCTTCTTTTGAATTAAATGAGTTCATTTTATCTATCAAAATTGGTCAAGGATCCAAATTAGAGTCTATTATACAATCATCTTTCATTTTTATTGCAGAAATAGCAAGAGTATATGCTTCAATGTTGATTTCCTTGCATTTATGATCTACATTGAAACTTTCTAACTTATCCAAAGAGGTCAAACTTAAAAAAGGAAGTTATTTGTTTTTCTAGTTTAGAGAATTTTTATTTTAACTTTATTGATTATTGTCTTTGTATTACCTTCTATTTCTACTTTTTGATAATGATAAATATTACACATTCGAGGATCAATGATAAAAACTTGAATCTCAATTTCATTATTGATCTCATCTTTTAAATTTTTTGAATTTTCTCCAATAATATTACCATCTTCATTTATTATAATACATATTACTTTAAATGATTTTAGATTTCGTTTAAAAGCACCTAAACTCCATATTAAAGGAATTAATTTTGACTTATCTCATATCATTGTTCATGCATTTCCTTCTTAGATGATACAATTGATCTCAACCAGTTAATTTTTAATGAAAACCTAAATAATTTCATATTTAAATAGTTTTAATTCTTTTTAATTTTAATTAAAAATCTTTGAATTTTATTAAATGTTACCAATTTATAAGTATCATTTTTTAATTTATAGATTTTATTATTTTATTGTTTATTATTTTGATAGATGTCCTTTAAAATTGAATATCTATATTATAATTCTCACTAAAATAGTAAAAAATATATTTATTTTGATTTATAATTATTGTTTACATTTTTAAAAATTATTTTTAATTATTTCATAACTTTTTAATTAATTAAACAATTATTTACAATATTTTAAAATATTTAAAGAATATTTTATATATTAAAATTATATTATTCTTATTTACATAAAAAGTTAGTTTTTTTTTTTTACTTTATTTACTTGTTTGAGTATTAATTTATTGAGTAAAATGTTAAAACAAATAGAATCTATTTTGAGATTTTATTAATATTAATATTATGTTTATTACTAATTATTAATTATTTAATATATAAATGACTCTTGATGATATTGTAGAATATCTCTCTTAGATCAATAGCATAAATTTTATATCATTGGAAGATTATTAATATTAATATGTATTTATTATTAAATATCAATTATTTAATATATAAATGGCTCCTTCATGCTATTGTACAATACCTCTCTTAAATGACTAACATAACTTTGATATCTCTTAATATTTTATTAGACATATATTTAAGATATTTAATATATTTTTTCTATTCTTGAAAAAAACACCATTCATTATTTGGGTAATTTTTTAGTTTTTTGTAGTAAATCTTTATTGTTATAAATTATTTTTTTATGTTTTTAATTTTATAGTATTTTTTAATATTTGTTCATTGTGTTTTGCTTTTATATATGCGATCATGACATGATTATTGGTACCTTCCTTCTATTGTAGAATTTCTCTTGACATAATAATGACGCATTGTGCCTTGTTGCTATTGTAGAATGTCTCTTGGAATTTTTTATGTATGTGGTCATAATGTGATTGTTTGTGTCTTCTTGAAATTGTACAATACCTCTTGACATAATAATGACGTGGTGTACCTTGGTGTGGTTGTAGAATGTCTCTTGGCATAATAAAATAGATCCTTTAAGAATATTATTTTAAATAGATTTTTAAACATACCTATTGTCAAGAGATATTAATCTTCTTAAGGTGTTTACATTGGATTTATTATTTTATTTTTTCTAAAAACTATTTTATATGTATTTTAATTTTATGTAGTCTTATTTTATTTTCTATATAAACATCATTTTTAATATCCATTTGAACTACTAAATAGATTCATGAACACATAAATATATAGGTTATAGATAAAAAAATACATAGAATATTTATTTTAATAAATTATCTATTTTAATTTTTTTTAAGAGATTTTTTACATAATGAAACAAATAATATGACACATGCAAACAATAATAAAATAGTTGAATAATTCAAATGCAATAGTTAAAATTGGATGAGTAATTTAAAAATATGTACACACAAAATTTGAAGATATGATAAAGAACAAGAGTTGTAGTACTCGAAAGCTACTAGATATTTTAAGAAAATTTAAGGGGGTGAAATGATGAGAACACACAAAAGTATTATTATTTTTATTACTAAAAATATAGCATAATATTTGGTGTCTCCCTCCTAATTTTTCATATATTAGGTATTTTAAAAAATTAGTTGATAGAAATATAGTTAAGATTGAGTATTAAAAGTTACATATTTGTTATATTTTTATTGAATATTTTTTATGATTTTATTGAAATACATAATTCCTAAAAAAATACATCACATAAATTATGCAAAAATATTTAAAAAATATAATATTTTCTTTGAATATGTTTAGAATGATACATAAAATAATCTTATATTTTATAAAAATGATTATTACATATGTATTGGAAAAAGATGAAATACTCTTTGAATAAAATAAAAATGAAGACCTTAACTTATTCATAATATTAAAAAATATGTATGGCTAAAAATCTAATAAGTAAATCTTTTCTTTGATGCTGGATTTATAAAAAAAATATTGCTAATATGTAAAACTTAATGAGATTCAAAATTAAATTCACTTTTTTAATGTTAAAACATGAATCTAGGAGTGTCAAGAGATGTGCAACACTTAGACCTAGAAATTGAAGCCTAAATGGATGCGGATCATGAAATTTTTAAATCTAAGGAATTAAAAATTCATTTACATTAAAACACATACATATTATTTTTTCATGAGATAAATATATTTTGTTAAAAGATATGAAGGATGGTCATTAATTCATCCCCATTTTCATGCACTTATCTCTTATTTTTCTTATTAATTAATATTGTATTTTTCTCTTCTTCTTTTTTTTTCTTATTTAATAAGGTATCCACTAATATTATATTTACTACTAATTGATATTATCACGGTTAAGTATTATGTTCATTATTAATTATTAATTATTTCACATGTAAATGACTATCAATTTTAAGTTAATATTTTATTACTTATATGATCATGACATGAGACTCCTTGCCATCATTATAGAATACCATTATAAACTAAAATAATACTTTTAAAAATAATAATTCAATAATTTAATTTATTTTTAAATATGTCAATTGTTTTTAGGTTTATTTGTACATGATTATAACATCATACTCTGTCTTTTTTTCATTATAGACCCCCTCTCAATGTAGTTAACCATAATAAACTATATCCATGTTTGCACTTACTATTTTTTCTTGATCTCATTGACATTATATCTTATTAGAATGATTATCCAAAACGTGATGAAATTCTTAAGTAAATCAATTCGATTCTTTATCTAAGAAGTAATTTTTTTCTTCTATCTCTCTCTCTCTCTATATATATAACTTATTTTATATTGTTAGAAACATATTAATTAGATTAACAATTATCTTCATGTATAATGTTTCCAATATAGTTATAATGTATATTTTTTCTCATTTTTTCTAATATTTTTTTCTTATTTGTCTTTACCTTTTTAAATTTTGAAAAAATATATATTATTGTAATGATATTTAAAGTTACATTAGAATTCTAATATTGGCTATGAAACTATATTGTAGGAATGTTGAAGGCTAATGGCGTTGAATTGATGAGTAATGTTGATGCCCAATTTTACAAAGTATTTGTCAACCAATTGTCACATTGGAGTGAAGTAATTTTATCAGCAGGAAGTATAGGTAGTCCCCAACTTCTCTTATTAAGTGGAATTGGCCCCTCAAAACAACTTAATGAATTGAACATTACTGTATTATTAAATTTAAACTCGATAGGGAAAAGGATTCAAGATCCACCACGCACAACAATCATTCTAGAATCATCTGAACCACTTGGATTTGAACAAGTACAATTAGTTGCTATAATAGACAATTCCCAAGTCTACATTGAGGCTGTCAGCTTTTTTCAACAACAAAATGAAAAAAACTATCAATATCTAGGTATTATTATTAGCAAGGTAGCTTTTCCCTTATCAAGGGGTGAGCTTCGATTGAGAAGTAAAAATCCCCTAGATAACCCATTTGTAAGATATAACTACTTTTCTCATCCTTTTGATGTACAAAAATGTATTCTTGCTATGAAGGTATTGTCAAATCTTACCATTACAACTTCTATTCAAGAGCTTACATTTTATGGTAGTGGAAAATCCAAAATGCTTCAATTCATAGGGTCAAAGATACCAAAAAATAAACTAGATGATAGTGCCTTGGAAAAGTTTTGCAAAGATACAGTAACAACATTTTGGCATTACCATGGAGGGTGTGAGGTTAATTATGTGATTGATAAAAAATTTCATGTGAAAGGAGTTGATAGTCTAAGGGTTGTGGATAATTCAATTTTCAAAGATAGCCCTGGGACCAATCCACAAGCCACTACCATGATGCTTGGAAAGTATGTTTTTTGTTCAAATATATTTTATATTATTTTTAAATAATGAATGATAATATTAATGACATATTTATAATGTAATATATATAGGTATGAGGAGTCTGTATCCTTGAAGAGCGGATGAACATTTATGAATATTAGATCATTTTCAAATATCATTGAAACAAAATGTTGCAAACTTAAATATTATTCAAGTTTAATGATCATCAAATGGAATCATATCATTTATATTAATTATTTTTTCATTTAATGAATATTTGAATGTTGTTTAATATCTATACTAATTTATAAAATTATAAAACAAAGGAAAAATGAGGAAAAAATTTGATGATAATCATTAGGCTAAGGCCCAAGATACACATTTATAATTCCTTCAAAGAAATTAAAAGAAAACTAATACAATTTACAACATTGAATATGTATTCTAGTAAATTATTAGACTCCTAGATTTGATTTAAAATGGGAGAAGAAAGCAACGATTTTTGTTGTGGGTAAGGAACATATAAATATTTGGAAGATAAATATGTTCATTGATGTTATTCAAATAATCATAATTTTTAAATGTGATTTTATCGCTAATAATTCCTAATATTATAAAGTAATTCTTAAGATCTAAGTCAGTTAATGATAATGTTAACATAGAAAAATAACATATATTTTTAATCAATAATACTGTAAAATAGACATCAAATAATTAAAATATTGATTAATATTAATGTATGTCAAGAGGTGAAGAATTGTAATACCACTATATTTTTGTGCCTTTGTAATGTGATGTAGTTTTATATCAAACATTTATATATTGTTTGAAGATATATTTTCTATTCTAATTCATTTCTTAGATGTATATCTAGGATATATGGACCTACATACATGTTATTACAATTAATATCAATCTTGCATAGTTGTTTTAGCTTTATTATTTTCATTTAAATGATATGACGGTTGAGTTAACTATGCCATTTTCTCTTTATTGCTTTAATAAATGATTAAATAATATATTATTACATCATTATGGTAGTCATCAATGAATACTATGATTGAAATATGCATTATAAATGTTAATTAATAGGTTTTGTTGTGTTTTGACTATTATTTTGATTAGACTAAAATAAGAAGGTCTAGTACCCATTAAAAAATGGCCATTGAGGCCAATGATGGGCTCACAAGAAGTGAAACGCCTAGAAAGATAAAGAAAAAACTTAAACAGTCTGACCAACAAAAAGAAATAGAGACAACACACTGACAAAAGACCAACAAGGGACCAAAAAATAGGTCTACAGGTCTCCCAACAACTTGAGACCACTAAAATCCTTCCACTCCTAAGCTAGGAAGTGCAGCTTCTCCTTGAAACACAAGGGGACCTTCTGAATAGCTTGAGTATCCACCATAGTGCCAAGAACCGAGTTGTCCACCTCCTTTGCTTTCTTTTGTGTGTTTTCGCTATTTTTATGTATTAGGTAGGGAGTGCAATGCTTGAATTAAGTGTGGAGACATAACTATAATCCTAATTTTGGTTAAGTAAAAATAGTATATATATTATTATTTTTATTGTAAACACATCATATTTAGTGTAGATTAATAGTACATATGATTTTGAAACCCATAATACTAATAGCGAAATTGATTAATATTCTAGATACCCCTACGCCAAAGATATACAATTTTTTCTCTTGAGTAATATTAATCAACTTCATTAATGCAATTTGCTTGATATGGGTAGAAAGGGAAAAATAATTATACTAGAACATTAAAGATTATTTAGGAAAATATTACATTTCAAGGAAAAAATATCTATTTGGGAATATTGAGTTTCGGTTTAAAGTGTTAAAAAGAGGAAAATAGGTTTTTTCTTTTCGGTTACCTTACATTGTAAAAGTGCTTTATTTTTCAAATATGTATGATGTTTGGAAAATAAATTGTGAGAGTGAAATTGAGTGAATGAGAGTGAGAGAGAGAGTGGGGGAAGAGAGATTATTTCTAAAATCCTAGCATCTATTAGAGAAGAAGGATTGATTGAAAAAGGCTTGGACTTGAGATAGAGATTGTTGGTTTTCTTGTGAATTGATAAAACATGCAACTCTTTTGTTTCTCATCATTTCTTGAGGTAATTTTCTTGTTATTTTATTGATAAATGAAATAAAATTTAAATAAAACATTTTAAAATCTTGACACAGGAATTAGTGTTTGTTTGGTACATAATATTATTGCTTTTGTTTAGGTGGTATATTATAACCCAATTTCATTAAGAATAGATATATTTCAGTTATATTTTATTTAAAGCTTTGGATTAGGAATTTTCTATGCAAACTCTTCTAAAATTTATCTGATTGAGTGATTACATTACTAGGTGAATTTGGGACAAGAGGGTATAGTTGAAATGTTAAGGTTTTGTATATTTTAATTTTGTGAAAAATTGAAGGCTTCATCAATGATAGAACCTAGATGATTGGAAAATATATAAAATATTAAATTATTATTTTTAAAATTTCAAAATTTTGAATTCAAATTATTTTATGGGAACATATAAATTTCCATAGAATTAATATGTTATTTCATTGGAATGCATGCTAAAATTTACTTTTCATCCTTCTAAGGGATAATTTCATAAGTTTTGATTAGATTAAAACTTGAAGGGCCAGTCAATACCCATTAGAAAACAGTCATAGAGATAGACAAGGAACTCACGAGAAGTGAGAAACCTTAAAAAGTAAAATAGAAACTGTAGACACCTAAATTTTACCACTTCCATATGGTCATAATCCGATCATTTATTCGTCTAATCTATCTAATTTAATTAAATGACATATTTAATTAATATTATCCCCTTCCCCTAAGGTTCCCAAAAGTATTTAATTAAATACTTTACCGTTAGCCCATTTCCTCTCTAAATTAAATAAATAAATCAATTTATTTAATTTAGTCAATTACTCTTTTCAATTTTCAATTTTTTCCTTCTCTCCCATTGTCCCATACTCCATAACCCTTTCACTAATCTGGGTTAATTTAATTAATCTTTCATTAAGATGGGCATATCCTTAATTATGATTAATGTCACATCCTCCATATCTATTCACTTGCCTCTAATCCCCATTAATTATCCTAATCACATGTTTGCACAATCCTAATCCTAATCACTTACCTTTTCTAGCATGTCCTTCAGTCAACCTTTCTTGGTACTTACCTTTTTTGGGTTGACTTCTCCCCCATATGAATTAAAAATTCACACTTACTCCCCCCATGCATTTTTCTTCCCCATGACTTCTCAAAGGCCACATCATACCCATGGGACAAGGACCCCTTTTAGGGGGAATCTTGTCTTACCCATTGGTCTCTTCCCAAAAGTGAATTAAAAATTCACTTTTATTTCTAAGGCCATCTCCAATCCCCATGGTAACAAGGGTGGACTTTCTAAAAGTCCTCACTTGTCACTTTCAGCCTCACTTGGGGATAAGGAATACCTTTTTGGGGAAATCCTCTCCCATCCCAAGGTACTTGCAAGTACCTTGGGACCACATGGCCTTTTCAATGTCACCTTATATTCTTTCCATCTCACCATGTCCTTGGCCACTTCATCTGCCACATGGTGAGATATGAGGGCTTGTGAGTCCTGAACTCACCATAGCCCTCCATCTTGGCCATGGTGGCTCAATCTTGACCATTGAATCCTCTAGAGAATTCAATTTTTTCTATAAATACCCCCCTCTTACATGCATTAAGGGACCTCATGCATTGTGATTATCCTTATGCTCTCAAATTTTCCAGCCATATCCAAGCCATATTTTTGCATCCTAATACTTGCAATTCTAGCACTTGCATTTTAGCTCATCCATTGACACATCCATGTTAGCTTATCTTGAAATTCATCCATAATTTTCCATCCTTGTATCCATCTTTTAGCAGCACTTGCCATCAAGGAGCACACAACTCCAACTCCAATGAAGGGCCAACCAAGGGAGCTCAAATAAAAGGTATAACAATCCTTTTTTATCTTTTAAATATCCTTTATTTGTGTTAACTTAGGCTAATAATTGAGGTGTTAGGTGTCATTTTCTTCTCTTGCATTCTATTTGTTTAGCATTTTTAGACTAGCAGATTTCTCATGATCATAGAAACTAAAGCTTAAATAGTTCAACCAACAAAAAACCAAAAAAGAAAGCACAGAAAGTCAAGACTAGCACAGAACCATAGGACACCTACAAGTCTCCCAACAACTTGATACCAATGATCGCATTCCATTCCTGAGATAGGAATTCAAGCTTTTTTTTTTGAAGTCACAAGCCCCTATTGAATGTCTTGGGTATTCATTGTGATATCACAAGTTGAGGTGTCCACTTTTTAACCCTTCTTCTACATATGACCATCCTCCACACTGCATGCAACCCGCTTCCCCTGGCCCTTCCTTAATTTATCCTAAAAAACCTAAAGAGTGAGGGCAGTGTTCTTCATTGTTTCTTTACTATAATCTATGATGTCAAGCTGAGGCATCGCATTATCTTCTCTCGGTTCTGATGGATGGCATCAATCTTAGTAAATTACTTTTTTCTTCCTCCATACCAACGAAGGCCCATAAATCTTCTAGCTCCTTTTCCCACCTTGCCCACTTCTCGAAAGACTTGGCTAGAGAAGCAATCATGTCCCAATGCTCCTTGTTATCTACCTCCCCTAGCCATGGGACCTGCTACTCAAGAACCTTTCCCTCCATAATTTGAATTATTTCTTTATTCGTGATCAGCTGGCCTAAGAGCCACTTCATGATATCCTTTTGAATGTTAATTGTCTCTAATATTTCATTGATCTTTTTGCCTAGGGGGGTAGCAGGGGCATGAGCTGACCTAGGTTTAGTTCTAGTTTCCTCTAGATTGATGCTCGTGTTGGGATAATTTTGAGGGTTAGGGTTAGAAATAGGAGGGGGTGTTGGGAACATCTAAGATATTCACATGAGATGAAGAGTGCACAAGAGAGTTGGCTAGGGTGGGATTCCATGACTCATCATCATTTGAGTAATCAAAATCCCCTGACCTAGAAGTAGAAATAGGAATGGGTTCTAATAGAGGGGTGTGTTTGATGGGGAGAAGGGGGTTTTATCATTCGTAGGGGATTTACTCTAGGCATGGGTGCTATGGTGAATGGTAGGAGGGGTTTCATCAATAGTAATAGAGGGATTGGGGTCCACAAGGAGATTGGTGGGGTCATGGATGGTCATATTTTTCTTGTGAATAAAGGTAGGGGAGGGAAGCAACATAGAATGAAACTTGAAAAGATGTTAAATGAGGCCTTGGTGGATGGGTAATTTCTTGTATTTAGCCTAGACACTACTAACAAATTGTTCAAGTGAAGACAAGAGCCAAAAGGGTAAATTCATTTTGACATTATGTAAGCATAGGGAAAAGATAGTGACCTTAGAATGTATGAATTAGGAGGTTAGGACTTTGATTGGATGGGTTTTGATATACAATATATAATTCTTGGATGAAGTTTTATTGTATAATAATCAGAAATAAAAAGTATTAAGTTATAAATTGCATGATGCTTTTAGTAGGTTGTATTGTTTAACAAATGAATAAAATATTAAGTTATGCATTAGATAATATCTAAAAAATGTTTTATTGTATAAAAAAACTTAATCTTGTGAGTTTAACTAAATAATAGAATGACCAAAATTGAATTTGGAATAAGATGTATTCTATTGGACAAACATGACCATTATAGTACTTAATAAATTTGAGACCATGGGTCTAGTTGGTCCTAGTTTCATTTTGGTGAATAGAGTGGATGACACTCCTTATACTAAATTTTCCTCATCTTCCTTGTTATTTTGGACTTGTGTAGTTCATCATGTGTGAGAAAACCCTTGCTAAAGTTCTTTTATATGTGATCAATATTTTATGCTATGTTTGTGTATGATAACATGCAAGGTCATCTCTTAGTTTAGAAGGGTATTCTTTAGATTCCAAAATATTTGGGTGGTGTTGATCACCATTATAATTTATTTTTAGAACCATGGTTTAAGATGTGGGAGGAGATTTCTTATAGATTTATTCTATTGAATTTCCTACAAAGAAGCAAGATATAGATACCCATATTAAGGCTTTGATCTTGCAAGTGTATTGTAACAAGTTTTATAGTTGTATATTAATACATTGGTTTGGTTCTTTGTAGTGGGGTTTTTTATTTGAAAAGGTTTTCCCCACATATATTAGTGTTTCTTCTCTTCTATTTATCCTTATTTATTATTTTTCTTAGAAATATTAATTTACATGTCATTGTACTACTAAAATTTAGTTAGATAAAAATATACATTACATTTCTTAAATGGTTTATGTGGGAAATTACTTTTCTCCTAATTCTACTTTGTGGGCATAGTTATGTGTACATGTCTCAAGCATGTTGTTAAGATAATTACATGATACTAGAGCTTCATATAGTGGGACCATTTTTTCTTATGTGTCTCATATTGCTTTCCAATAATAGTAATTTTTTGTTTCTCCCAAGTGGGTGTGATGACACAACAAGAGGGAGAATGTTGAGAAAGGTGTTGTACACCTTTAACATAATAATATTGAATATTTTATAAATTTGAGGGGTCCATCTCAAAATGGGGTACAAAACTATGGATATGCATTATTTTACGCATGTGGTTGTTGTAAATAACGTTAGAAATGTTCTTAATGTGGTTGGTGCATTTGATAAATGTATTTAATAATATGTGTTGTGGTTTGGTAAGCACATAGATTATTTGGATCATGTTTTAATGTGGAAGCTATATTGAGAAAATACATTTAAAGATGAAGGCACATTAGAGAAATAGTTCAATTATTAAATGTCTTGTGAAAACATCTAATGTGCAGTCACATAAGACATGTCATGTCGGGCGCTTGGATTAGAAATATTATTTGTGTTGTATTTGAGATTGTAATGAATCTTCTAATCCTATAGTCAAACATGGGTCCTCGCCTTAGAGATGTACTTTGGTATAGTGATTAATTATGTTTTGGTCCATTGATTAGTGGTGGATAGAAAATTTAGTAAACTATTTACTCTTATTTCCTTCTTACCTTTAAATAGAAGGCTTGGAATATTTGTTAGTTATCATCTTTCGGTTTATCATAATCTTTTTTTAGTGAGCTTGTTTTACACACATGGAGTATTGAGTAATACATGTTGAGGAGATCCTAAGGAGAATGGAGTGTGATGTTTGGGTTTAATTTGTTGTTAGATTGATCTCATAGGAGATGCAACAATAAGTCTTCATCATTATTGATGAAGGCCATTGAAATGATTGATTTGTGGGATGGATGCTAGCATATGATTTTATGACATAGAGAACACCCACATTTTCACCATTACATTCAAGGGTAACCCTAAAGATCTCAATTTAAAAGAAAAATAAATCTTGTAATAGGGTTGTCCTATGGGTTGAATATAATCCAATGAGGGGTTCACTACCAAGTTTAAACTTTGAAATGATAATGAAATGTAGGATGAAATGAAAAACCCTAATTGAATGCAAACTAACAATGAATGATTTAGAAAAGTGAATGAAACAACATAGAAAGTTACAAAATAGAATGTGTGCACCTGGAAATCTAGAGAAGGTTGAATGTAGGTCTGAATCACTAGAAATTCTAATTTCAAAACTGATAGGGACACATTCGCCAAGCTAGGTAAATCACTCCTATTTTTGGAAAACTGTGTAGGAACAGGAATCTGTCAAAAGGGTATCCAAATTTTCAAAAACCTAAAATTTGAGTAGAAATGGGACTCATTCACCAGAAGTGGCAAATTAGTCCAGTTGGGCTTTTCTAGAACTTCAAAATCTGACACTGCTCTTCTTTGTTTGCTCTATTTTTCTTGATTGGTTTTCGGATCCGAATCTCTAATTTTCCACCTGTAGGTCTTCTCCAATGTTTCACAAGGCTTGATGACAACTTTGACAACTTTAGATGATTTGCAACTTTTCTCCAATCTTGCTCCTTAGTAAATCTGCAACCTAGACCAAACCCTAGCAATAAGGTGCTACAAATATTCTTGAGATGGCTGCAATGGATGTGGTTCTTGACTCTTGCTTGAATGAATTTTATCTTGCATGAAACACTTGCTTGAATCATAAACCCTACATCACAATTGTTAGCATAATAAAAAAAATGATAGATGAAATCTCTGGCATGAGGATTTATGTTTGAATGCTGCTCTAAAATATCTGATAATATTCCTTTGAATGCTCTTGAATTCTCTTGTGAAATCTTGCGAACTCAAACTTGCTATATAAGAATGCTCATTCAACTTGCTAGGTGTAAAATGCAAGAAAGAACCTTGTATTTATACTCAATTATGCTAGAATTCCCAAAATTACAATACTACAAGCCGATATCAGATGTAAGAGAATAAAATCCCACCAGAAATTTGAATTAAATTTGATTTTGGGCCACGGGACTCATTCACCTAAGGTGGCAAATGAGTCTTGTCATCAGGTGAAATCTGCTAGTCTAAAAATGCTAAACAAACAGAATGCAAGAGAAGAAAATGACACCTAACACCTCAATGATTAGCCTAAGTTAACACAAATAAAGGGTAGTTAAAAGATAAAAAGGACTATTATACCTTTAACTTGTACTCCTTTGGTTGGCCCTTGATTGGAGTTAGAGTTGTGTGCTCCTTGATGGAAAGTGTTGCTAAAATATGGATGCAAGGATTGAAATAATGGATAGATGTCAAGATGAGATAAAATGGATGAGCTAAAATGCAACTGATAGAATTCAAAATATTAGGATGCAAAAATATGGCTTGGATATGGCTAAAAATTTTGAGATCATAAGGATAATCATACTGCATGAGGTCCTTTAATGCATGTAAGAGGGGGGTATTTATAGAAGAATTTGAATTCTCTAGAGGATTCAACGGTCAAGATTGAGCCACCATAGCCAAGATGGAGGGCTATGGTTAGTTGAGGACTCGCAAGCCCTCACATCTTGCCATGTGGCAGATGAAGTGGCCAAGGACATGGTGATATGGAAAGGGTATGAGGTGACATGGAAAAGGCCATGTGGTCCCACAGTACTTGCAAGTACCTTCGGATGGGAAGGGATTTCCCCAAAAAGGTATTCCTTGTCCCTAAGTGAGGCTGAAAGTGACAAGTGAGGACTTTTAGAAAGTCCACCCTTGTCACCATGGGGATTGGAGATGGCCTTGGAGAAATAACAGTGAATTTTTAATTCATTTTTTCGAAGAGACCAATGGGTAAGACAAGATTCCCCCTAAAAGGGGTCCTTGTCCCATGGGTACGGTGTGACCTTTGAGAGGTCATGGGGAAGAAAAATGCATAGGGGGAATAAGTGTGAATTTTTAATTCACATGGGGAAGAGGTCAATCCAAAAAATGTAAGTACCAAGAAAGGTTGACTTAAGGACATGCTAGAAAAGGTAAGTGATTAGGATTAAGATTGTGCAAATAGGTGATTAGGATAATTAATGATGATTAGAGGCAAGTGGATAGATATGGAGGATGTGACATTAATTCTAATTAAGGATATGCACATCTTGATGAAGGATTAATTAATTCAACCCATATTAGTGAAAGGGTTATGGAGGATGGGACAATGAGAGAGAAATAATGAATTAAAAATTGAAAAGGATAATTGACTAAATTAAATAAATTGATTGATTTATTTAATTTAGAGAGGAAATGGGCTAATGGTAAAGTATTTAATTAAATATGGGAACCTTAGGGGAAGGGGATAATATTAATTAAATTTGTCATTTCATTAAATTAGATAGATTAGATGAATAAATGATGGGATTGTGACCATATGGAAGTGGTCAAATTTAAGTGTCTACATTTTTCCCCTCTTCGAAATATTGTTAGTATAATAGTGGTTTGAAGAAAAATAAATGCAAATGACTCTATAGAGGAAGTGACTAGAAAAGGATGCCCTAGCATGGGAGAGATTGTGTTAGCTACTCAAACGGATGGGAGTGAAAGGTCATGTCTCAATCATGAGGGAAAATTATCAAGAAGAAGATATGGATGGATTCCGTAAACTATGCCCCCTCGAGAGGGTGATAGGAGAAGAAAAAGGGGCCCTAAGTGACTTCTTGATATGAAGAAATGGAGGGTATGGTTGGATAGAGCTTGAAAAATCATGCAGGTTTTCCTTTTGAATGGATTTGATCGGACACACGGTGTGCAAATGGCGGCCCGCAAAAATTTGGGAATTAATGAGGGCCTAAAAAGGTTAAATAACAAGTAAAAATACCCCACTTAAAAGTGATTTAAAAATGGGGGGAAAATTACTTATAGGAATTTGAGAGTTACTATTCTTCATTTGCACACCTGGCAGTTGAAGAAGAAAGAGAGAGAGGAAGAAAAGGAGGAGCGAAAGAGACAAGGATGTCTACCAATTACGATGATGAGATTGTTCACCAAGCAAATGAGGTGTGGGAATTCTTCCATGTGTGCATGTTGCCACGCTAGGTTAGGTGTCAAAACCCCCTTTGTAATTTTAAGCATTTTTGAGATATTTTTTAAGTTTAATGCATTTTTCAAAACATGGGTTTTGGTTTCAAGGTAGGTTAGGAAAATGGGTTGGGGGAAAAATTGGGATTTCACTACTGGGGTAGTTAGAATAGGTTGCTAGAGGCCACAAGAGGGAGGGAAGTGATCTACCCCGTTAATGGGAAAAAAACAAAAATAACAAACCTGAAAAGGGATAGGGAGGAAGGAAAAAAAAGGAGGGCGGACTTTCCCCAAGATCGACCCAGGTTGGTTCATCCAAAAAGAGTCAAGAGGCATTTGCACCCCAAGATAGGGGGTGGCCATGCTCTGGGAGGGGTGGTGATGCCTTGGGGAGGGGCAGTCACACTTGAAAAGTGGGGGCCATGCCTGGGAAGAAGGGGACAAAGAAGAAAAGAAAGTTAAAGGCAGGAAAAGGGGAGGGAATAGTGAGAAAAATAACCTGGGGCCAGAAAAGAAGAGGAGATGAAATGCAGGAAATAAATGATAGTGTTGTTGTATGGATGCAGCAATTTGATTAGTTGCAGACATGAGAGAGATGGTCTGAGGTGTTGACGGAAACGATGGTGGTCATGACCGGAGCAAACCACCATGCTCTGGAGTTGGCATGATTATTATATCTAATAGGATATCCCATAATGAGAGTGCATCGAGTGTTGTTGATAGCGCTCATAGAGCATTGGAGTTCAAAGACATCCACATTCCATTTTCCAAAAGGAGAGATGATGGTGATGTTAGAGGACATATGGAAGATTATGAAGCTTCCTATATTAGAGTGATTAGTGAGTGAGCTGAGTTCTATGGGGGAGGAGTTGGATCAGACCCTATTTGTGCTATTTGGACATGAGGACCTTCCCATTGGGGGGCATTGGCTGGAATTGGATCGATGTTTGGTAGTGGGGGTACCAGCACTACCACTATACTTGTGTGGTTTGATCAGTGGGTTACTATTACCAGACATGCACAGATGGTTCTACCACCTAAGATACATGGAGGTTATTTGACATATTGTCAAGGGGAGGGAGGGGTAGTTTGCATGGGGGACATGCATACTAGCGTAGTTATACCAAGACATGCACATAGTATTCTATCGAGGGGAACTCAGTGTGACATAGGTGACCCTATTGCAGGTGTGGGTGTGGGAGCATATTAGTGTTGTCAGGCTAGGAGTAGTTAGAGTGGGTACAACAGATAAGGCAGTGCTTGTGGCTTGGTGGTATAGGTCCAAGTATGGTTGGGTCCTGCATTATGAGGGCCTCAGGATTTTAGATAGATGGAGGCAGATGATAGATAAGCTAGAGGAGGAAGAAATAGTATGGCGGCCATACATGTTTGGTAGTTTATTGGGTGGAGGGAAGAGGAGGGGAGACACATGGGTTATTTCTACACCAGGTGCCTCATACTTGAGATGAATTCGTGTATAGTGGAGGCGCACAAGCCTAACCAAGTGACTAGGCAATTTGGGATCGTACAGGATATTTCACAGGGGCCAGACATGTTTTGTCAGATCAGCCAAGAGCGGCCATGGGGGAGTCGATTTCTCCGAGAATTTTCCAGACACCATTGGGTGACATTGCAACTAGTACCATATCTAGGGAGGACCAGAGGGGATGACGAGGAAGGAGTGACACCTCGATATGCAAGATGGTTCTATAATAATAGATGGGAGATGATTATGCCAAAGGTTCTTATTATAGGTGCACTTGGGTTTGGATCCGAAGATGAGAGGAGACTAGCAGTAAAGAGGAGAGTTGGGAGGGGGTGAGCCCGACGAAGGAGAGGTCAGGAGGTAGGTAGGGTAGTAGTTCAGCAGGGCAAAGGAGCCACAAGAAAAGTGAAGGTAGGGGTCGTAGGACAACCAGTGAGGCCAACGAGGAGGAGTATACCACAAAGGAGGGAGCAAGTGGTGCGGGAGCAATAGGAGCAACGAGATGTGGAGATGAGAGATGAGCCTGATGCAGAGGTGGGAGCTAGAGGATAACAAAGGGGGAGTGTACAACCGAGGAGGATATAGGAGGAGGTGGTGTCTCAGCAAGATGAGGCAAATATGATGATGAGGGTGGAGGGACAGTAGTAGGAGATAGGTTAGGAGAGGGTAGGGACCTCAGGTCAGCCCACAAGGACAACAAGGAGGAGGAGACAATGAAGGAGAGCCTAGGTGGAGAGTGGAGTTGAGCAGGTACCTAATTAGCTAGAGATGGAGATGCACAAGGAGAGAGAGGATCCTGAGGTGAGATGAAAGATGAGGGTAGGATGGAGGGGATAGCCGAGGAGAGTTCAGGTGACGATCGAGGTTCAACAGGAGCTTGGGAGACCAGAGATGGAGATGGATGAGGAGAGAGATGCACAAGAGCATGCGATGGATGTGGACATCCTTATGGTGGAGCCACTAGCGACAATACTATATGTACCAGCTGAGGACCATGTCATATTATTGAGGGGGGCCCATGTGAGGCTCTAGATGATATAGCAGAGGTTGAGGATTGCAGAGGCAGAGGTTGTCAGACTTGAGGCCGAGGGGAGGAGGCTTTAGGCAGAGGTAGTTAGATAAGAGGTTGTAGGACAAAGGGATTATGGCTTTATTGTTAACCTTCTAACCTCACAAGTACAGGATGTAGAGAGGGAGAGATGACCTATGTCATGAGCTAGACAGGGTGACCTAGGACCTAGATAGATTATAGGTAATGATGACTATATTGTAGGTTAGGGGACAACAAGAGTCTAGAGGGGATGGTTAGTAGGCCAAGAGGGAGATGGAGGCTTTGAGGGCATAGGTGATAGGCTTGGTGAGGGAGAGGACTGAGCTCCAGGACAGGGCATATGTGACAGAGATAGTACTCAGGGATGCGAGGTTGAGAGCAAAGGCAACAAAGGCATAGTTAGAGATTGTGTAGAGATAGATGGACATGGTGCATGCATAGGTACAAGCCTTAGAGTCATCAGAGATCGAGATAGATACAGACAGAAGCGAAACATATTTTGATGTCAAGTTGCAGAGAGAGATGAGTATATGAGAGGCATCCTTCTAGATGATTGATTATCAATAGGCAGTTCTAGATCCAGTGCAGTGCATGTTTCACTTTGAGCGATGAGCTCCTCAGATGCCCATGCCATCCCAATCATGGGGGACGTAGACCCGAGGATATAGTGGCTCTTAGGAAACCATCCCTCATAGAGGGTTGGTGCCAGATTCTCCACAAAGGTCAGATGTGGGCAGAACATGGTTCATCAGATCAAAGGGACAGGATCCTAGATATTGATAGGTGCAAGATGGGAGACAATATAGAGTATCAAATATCAAAGTCGAGCCCTGTACTCGTACTTTATTTTTTAGGGTAGATGATGGAAATTATTATGGACTTCATGATGGATATTTTATTTTTTGTGATTTTTGATATGATATGTGAGAGCCCTTATTGATACTATGTGATGGATGATTTATTTATGCATATGTGTATGTTTATGGTTTTATGATGGATGATGTGATGTCTAAATATGCCAATGTGGATTGATGTTTATGCCTATATGGATGTATGATTATAATGCATAATGATTATGTTGATGCCTAACATGTATGATGCAGGATGTATGGATCAATTATGATTATTTCTATGTGGATTATTATTATGATATGCATGATGTCTAATACTTCTGATGCAGGATGTAGGATGGATGAATTATAATTATTTCTATGTGGATGATTTGATGTGCATGATGGTGAATGTTTATGATGGATGTGGTAATAAACCTAATGATATGAACTAAAGTGAATATGCCAATAAATGAATTTTAAGATGCATAGAATAATTAATGAAAATTAGCCTACACAACTTAAAATGATTATGCAATTTAATGAACCTAGAATGAGAATGCTGCAATGTGATCCTAGATGCAAATAAGGGCCTGCATAATGATGGAAGTGAAGAATGTGATGGGTGTGTGACTACACCTGTCAAGAACCATAGGAATCCTAAGAAGAAAGGGGAAAGTGGAGGGGACCACTATTTTCACAATCCAAAATCCTAAGTCAGGGGAGAAGAAGGGATGAAGGATCATACATGAATGAAATGGAGGAGAAAATGAAATGCAATCCTAATGCAAGTTACCATCTTTGGAGCATTGATTTTTCTATAGCACAAGACACCTGTTACCATGGTATAGAGACCAAGGAATATTAGTGTCTAATGCATAAATAACCACAACAAACATGAAGGCTATCCCAATACCCCAAAGTCGTGAAGACCTCGATCAGGCCAAGTATTGAGATAACCATAAGAACAAAAGGATGTCCCTGCATAATGCAAGACTTCATGGGTCTTGCTGGGTACTACATGGGACAACCAGGAAAACAACAAACAAAAGAAAAAATCAAGATATGCCCCTATGCAAACTAGTCAAAACATACCATAATATAAGAGATTATGTCGACCTTGATGAGTGATGATATGGAGCTCAAATGATAAACAAAAACCCAAAAGTATCAAAAGATTGCAATCAATTTCAAAACATCCTTTGCCATAGGATCAAGATGATGGATGGGGGATAATGCGGTCTGTTAGGAAGGATACTCCTATTGAGACCAAAGATGGATGCTAAACTAAAAGATTGATAATGACATAGGATATTCAAAAATCGATTAAACCTCATGACACAAATGGATTATGTTTGTGAGGTATCAGTGAGATAAGGACATACCTTGACAACAAGACGCAAAACTAACTCAACCTAAAGACCTAGGGTCTTGGGGGTTGATCAAAGATCATCCTTGCCTACATGAAAGCATAGAGCCCTCGTAGTTCAGAAAAAACCATGATAAAAATGGAAAGAGGATGATGAAGAGAGATGATGGAAGACAATGTTCAAATAGACTGACAACAAAGAAAAGCTTTGGGGGTGGATCAAATGATCAACCTTGCCTACGTGCAAGCATAGGGGCATCATAGTTCAAAAAGGATGAAAGACCAATGATGAATAAGATTAGAAATTGGACAATGGTGATGGATGATGAAGGAAAAAGTGCCTCAGGGGTGGATCAAGTGTAGGGGAAACGTAATTCTCCAAGGAGGGACAAACAAAGATGACCAACAAAACAAAGCCACGAGGGAGCATCAAATGATCGGCCCTACCTGCGTGAAAGCACAGGGGCAATGTAGTTCACCAAAGATAGAAAGATGAAAAAAAGGATAACAAAAATATCCCCAGTGGTAGATCAACAGATCAACCTTGCCTATGTGAAAGCACAGGGGAAACGTAGTTTTTCAAAGATGAAATGGGAGCTAGATGTAGACAGACACAATGAATGATCCTAGATGGAGATGACCAAAGTGTCTAGGCGACACACAAGCTCATATTAGGATAGAAGCTTAGGATCTTGGATAGCGGATGATGTTTATCTAATGCTCAGCTAGATATATACCAAGTGACCAGATGATGCAAGCGGATGGGAGAATATGATTGATAGGATGATAAGGATATGGAGATCTGGATGGAGAAGTCAGAAAGTAACCAGGATGCAAGGTAGATAATGATTAAACCCTATATGAAAGGCATTTATTTCTAGGTTTTCACCAATCATACGTATCCAAGGCACCATTCAGGGGTGGTTTTCACCATAGGACAAATTATTTCTTTTTACTATTTTGGATTTTTTTGATTTTTTTACTTTTTTGGATTTTGATCATTTTTACTTTGTTTTGTATTTTTTAGATTTTACCAGGAGAGATACCTTGGCTGACTTAAGTATAGAATTTCTTCAGATGCATGATGTTGATGGGTTCTTCTAGGGGTTCTCCTTTAGTTGTAGACAACCTATATGCTCCAGAACCACATTTTGTGGTGATGACATAAGGGCCTAACCAATTAGCTTCAAACTCACCCTTCTTATCTCGATCTTGTTGATTTCGTTGATTTTCTTTGAGGACTAAGTCACCAACATTGAATTGGTGAGGGTGAACCTTCTTATTGTAGCTTCTTTTGTGCCGGTGTTGATAGGATTGTAGATGGTTGTAGGACTTGACCCATTTTTCATCCAGTAATTCCAACTGTGCAAGTCATGCAACTTGGGTGTCTTCATCAATGATCAAATTATTTAGTGATATTCGAAGTGAGGAGATTTTGACTTCGATTGACAAGATAGCTTCGGCACCATAGACAAGGGGGTATGGATTAGCACTAGTGGGGGTGCAGATGGATGTTTGGTTGGCCCAAAGGGTAGGATGGAGGTGGATTCCAATCTTTACCAGTGTTATTTACCATCTTTTTAATGATTTTGATAAAAAAACTATTGGTTGCCTCTGCTTGACCATTACCCTGGGGGTAATAGGGTGTAGACCAATGATTTTGGATATGATAAGTCTCACAGAGGAATTTCATGCACTTATTTTTGAATGGCTTTCCATTGTCAGTGATGATGGTGGAGGGGATTCCATACCTATAGAGGATATGGTAGAGAATGAACTTAGATATCTGATCATTGGTGATTTAAGTGGTATGGCTTCCACCCACTTGGTAAAGTATTCAATGGTTGTGATGATGAAAGTGTGACAATCGGAGGATGGAGGGTAGATCTTGCCAACCAAGTAGAAACCCCATTGTGAAAACATTCAAGGTGTCGTGATAGGCTGTAACTCTTGTGTTGGGACGTGAATCAAATTTGCATGTTGCTAATAGGGAAGACACCTTTTGAAAAACTTGCAAGCATCATGTTCTATAGTAGGCCAATAATACCTTGCTCTTAGAATCCTTTTAGCTAAGGCCATACCATTAGAATGAGCCCCACATATACCACTATGCACTTCTGCTAATGCAGTGAAGGCTTCGGTCTCATTTAAACACTGGAGGGTTCCATCATACCCACGTCAATAAAGTGTATCACCAATGATGGTGTAGCGAGCTATGTGTTGGATACAAGATTTTCGTTGGTTTCTTGTGAGGTCAGACTGTAGGGTGTTGTCACGAAGATAAGTGTAAATGTCATTGCACCAGGGGGATTCAGGTCCTACAATGTCACATAAAATTTCGCTCTCAGGGATGTCATATGCAGGGAATAACAATTTTTCTACAAGGAACTCACATTCAGTATGATCTTTGGGCATGTCCAGGAGGGAACCAATAGTGGCCATGACATCAACTGCTTTATTCTATATCCTGGGCATTTGGTCAAACTGGATGGAGGAGAAATATTTCTTGAAGTTGTCCACCATACATTTGTAGGGTAACAGCTTGTCATGTTTTGTGAGGAATTCATCATTAACTTGCTTGATCACTAGTTGGGAGTCACCAAAGACATGAAAGTGTGAGATATGCCATTGGACAAAAATCTTAAGGCTTGTGAGGAGAGCTTCACACTCAGCAATATTGTTGGTGCAAGGAGAATCCAGTTTGAATGATTTGGGTACATAGTCACCTTGGTGGGTGATGAGCAAGATGACTGCTCCTGATCTATTAGTGTGGGATCCATCAAAATATAATGTCGATTTGGTGGCTTTGGAAACTAAAAAGACCCCTTCATCAGGAAACTCTGTCTCTAAAGGATAGACATCGACCAGTGGAGCATCTGCTAATTGATCTGCAATGACTTGCCCTTTGATTGTTTTGTGAGCTACGTACTCTATGTCAAATTCACCTAGTAGCATGACCCATTTAGCCATGTGACATGTCAATTTTGTTCTTGATAATAGATATTTTAGTGGATCAACTTTAGAGATTAACGCTATTGGATGACTAAGCATGTAGTGTCTAAGTTTCTGGGAGCTAAAGATGATGGCTAGGAAGGACTTTTCCATTGGAGAATAATTGAGCTCATAACTGACCAAAGTCCTGTTGATGTAGTAAACTGCTCATTCTTTGGAGGATTCATCATGTTGTGCGAATAATGCCCCTAATGATATGGAAGTAGCTGAAATATAAAGGAGGAGAGGCTTTATTGGGATGGGTGGCATGAGAATATGTGGGTGAGCCAAGTATTCCTTGATCTAATCAAAACCATGCTGACATTATGAGCTCCACTTAAATATTGTGTCCTTACTCAGGAGGTGTGTGAATGATTGACATTTGTTAGCAAGTTGAGCAATGAATATGTGGATGGACTGGAGCTTACCTTGTAGACTTCTTAGTTGTTTTAGATTATGGGGTAGAGGTCTTTCCATGATTTCATTGACCCTAGCAGGATCAACCTCAATTCCTCTATGAGAGACAATGAACCCAAGGAGTTTTCCGACTGTGACACCAAACACTCATTTCTTTGGATTGAGGCATAGTTTGTATTGTTCTAGACATTCAAACATGTTTTTGAGGATGGCGGGATTCTCTTCCCTTGTTCTTGAATTTCCTAATAGATCGTCAACATAGTCTTCCATTATTATGTGGATAAGGTCATGGAAGATAACCGTCATATCCCTTATCTATGTTGCCCCCACGTTCTTGAGGTTGAAAGGCATGACATTATAGTAGAATGTACCCCAAGGTTTTGTGAAGGTGGTATTTTTTTGGTCCTTAGGGGCAATATTGATCTGGTTGTGGCTAAAGAAACCATCCATGAGGAACAACATCTCATGTCCTACGGTGAGGTCTGCCAACATATCAATATTTGGTAGAGGGAAGTTGTCCTTAGGACAAGCTTTATTAAGATCTCAGAAGTCTGTATAAATTATGATGTCTCTGCTAGGTATAGCAACTTGGACTATATTAGAGATCCAATCGGAGTAGTCAATCGATCGAATGAACCCTGCTTCTAGCAGCTTTTCTAATTCTTTCTTAAGCATTAGGGCCACTTGAGGGTGCATTTTTCTGAGCTTTTGTTAAACAAGTTTTGCATCGGTATAGACATCTAGGTGATGTACCACTAAAGCTGGACCAAGTTCGGGCATGTCTAAGTATGTCCAGGAAAAGTAGATGATTCCTTCTTTCAAGAGATTGATGATGGTAGAATTTTCTTCTTCTGATAGTGCCTTAGCCACATAAGTGATCTTGGGGTTCTCTTCGGTTCCCAAGTTTACTGCTTGTGTTTCTTCGATCAAGATGGATGATCGACTGAATAATTGAGTTCCTACAAGGGGAAGATGAATGTCCCCATCTTCTAGTGCCTCTTTGAGGTTTTCACTAGTAGATGCGCCCTTTTATTTTACTATTTCATATTCACAAAGTTCCTCAAGGAGGTTTTCACTAGGTGACCCATTTTGATTTTGTTTCTTTTTATTTTTGTGGCTGGGGCAGTCATCTTCCCCCAATCCCATGAGGTGCACATATTGGTCCACTGAAGGAAAGGTGTTAGGAGGTACGGTACCTTGCAGGTCATAATCTATAAGTTCAGGGTGTTTGAGGGATAAGGTTATGGTGCAAACAAATAGGCATTCAAACATGGCAGGGAGGTCAACGTGATCTAGGTCATCGTATGTGTAAATGATGGATTCCTCCTCCGGTATGTCTTCGATGGAACCATCATCTACACTGACATTATTGGAGGTACTAGATGATGCCAGAGGGCCCTTTTATTTCTCGTCATAGCCCAGTCCTATCTTCTTTGGACATATGGATTCTTCTACGGGTTGTCATTTTCCTTGCTCTTCTATACCGAGACCTCCACCTTGGTAGTTGCAGTTTTCAATGAGCTTAGACGCATGTGGATAGACCTTCTAGAAGTATTCTTTGAGGGGATGTGTCAGCTTAGGTTCTTCTCTTTAAACCCACTGAATTATATCTTCTTCCATTTGATCCTGAAGGGAACCTTTATCTCTGAATGTTGTCAAGCCCATGTTTTGGGAAGTGAGTGTGAGTGTCTTCTCTTCCACTTTAGAGACATATTGAGAGGGTTGTCCATATGTACGTGGTGAGAGTGGAATGGTTTCCACATTTAGTGTTGTATGCATTTTGTACTCGCCACATCCCTTGTCAATGATCTGGACCTTGGTGATGGTGGAGCCAGGTATGGATGATGGTGTGGATGAAGGGGTGGATGATGTGGTGTTTCATGTATTGGTGGATGGATGAGAATCAGATGTTTGAGATGCCCCCATTTCTACTCCAAGGCAGTAATGTGAATGTGGAAAGGAAGCTTATAGGGCATGAAAATATTCAAATGGTTGAGGACCAGCTTGTATGGTTACTTCCATTCCTTGAAATGGGAACTTCAAACATTGATGGGACGACTTGCATAAAGTGAATCCATGGGTGGACAAGGAGGATGTTATATGGAAGTTCCTGGTCCATAAAATGACACATAGTATACTATACAATGGGACCCACCTGAATAGGAAGACAAACGGTACCTTCAGAATCTCGTTCCATGTTATCATATGCTTTAATGGTGATAACTTGATTATTTAGGTCAGACTGGGTATATCCTACTTATTGTGTAAACTTTAATGTACAAAGATTTAGGGCAGAACCATTATCTACCAATACCCTTTTTACTTTATGTCAATTCACCCCAACCTCAAGATGAAGGGGATGATTATGACTTGAGTTAAGGCATGACATATCTTTTTGACTCAATCCTAATTGGTAGGTTATGGACAGATTTCCTACCAACTCTTGGAATTGTGTAGGATCAATATCATCAGGGACCTAGGTGTTTTGTAAGGGTTTATTCAGGATGTCTTGATGCATGGGGGAAGACCTAAGAAAATCTAGGATAGAAATTTGAGCAGAAGTCTTTCCTAAGTGATCAAGGATGTACTATGAACTAATGAATGGCAGCTGGGTAGATGTGGGAGTGCTTAGGACCGTGATGTGGGTCTGACGGGTGGTAACAACACATTGTGGATATTTTCATTTGATGTGTATGATGGATACATATGGATCCACTTGTTCCACATATGTGATGACACCTTGGTAATTGTATGGCACATTTTTATAACTGATATTATTTGTGTTGTTATTTTGATTTTTTTTGTTCTTAGGGCTAGGATTGGAGTTGGAGGTACTGGGACCCTGATTATGCTTAGGAAAAGGATTTTGAAATATTTGGATCTGAGCATTGGATAAAGATTTCATGTTAGCATCCACATGAATTTCACCCCCATCTATGAGAATCTGAACATAAGTTCTTAGACTTTGACATTTATCCAATGTGTGTCCCTTAATCTTGTGAAATTCACAATACTCATTTTCTTTGAACCAAGTTGGCTTGGGCTTGGATTCGTCAAGGGGCTTGGTTATAGGATAAGTGATGGGGTAGTTGGCTTGTAGTATTTTGTTAAACATGACAGTAAGGTGTTCTCCCAACTAAGTGAATTGTCGTTTATTCCCCCCTGGTTTTTTTGGTTTGACTATTATCGGGGTGATCCTTGGGGCACAACTATGGCATTCAGGATTGACTGTTGCTATTGAGGAGGATTTTTTGTGAGGTGGTAGCCACCTATGAATTCATGGTGTTAGTGACACAATCATTGATAGAATTCTTATTTTTATTCCAATATTGAGGTTTATCCTTAGAGGATTTCTCTTTATCAAAATTAAAAATATTGACTTGTCCTTTAGTAATGAGGGCTCATTCCAGGATAGGACCCTTCTCCATGAGTACCACAAAGGTAGTGATGCACTGGAGTCAGAAGTTGTGAGCCATCTTCGGATGGGAATTTTCAATGTAAAATGTAACCATGTCCTTTTTCGACAATGGGGATTTCATCCAGCAGGCTAAGACATGCCATCTTTGCAAATAGTTTGCAAATATCTCTATGCCACATTGTTTTTCTTTCAGGAGATCAAGTGTGTCAATGTCCTTCTCCAAATTAAAAGAGCAGTGGGAGATGAATTGTTCAGATAGTTGTGTAAAGGATTTGATGGCTCCTTTTTCAAGGCCCATGAACTAGTTAAGGGCAACCCCTGCAGGATCTTAGGGAACAATCGGATGAGATAGTTGTCATTATGCATGACCTCTTGGCAATGGGCTTAAAACTCTTGCAGATGGGTTTTGGGGTCCTTGATTCCCTTGTACTTACTGAATTTTGGCATCTCAAAGTGTTTGGGAAAGGGAACCAAGGAGATGGAGGGATCAAAAGGATAAGGAAAAATGTCCTCAAACTTGACTAACTGCTTGCCCGTTCTAGCCTATAAATCCTTCAACACAACTTTAACTTCTTCCAAGTCCTTGTTGGTGGGTGTTGCAGGAATCAGAGTAGGCTGATTGTATGGATAGTATTTCTGGTATGATGAGGATGGCACCACCGAGGTTGGATCATAGGTGGGTTGAATTACATATGAATGTGTTTTCCGATTCTGATAAGTGGATTGTGGATTGATGTATGGTGGATAGGAAGATGATGGATTGTGATGAGCGGAAGCCACTTGTTGGTAGGGTGGCTACTGCTAATAGTAAGAAGCGGGTGAAGTGCCCTACTGTTGTGTAGGATTTTGGTAATACAAAGACGTAGGACCCCCTTGTTGATATGATGATGGTTTTTGGTAGTAAGAGACAAAATTTGCACCTTGTTGGTAGGATTGTTACTGAAGATAGGGTGGATTAGATTTGTATTGTTGTGCAATGGTGGGCATGACGTATGGGGATGGATTTGATGTCTGATGGTAGGGATGATTTTATGACTGTGAAGGATTGGTGTAAGGTGGTGGTTGGGTCCACGTTTGGTTTTGACTAGTTGATGAGGATTTAAATTGAGATCGGATGGAGCAGTGTATGTGTTGGATGGATGATAGAGATATTTTGTAAGCAGATTATTTTGTGTTTGTGTAGGGACATGTGTGTGTTGTTGTGGAGGTCGTTTTTGTGGTTGTTGTTGGTGAGATGGGTGAGATGGAATATGTTGTTGCTAGGGGAATGCTACTGAAGTGCCATACGGTGGTTGTGGCTATTGGGATGATGCTTGTGTTACTGATGTGGCAGTTGTGTGGGAGCCAAGATGTTTTTTTGTGGGATGGGAATGTTGTTTTGTGGTGGTTGTTAATGAGGTGGTAGGGATGAATCGTAATTGTTGTAGTTTGTTGAGATGGTGTTTGTAATGGATTGGATTGATGGTGATTGGTAGGAGGCTACTAAAATGTGGGTGGCGGTGGGTTGTTAGTGGGTGCAAATATCAGAGGTGGCATTGATGCAAGGGAAGGTATGCCCCCAATATTGATGGGTGGCTGACTAAGATGTTGAACTAGAAGTGGTGGAGAAGATGGGATATAGGATGGCATTTCGTAGGCATAAGGATTATGATGCTTGGGTTGTGTTGCAGAGGGTGCAGTTCAAAGACGAGGATGACTAACAACTTGGTGTATCACAACATTCCCAAATTTAGGGTGATACCAATTGTTTGTGGGTGCACCTTCAGGGACATATGAATTCCTTGGGACATTTTGGGAAGTCTGTGAATCAAAGGGTGTAGTAGCATATTGTGATGCATTGAATTCAGATGGTGGCTTGATGCCTCTCATGAGTAGGGTGGAAAGGATCTTATCCCCACATTTGTCGAGGAGACGATCTCTCATCTGGATATTGATGGGGTCATTAAGGTACTCATCAACAGTGACTTTGGGTTGGTTAACCATGTTCTCATGACCGAGTGGTGTGGTGTTTTGGATGTCGGTATTGGATTGGGATGAGGAATCATTATGGGGATCTTGCAGATTGCTTGGAACGTTATTGGGATCTTGTGGGATGTTTGGTTGGGAACGTTGGGTCTATTGGTTTGCCATTTTTATTTTTTTTTATGAAAGAGTTTGAATGGGCATGAACGTGCAAAAGAATTAAGTGATCTAAGGTGCAACTAAGCTTCTAAATGATGATCTAGATGATGATTTGGATTGGATAAATATTGTTGGATTGGATTGGATGTTGGATTGATTGATAGGATATATGATGGATCAATTGATGATGTATCAACTATTTAGATGATTGGATAAGGATTGGATTTGATTGGATTTGATCGATAAAAAGATTTGATAGGATTGGATGAAATTGAATTAAAGATCAAATGATTGGATGATTGGAAGGGTTTCTAAACTGAGTTCAGAGATCACCCTAGGTGACGTAAGGTGTTGATTGATCATATTAAAGGATGAATTGATGAACACGACATTGAATCCGCCTTCAGATGGAAGGGAATTGATAGGGCCAAGGATGATGATCGAATTAGGATGGATAGCAATCCTAAGAAGATTTTCAAGGATGATGATCAGGTTTAAGCACCTAGGTCAACTTAGATAATGACTTCAAACAAAGTTTAGAGGATTTGGATTGATAAAATGATGATGGATGTCGCCACCTAGAGATTCTATAAGAGTGTTTATATGATGTAGATGATGACTAAATGACCTTTGGAAAATGAAAATGGACTAAAGGATGAATTACGAGTGAATGGATGAGGATGAAAGTGTTTAGATCACATCAAATGACAAGGTTTTAGGTCCCCAATTGTTTGGGCTTTGGCAAGGTTGATTGTACAAAACAAAGAGCCAAAGATGTTGATTTTACTATAGAGAGGCATGTGCCTGGGTGTGGCTGCCCCTACTAGGGCAAGGTCACCCCTGCTAGGGCTTGGTCACCCAACTGGTTTTTTGAACTTATCCAAATCAAGAACAAGACCAAACAAGCCTTACAGATGGTGAAACTAACTTGCTAAATGATGAGACGAGTTTCCTGAATGGAAAAATAGATTCCCTAAATGATGAACGGGTTCCCTAAATGGAGAATAAGTTCCCTGAAGGACAAAAAAGGTTCCCCGAATGATGAACGAGTCGATGGAATAGAAAAACAAACCTTCTAAATAGAGGATGGGTTGACAGAATGGGCGAATAAACCATCTAAATGGATGAATGGGTTGATGAAATGACATAATGGATGCTCAAAATAGGGGAACAAACTAATGGAATGATGGAAAAACCTATTTTTTTGGGCATGGCCGCCCCTGTCAAGGCCTGGTCACCCCTCAGGTGAAAATAGGGATAAAAAATGGTCGATTCTAGTGCAAAGGGGTGTGGGTGCTTAGGCGTGGCCACCCTTGCTAGGACCTAGTCGCCCCTGAACTTGAATTAGGTAAAAATGGCTATGGAAAAGGATTGAAAATGCTTCAAACAACAAGAAAAATGGCAAGACTGACTTAATTTGTAAGATATGCACTAGTTTTAAACATAAAAGATAGTTCAAGCAGCAGAATCCTAAGATTAGTAAGAAGGGTATGGCTAACACGATCCTCTAACTAGGCTAAACAACGGAGTCTAGGGAGTCCTCAATATACACTCAGTACATGAGGCCCAAACCATGAATACCAGTCTGTCACAAGTGTGAGTCGGGAACCCTAGCGAGATACTAAAAGGCTCATACCAACTCTCCACATCTATCTAGGTATCACCCTAGCTTCGACGCTCCACCAATTATGACACAACTAGATTGGGGTACAACTTTAGCCTCCCCCCTTTATATACCCTGTTGGTACACATGGTCAGGATCATCCCTTGGGGTGATGAAATCCCCAAGCAGGTCCCACTAAAAGGAAGATATTAATGGTTTTCAGCTACTCCCAGGCTCACAAGAAGTGCAAGGGGAAAGCTTGAAGGATTCCCACCCCCTTGGGTAACACAAAGGACTAAGTAAGCTATGATTTCTCTTCACCCAAGATTGTCAAAGAGTGTAAGGGGATTGGATACATCAATAGCTTACTTTTCAGACAAGGCAAGCAAATTCTTTGACCCCCTACTTAGTCTATGTGCCTAATTAGTGTAAAGAAAATGAAATCAAATAGCTAATTAAGGGTCTTGGTCCTCTCATCTTACAAGAGAAAAGTTAGTAGTTTTTCCACCGTTCTTCGTCAATCGTAAAATTCCTGCACAAACATTAGTATAAAACCCTGTTCTTTGCAATGATTTTTGGCTTTGATTGTGTGAGAATTTTTGCATCAACATATCAGATCACACTCTGTGATTCGAAACGTTGATGCAAAAATTCTCACACAATCAAAGCCAGAAATCATTGCGAAGAACATTATGGATTGTGGAAACTTGATATCTTTAATAAAACCCTTATGTTTGGACCTGGTCTCCTCTGCTGGTCAAAATAAAGAATTGAAACACTCGTTCTACTGTAGAGAGGCATGTGTTCTTGGGTGTGGCCCTCACATCTCGCCATGTGGTAGATGAAGTGGCCAAGGACATGGTGAGATGGAAAGGGTACAAGGTGACATGGAAAAGGCCATGTGGTCCCAAGGTACTTGCAAGTGCCTTGGGATGGGAGAGGATTTCCCCAAAAAGGTATTCCTTGTCCCCAAGTGAGGACTTTTAGAAAGTCCACCCTTGTCACCATGGGGATTGGAGATGGCCTTGGAGAAATAAAAGTGATTTTTTAATTCATTTTTTGGAAGAGACCAATGGGTAAGACAAGATTCCCCCTAAAAGGGGTCCTTGTCCCATGGGTATGATGTGACCTTTGAGAGGTCATGGTGAAGACAAATGCATAGGGGGAATCAGTGTGAATTTTTAATTCACATGGGGAAGAGGTCAACCCAAAAAAGGTAAGTACCAAGAAAGGTTGACTTAAGGAAATGCTAGAAAGGGTAAGTGATTAGGATTAGGATTGTGCAAACAAGTGATTAGGCTAATTAATGATGATTAGAGGCAAGTGGATAGATATGGAGGATGTGACATTAACTCTAATTAAGGATATGCACATCTTAATGAAGGATTAATTAAATTAACCTAGATTAGTGAAAAGGTTATGGAGGATGGGATAATGAGAGAGAAAAAAAGAATTAAAAATTGAAAAGGATAATTGACTAAATTAAACAAATTGATTGATTTATTTAATTTAGAGAGGAAATGGGCTAATGGTAAAGTATTTAATTAAATACTTTTGGGAACTTTTGGGGAAGGGGATAATATTAATTAAATATTTCATTTAATTAAATTAGATGGATTAGACAAATAAATGATGGGATTATGACCATATTTGATTGGTCAAATTTTGGTATCTACAAGTCCCATTAGGCATAATGTATGGGACCAAAACCAAAAGTGATTATAAATGTGTGAAAACTGGTTCGAGACCACAAGATCCAGGTGGGACCCATTCGCCCAAGGTGGTGAATGAGTCTCATACCCCTAAATCTAGGTCACACAAGCCAGAAACACTTGAATTATGATTGCTTAATGATTGGTGTCAGGATTATCCTCGAAAAGATGTTATAAATTAGGCTTGTGGGTGCAAAATAGGGCCAATTAAAGCATAAGAAATCCCATTTGTTAATGACAAGCATAGAAAGGTGTGAAAGTGTGTTACAACACTTTACAACACTCCAAATAAGGAAAAATTAATGTTGATTTTTATTAAAAAGAGTTTTATTAAGTTCTATTAATTGCTAAAACCCTAGAAGAGTGTGAAAGTTTGTTATGACACTTCACAACACTTTAGCAACGTACCATTTAAATCCATTAGTTCACAAGGCCCCAAGACCTAATGTGAATGTGTTAGGCATATTACAACACTAAATCAAGGCCAAGTTAAGGGGACTTTTTTTCATCATTACATCTAGCCCCCACTTTAGTGAGAGGAGGAACTTGCTTCCAACTCACACTAAAGTAGAATAAAGGTAACAATGACAAAGGGGGGTTCAAATGTACCAATTTTTGTGAGATAGGATAACCATGGCCAAGGGGGTTGCACAAGTCCCCAAGACCAAGATCATATGGCAAAGTAACATAAGAAAAAAAGAACACACATGAAAGTGGTGAGGAGAAACAACAAAGCACAAGCATACACTTTCAAAGATGGAAAAGGAGACAAGATAGAAGAGATTCAGATCAAGATTTGACCATTTTTCCATCTCAATGCGGATCAGATCTAGGTTGTTTGTTTGAAAAATGCATACTCACTTTGAGGCATTGGAACTCCTAGTTGTCCACTGGGT
Source organism: Sequoiadendron giganteum (assembly GCA_007115665.2). Classification (NCBI taxonomy): domain Eukaryota; kingdom Viridiplantae; phylum Streptophyta; class Pinopsida; order Cupressales; family Cupressaceae; genus Sequoiadendron; species Sequoiadendron giganteum. Next base: position 473,874,631 of record CM021100.1, on the reverse strand, counting down.
GAAAAGTACAAGAAGGTAAGACACATACACTCATGGTCGGTATGCACACACACACACGAGTGGATTTAGGGAAATTCATACCTCGGTTGGGCTTCCCACTCAAACCATACCAAAGTTATACCTCTTGATAACTTTACTAAGGTGCCATAAAAAAATGATTTTTGTGCTTCATGAGACAAGAAAAAACTTTGTATGCTTAGAGCTCATGAACAAACAATATGGCTCCATAGGCATGCAAGTTGTGTTATGCAAGGTGGCCATATAAATCCAAAAGGAAAAATGCAAAAAATGTTCAGAGAAATTTTTCTTAGTTCATGCGAGTTATTTAACTTAGGGAACATTGTGCCTAGTGTCTCCAAGAGACGACCAATCAAAGAATAGAAAATTCACAACTTAGGGGATGGATTTTGTCACATCAAGCAACTAAGAGGAATTTAATATGCTAAGAGATATCATGCTCTTGAAGGAAATCACACCCAATGTCATCCACAAAGCAACAAATGCATCGTATGAAGTAATAAAACTGCACCATGAACCATGAAAGAAGAAAAATGCAAAAGAATAATGCAAATGTATGCCCCCACTTTAAAGAAATTGCTAAACACCATTCTATGATAAATTACTTTAGAGTAGCAAATGATAAATGAAAATAGAGAAGAAGACATGAGAGCCAATTGGGAAAGCCCTATGCCAAGTTGTATGTATCCAAATGAAGCTACTTCATGTAAGAGAAGGGTTGTGCCAAAATGAAAACACCAAACACATAAGGGATCTATGGATTTGGGGTTTGTATGTTCTTGCTACAATGTTTTTAGAGAGCTTGGAACTATCATCATTCCCAAAATTCACATAGATCTAGAAGAGTGACATAAAGAGAGTGAAAACAAAGGAAAATTTTTAGGTCAACATGGAAGAGACATGAATGTCTCAATGCCTTACATCATCCCCAAAAGGAAAACACAAGATAAATGAAAAGGAATAAAGAAAAGCAAAGAAAAATATTTTGGGTCAACATGGAAGAGACATAAATGTCTCGATGCTTTACACCATCCCTAAAAGGAAAACACTTGAGACAAATGGGAAGGAATTAAGAAAAGAAAATAAAAATATTCTGGGTCAACATGGAAGAGACATAAATATCTCGATGCCTTGCATTATCCCCAAAACAAAAACAAAAGACAAATGAAAAAGCGAAAAGATGCATGACATAGAGAAGAATGAAGGTACAAATAGAGGAATGTCACAAAGAGAGAGGGAGAGAACATCAAATAGAACATCATAGTGGATCACATTACACACATGCAATTGCACAAAATGAAAAGAAAAGAAATAATGCAAAAGACTAGTAAGTCCCATGCAAGTCAACTAAAGCAGGTCATCTTCCTCCCAATCATGTTCATTGTATACCGAATGCGGGAAACTAGCCAAAGGGATAAGAGAAAGTGCTGAACTAGGAGAACCACCCAGTTCAACACTCTTTGTAGGAGATTTTTTGTTTAAGCTCGTGGAAGAGGAAAATAATGTATTCAATTCATTATTCACCTCTTCATTATTTTTATCGACCTCATCATCGTCATCCAAGTTAATCACAATAGGAGGTCAAACGATAATGTCCATGGAGGAGTTCAACTCTTGTTTTGGTTGTTGTATTGGATTGTTTTGTTTCAAGGTAGGGGTAGATTCATCATGCATTACTTCAGTCAAGTTTGGATCTTGATTTTCTTTGTTTAATTCTTCATGTAATTTGCGAGCAAGGGTGCGACATCTATGCCTACACTCTCTAGCACCTCTATTTATTTTAGTTTTGTTTTCAAGTTGCATTTATGTAGAGGTGGGTTGATCAACCATAGGTTTATTTTCTTCCCTAAGGGGAGGAACAAAAGGAACCACAGAAGGTTTTTCAACACTTTCTCCTTGACTTTGTATAATTTATTTACTCTAGGAGGTGTGACGGGGTTGTTTTCATTATCTCTTGGTTGTTTGCAGGATGTAGGTGATGTTTTCTCATAGGTTGATCTTTTTTATTTTTGACTTTTTTAGGTTCAAGCATGGTTTCGTCAAGGATGGTAGGCTCAGAGGTGGATGGGAACATGTTTCAAAGGGATAATTTTTCTATCTTCTTTCCCTTGAACTTTTGATAGGACAAGAAAAAGAAGTATTCTCATGGTTTTATAGGTTTCATAGGCTTGGGCCAAAATAATTCTAGGGAAAAATTTCCACGGGTGAACAAAGGGTTAAAGGCACTATGGTGGGTAGTGAATACTTCATTGTCAAAGGGAAACTTTAAACATTTATGCACAACTGAAGGGACAAGTTTCATGCAGCAAACCAATGGATATCCTAGCTTCACACAAAATTGGTCTGACTACGGGATGATGGAGAATGAGCCATCTAATATTTTTGGTCCTATTTGTAAGGGAAGAGTGATTGATCCCATCATAGGGCAAGAAAAACCATTATGTGTCTTGATCCATGATTTCATTTTATCGTATATATCTTGATAGAGCTCATGAAAAAGTAGAACTCCCTCAGTGGTCATATTCTCTCCACATGTAGAATCTATTAGTATCTCATTAGTGGGCTTGTCATAGATTCGATCGGCTATATAGAGAGGACCATCAGGTGCATGTTAAAGTATATCCTTAGAGGAGAAAGAAATTTCAAAAGGATTCTTAGTTCATCCCTGATGAGGAATGGCTTCTATCACTCCTACCATGTTATGCAGAAGATCATTATCTATAGGATCATGTTGAATAGAATCATCATTATCATCATTCGTATCAACATTCATCACATCATTCTTTGTAGTTTCACTAGCTTTGACAAATGAAATATTATGTTTTGGCATGGGGTTGGTGAAGATTTGCAAGTTTTGGTTGGGAGGGGCAACAAACTTATTTCCTTGATCACCAACAGCTCCAATGAAAAGATGACTACAATCAATGAGTTCTTGCATAAGATGTTTAAGACGCTTGCAATGTTTCGTGTCATGTCCATTTTCAATGATAGTGGCAATAATCATTTGATCTAAAGCTTAGGCGTAAAGGATTATTGGGTTCAGGTGTTTTCACCAGAGCTAAGGTAATCAATTCTTGTTCTAAGAGTTGGGATATTATGTTATGAAGGGTATCAATTAAAGGGGTGAATTGTCTTTTAGGGTCCCCATAGCTAAAGGGTATTGTTGGTTTTTTTTTAGAACCAAAAATATTCTTACCAAAAACCTATGAACTTACCAAGGACAATTATCAGTAAGGAAAAGGATTGGCCAACACATAAGTAAAGGATTTTAGGTCTTCACGTCTTCACTTTAGGCTCTATGAAACCTAGGAGGGAAATCCTAAATAAATGTGTTCATAGATACCGATGTGTATTTAGTATCAAAAAAATAAAAATAAAATGATTCTCTTTAAATATTTTGGAGGCATCATATCCTCAAGATTTTGCTAATCTTCAAAATAGTGACTAACTTAAACAAGAGAAGATATAACTCTTTTACCATTCCCACACACCGAGAAAGAATTTCATAAGTGATTTGATTATATTTTGTGATCAATAGTCGAGTTAGTCACCATAATTGGAGCATGAATACTATGCCAAACTAGTGCTATATTTTGGGAAAAGGAGTCAAAACATAAACCTATATGACTAGATAACAATGTTATATTTTATAAAAATACCCATAACCTTGAAAATACTACATTACAATATCCCCACCCGTTATTTCCATAATTGACTTCTTCCTAGAATCCTCACACAAGATTTATAATAAACCCATTGTTACATTCAAGAATTTACATAAATTCTTTGAATGGATAAGCAAGAATAAAACAACACATCTATTGGAATTCAACAAAGATGAATAAAATAACTATTGATTATATTATTCATAGTTTATATAATTTGTACATAGGAGAGGAATGTACATAAACTTAGTATAATTTTGCTATTTTTATTGTTATCAAAACCATATATATATCGTCTGACCTTCTCCTAGAACATATTGCTAGAGAAAATTAGTATCTATTTCATTTTGTGCATATCCCTTTTTAGAATGACCTACCTACTGACCTCATGACCCCCTTACCTTTGATGCCCTATAACTAGCCTTAACATCCCTTTTATAAAATAAGGGAGCAACAAGCACCAAGTTGAATTACACTTACATTTCAAATTTCACTTTCATTTCAAAATAAATATCAATAGAAAGTGAGAAAATATTCCCCAATTGATTGCAAAACCATCATTCGTAAGTCAAGGGAGAATAAAATTAGAGCTCAAGAAACTGTTAACCAAAGCAATCCCACTATTCTTCAAAAAATGTCGTTGTCGTAGCACCTAAAGCACGTAAATTCATTCCAACCCAAGAAAGCACACTATCACCATAAAGAGCATAAATAAACAAAGGCCCACTTCATAACATACCAACCAAAGAAATAAAATTAACACAAAGGAACCAAAATTTTGAGCATCCACTAGGAAAAGAAATAGGATGCTACTTTTCCTTGTCACCAGCAAAGTAGGTGTGCCGACTCAGTGTCCTTGTTGTCAATGCAGTAGCCATCACTACCTCATCCTCATAATCAATCCAATCCTTCATAGCCATGAGATATTGATGGTAACCAGAATCAGTCTCACTTTCACTGTCAGAAGAATCATCTAGATCTCAATGGGAGAATGATGACGTACCATGTAAGCTCAATGATACCTATTCCTTTTGGCAACTTCCCTTTTTTTCCTCTCAACTTTCTTCTCCTCACCTTTTGCTAACTCCTATGAGATAACTTGACTTCTTAGATGATAGGCACATTTGAGCACACCTTGTGCTGAATTTTTGGCAGCTCACATTTTCTTCTTTGGTGACATAGGTATCTCTGGCATACCCTACTTACCCTAGGGAGAAATTTCCTAAAAATCAAGAGTATTAAGCCTCTTAGATAGGAGGACCAAGTTGATGTTCATACTCACCTCTCCCATTTCCCTACTTATCCACTTACCAAATTTTCTCAGAGCAAAGATACCACCCCAATTATAAATAAAAAATTTCAAATTACACCTTATTCCAGACTCCTAATTCTCACAATTAAATGGTAGGAATAATCAAGAAGTTGATATTCATTAAATAGAGCAATTGGTTTGCATCTGCATCAATTTTCTAGGAAATCTTGTGTGAGAGCAATGGCAATCAATTAACCTAGTTTTGAATCTCAACTGTTGAACATATTTTGAAGAAAATCAATAGTTAGATAATCCAGATTATTAATGAAGACAAAATTAAACACATGCATTTGATACTTGTCCCAAATCAAGAAACTCGACTGAGATAATCATTTACTTAACTTGGATATTAACCGTACACTTAATTTCTTAACCAAACTTGTAGCGTGACATTTACCCATTTTCTCATAGAAATTAATTCACTTGTAATCCATCATAGCAAGACATCAAGGAACGATCATGATTTATCTTCAGAATACTAGCCCATACCTTGCCTTACTTCAATTTTATCTTCCCACATGTACTAGCTTCTGTCAGATTTGATGCCCATAAAATTGCTTACCAATTTGACATGCGTTCTCAAGAATCATTTTTTATTTAGCATTTTTTTTTATCTTGGAACAGTCTCAACCAATATCTCCAACTAAATCCACCTTTACCAAGAACTTTCTAAGTTCTTAGAAGTATTCCACATGGCACTTGCCTATGTGCCCATTGGAAGATATGGCATAGATGTAGAAAACTCACGTGATGGCGAGGAGTAGTCAAGACTTTCCCACGTCACCTTCCATCCACCATCAGTTTCATTTCTTACAAAGAAAATCACCATCCCCAAGACCTAGCAAGTTCCAAAAAATGACAGGTGTCACTCCACTCACTAACCCGTGTGACTATCTTTCCTTGCTACTATAGACAAATGGGTACATGAGGAGTGGTAGAGATGCAGCCAAGTCTTCAACCCCACAGTCATTGATATTCTTATAAAAATAACAGTCATCTTCACCAAGGAGGTTGGGCCCACCAACATACCAAACACGTGGTCAAATTTTTTCAGCCCGTGTGGATAAAATAAGAAGAAACAAACTAGCACGGGCATATGAGGAATGGTTGGGATTAATTCCCACAATCAGACGACCAACATGAAGTTCAATTTTTGCACATGCCGCAAAATTTAATCATAAAAGTGGGCCATTTATAGGAAAAAATTATATTGACCCATAAGAACAAAGGATAAGGATGTAAGTCATTAAAATCAGGCCTTCTATCATAGGAAAATTAATACCAAGAAGAACTAAGGTGATCAACAAACCTAAGATCAGGGGCCTGTAAAAACAACGACCTCAATGGCACAAGTGGTAACTTAAATGATCAAGTACTAGGAAAATAGGTCAATGCAACAATAAAGCTACCAAGGGTTTTTTAGAGCTTTTTAGGCTAATTCTGAAGGGTTTTATATTCATAAGACCCTAAAACATGTACAAGGAACACAACCCAAAAGAAAACATAAAAAGGTATGAGCCAATTTTTGCACAATTATAGACTTGAATCAAGAATTTATTGAGGGGTTCCATCAGTGGTTCCTATCGGGGAAACATGCCTCTCGCAAGCATGGTGAGATCCCATAATCATAAAAGAGTAGACCAAGTGCCTTATCCCTTGGGAAACAGAGTCCCTTTTGAATTTTAACACCACAGTTGATGGCCCCGAGTCACCAAAAATAAAAACTCATGTCTACCTCTATCAAATACCAATTTGTTGAAAAGACCAATCTCCCTTAATCTAAACTTGCTTTTGTAATACCAGAATAGGTTGAGTGACTTCCTATCTACAAACACTAGTGTCAATCTACTCTTGAACAAGTGCGAACTTGCTCTCTATTTAGCTCTGTTGTCACAAGGCAAGAAAATCACATAGACCAGATTGTTATCAAACTCTTCATTTTTTTATTTTGCATCAAGTGATAGCATATAAGGATAATGATTAAGGCTATATGAAAATATGGTCTAGTTACATTCAATAACTTGTTCATAATGATCTAGCCCAAAGAAGACATCATGCCTCAAGGATAATGTGCAATTTTTCTATGTGTTGAGTAAAGAGTGCCCACACATTTGACACTCCTTCAATTGAATTATATTATAGGTAAGTTTACTGAAGCAACACAGCTCATTTACATCATCAAATTCTTGAAGGTTCTAAAAGTCAGATTTACCAATATTTGAATCACTTTGAATTCCATCACTTTCATGATTAGCAAGATCAACAAAAAACTTTTATGTGCACTAGAAACTTCATGTGCACTATCAGTTGGTAAGCATGTTGTCCTATGTGCTAAAGACTCAATTTTATCTATAATTATTTTACTAGCACTTAAACAAGCATCTTCATTTTCCTTCACATAAATTTTTTCCTCATTTGATGAAAACATGTCCATAATCATACTATGAAGATACGGTACATCATCAAAGAACTGTATTTCACATTAACTTGTTCATAAGATCCACTATTGTTTACATCAATTGGCTACTCTACACCTAGACTCAAAATATCTACAATATTAAGACAACTTGAAAATTCATCAAACTGTTTCATATTATCAATGGGTAATAATGTTGATTTGAGATCCATGTGCTTCTCATGATATACATTATGATAATTTAACAATGTAACCCTTCCTTCATCCATGAGTACATATATGTTCTCTTATTCTTAGCTAACATCTCCACATCTGCTTCTTGTAAACAAACATGAGCAGCAGGGCCATCTATACATTCATCAACATCATGGTTAGCATCATCAAGATCTCTATCATTTATAGCATAGTAACCCTTCCTTCATCCATGAGTACATCATCGTTCTCTTCATGCCTAGTTGACATCTCCACATCTGCTTCTTGTAAACAAGCATGAGCAGCAGGTCCATGGGTACATTCATCAGCATCATGGTTAGCATCATCTAGATTTCTATCATTTCTAGCATAGTGCTTAGGATCAATATATTGAACACACAATTTTTTATCTACAAAGTGATCATCATCCATTGAGTCATTATAATCTAGTGATAGAAAACTTGAGCTACATTCCAAGTATTTATCTTATGAAACTTGTTAATTCATTTGTGAGCAAGTGACTTCATCCTCATTTACATCCTTGTATCCTTCATGTGAATAAAACGCCTCTAGCTCTTCCTCATGGAAACATTCATAACCCTCAAAGAAAAAATAATCAGAATCTCCACTCTCATCATGATCCTTATCACAAGAAAATTTATCACTATATAAACTATGATCAGAAATTTCAGAATGAATGCTTAACTTTTCATATTTAATATCTTGACCATTGATTAGTAATGAGAAATTAGCAACAACTGCAAATGTAATTTTTTCTCCAACACTGATATATAAATCATCATATATGTTGCTTGTGGGTTGATTTCAATCACTATCCTTATCCATATAACAAGATGAATCTTCATTTTCTGATATACTCTTTTCATTTTGAGACATCACATTTTTTGCAAAGTCACATCTGGCACCTTCTATACATTTTATCCATTCAAGTACTTGGTCAAAACTGTGAGGCTTCAATTCTTTTGAAAAGGTATTTAACCCTGGCTCAAGGATTTTGTAAAATAAATCAATGCAACATGAATCCTTAGGTCTGAATTTTTTTGGGGATTTCCAACAAGGTATCCATAAATCTTGAGAACAAATCATAGTATGATTCTCCCTCATTCCTTTTTATGTTAGACAATTCTCGCATAAAATACATCTAATCAACTTTTCTCAAATTCTATTGATGTTCAACTTGGAGCTCACTATGCTCTGTGTGTTGTAGTGATGGAGTAATTAGAACAGTAGAAGCATCATCAACTTGACAATCATTTCTACTGTTTGATCTAGGAATTCTATTTTCATGAGGTGTGCTAGGATAACTAACACTAGCAGCCATGTATCCTATCATCATTGAGTATTTCATATTATTCTCAATATCCATGGCCATTTGATATGACTGATTTAATGTTGCAGGATCTTTATCTCTTAGCAGATAAATCATTTATTCATCAAATGCATCAAAATATAAAATCAAACATACTGCATCATTTGGTCTCATGCTTTTAGGAATTTCACTTAATGTTTTTGAAAATCTGAGTTTGAAGGCTGGGACCAAATCATCTTCTTCTTTTCGGATGTTATTAATTTTTTATCTCACTAAATGTGGATTAATTATTTCTAAAAATTCTTCTATGAATGCTTACATGAACTCATTCCATGAAGAGATAGAACATACTAAAAAATATGAAAACCAATCTCTATCATCCTACTTTAGAGTTTGAACAAAAAGATTCATAACATCTTCTTGGCTTATCTCATAATCTCCTATCAAATCAGAAAATTCTTGGAGATGTTGAGATGCTGATTCTAATTTTTCCCCTTTGAACTTTGGAAAATTCTCCCTAACTTCATTAGGAATAGGGTTTGGGAAACCTTTCATACCATTAAAATTTAATGGTCCATATCTTTCCACATAGAGACCCTTTTTATGACACGATAGGGTTTGTACACTCTTCATGCACCCCACAGGGATGTATAAGTGAGTGATACATTTTCTTACACCCCTTTACAAACTTCAAAAATCAACTCTATAGTTGGTTGTTACCCTATTTCTTGCTTGTATCATGACTTTAAAATACTTCAATGCATAACTCCATTACTTTTATATGTAAGATTTTTCTAATGGGAAAATTCTCAAAACATGCATGCTTCTTATTTTGGATATTTACAAAATCTAATTTAAGAAGTATGTGAAAAAATCTCCACTATTCCCTTTCTTAATGCTTCAATTCACTTAATTGGGAACATAGCATTACTTTTATATCTCTTAATTAATGGTACCCATACAAATCTATTTCCTTTTGCAAATCAAAATAGGGGAAAATACCTAGATATATTAACAGGTATCACACTTTATCAAGTTCTTTGCATAGAGTCACCACCTCCTTTGTAGAGGACCAAACTTCAATAATATGAACTTTTCTTCACCGGTTGACTTTCACTTTGAGTTCCTTCTTCAACACTTTCCATTGGTCCAAAGTTCTTTGGAGTGGTCACTCACTCTTAATGAGAACTTTTAATTCAGAACATCCCAGACTCTATCAAGGAAAAATGATCCACTAAAGATACTTCTTCAAATAAGTCCCCAATGGAGTCACCATTTCTATTGGTTTTTTTTTTAGAACCAAACTTATTCTTACCACAAACCTATGAACTTGCCAAGGAAAATTCTTAGTAAGGGCAAGGATTGGCCAACACATAAGTAAAGGCTTTTAGGTCTTCACTTCTTCACTTTAGGCTCTATGAAACATAGGAGGGTGATCCTAAATAAATGTGTTCTTAGATACCGGTATGTATTTAGTATCAAACACAAAAAAAACAGATGATTCTCTTTAATTTTTTTGGAGGAACCATGCCCTGAAGATTTGGATAATCTTCACAATAGTGACTAACTTAAACAAGAGAAGATATAACTCTTTTAACATTCTCACACCCAGAAAGAATTTCATAAGTGATTTGATTATATTTTGTGATCAACAGTCAAGTTAGTCACCATAATTGGAGCATGAATACTATGCCAAACCAGTGTTATATTTTGGGAAATAGAGTCAAACCATAAACCTGTATGACTAGATAACAATGTTGTATTTTAGAAAAATACCCACAACCTTGAAAATACTGCATTACAATATCCCCACCCATTATTTCCATAATTGACTTCTTACTAGCATCCTCACACAAGATTTATATTAAACCCACTATTACATTAAAGCATTTACATACATTCTTTGAATGGATAAGCAAGAATAAAACAACACATCTATTAGAATTCAATAGAGACGAATAAGATTACCATTGATTATATTATTCATAGTTTGTATAATTTGTACATAGGAGAGATATGTATAGAAACTTAGTATCATTTTGCTATCTGTATTATTATCAAAACCATATAAATATCGGTTGATTTTCTCCTAGAACATATTACTAGAGAAACTTAGTATCTATTTTCCTTTCGTGTATATCCCTTTTTAGAATGAACTACCTGCTTACCTCATGACCCCCTGACCTCTGACACCCTGTAACTAGCCTTAAAATCCCTTTTATAAGACAAGGGAGCAAAAAGCACCAGACTAAAATTACACTTATATTTCATATTTCACTTCAATTTCAAAATGAATTTCAACAGAAAGTGAGATAATATTCCCCAATTGATTACAAAACCATCATTCCTAAGTCAAGGGAGGATAAAAATAGAGCTCAAGAAACCATTAACTAGAGAAGTCCCACCATTCTTCAAAAAGTGTCATTGTCACATCACCAAAAGCACGTAAATTCATTCCAACTTGAGAAACATCACTATCAGCACAAAGAGCATAAATAAATGAAGAACTACTTCATAACATACCAACCAAAGAAATAAAATTAACACAAAGGACCCAAAATTGTGAGCATCCACTAGGAAAAGAAATAGGATGCTACTTTTCCTTGTCACCAGCAAAGTAGGTGTACCCACTCAGTTTCCTTGTTGTCAGTGGAGTATCCATCACTACCTCATCCTCATAATCAACCTAATCCTTCATAGCCATGAGATATTGACCATAACCAAAATCAGTCTCACTTCAACTATCAGAGGAATCATATGACATCTCAATGGGAGAATGATGATGTCCCATGTAAGCTCGTTCATACCTATTCCTTCTAGTAGCTTCCCTTTCTGGTCTCTTAACTTTCTTCTCCTCAACTTTGGCTAACTCCTTTGAGATAACTCAGCCTCTTAGATGATAGGCACATTTGAGCACACCCCGTGCTGAATTTTTGGTAGCTCTCATTTTCTTCTTTGGTGTCATAGGTATCTCTGGCATACCCTACTCACCTTGGGGAGAAATGTCCTAAAATTCAAGAGGATTAACCCTCTTAGACTAAAGGATCAAACTGTTGTTCATAATTACCTTTCCCATTCCCTTACTTAGCCACTTACCAAATTTTCTCAGAGCAAAGATTCCATCCCATTTAGAAATAACAAACTCAAAATTAGGCCTTATTCCAGACTCCTAATTCTCACAATTAGATGTTAGGAATTATAAAGCAGGTGATCTTCATTAAATAGAGAAATTGGTGTGCATCTTCATTATTTTTCTAGGAAAGCTTGTGTGAGAGAAATGGCAATCAATTAGCTTGGTTTTGAATCTCAACCATTGATCATATTTTGAAGCAAATCAACAGCTAGATAATCCAGATTATTAATGATGACAAAATTAAGCACATGCATTTGATAATTGTCCCAAATCAAGAAACTTGAGTTAGATAATAAGTTACTTAACTTGCATATTAACCATACACTTAATTTCTTAACCGAACTTGTCATGTCACATTTACCCATCTTCCCATAGAAATTAACTCACTTGTAATTCATCATAGAAAGACAGTAGGGAATGATCATGATTTATCTTTAGAATATTGGCATGTACCCTATCTTACTTTAATTTTATCTTCCCACGTGTAGTAGCTTCTGACAAATTTGATGGCCATAAAAATGTTTACCAATTTCACATGTGTGCTCAATAATCATTTCTGATTTAGCAATGTTTCTATCTTGGAACGGTCTTGGCCAATATCTCCAACTACATCTACCTTTACCAGGAAATTTCTAAGTTCTTAGAAGTAGTCTATGGGGCACTTTCCCACGTGTCAGTTGGAAGATATGGCATATACGAAGAAAACTCAGGGGATGGTGGGGAGTAGTCAAGACTTTCCCACGTCACATACCATCCACCATAAGTTTCATTTCTTACAAAGCAAATCACCATCCCCAAGACTTAGTGGGTCCCAAAAAATGATAGGTGCCACTCCACCCGCTAACCCATGTGACTATCTTTCCTTGTTATTGTAGATGGACATGCACATAGGGAGTGGTAGAGATGCAGCCAAGTCTTCAATCCCACAGTTGTTAATCTTCTTAGAAAAATTCCAGTCATCTTTACCAAGGAGACCAGACCCACTAGCATACGAGAAATGTGGTCAAAGCCCATCAACTCGTGTAGATAAAATAAGAAGAAACAAACTAGGATGGGCATACGAGGAATGACTGGTATTAATTACCATGATCAGGTGGCCAACATGAAAATTAATGTCTGCACACGTCACAAAATTTAATCATAAAGGGGGACCATCTCTAGGAAAATGAGATATTGACCCATAAGAACAAAGGATAAGGATTTAAGTCGTTAAAATCAAGCGTTAGATCATATGAAAATTAATACCAAGAAGAACTAAGGTGGCTGACAAACCTAAGAACAGGGGCTACTAAAAATGACCTCAATGGAACAAGTGGCAACTTAAATGACCAAGTATTGGGAAAACAAGTCAATGCAACAATAAAGCTACCAAGGGTTTTTTAGATATTTTTAGGCCAACTCTAAAGGGTTTTAAATTCACAAGACCCTAAAACATGTACAAGGAACACAACCTAAAACCAGACATAAAAAGGTCCAGGCCAAGTTTTGCATAATTATAGACTGGAATCAAGAATTTACTAAGGGGTTCAATAAGGTATCACAGATTTAATGGAAACTACTTGGTTATTGGTATTGTGAGTTGTTTGTTGAGGAGGATTGAATTGAAGGAACCCTTTATTCCTTTTTCTATAAGGTTCAAAAAAAAATTGGTTTGTTGGCTTAGATTTCTTAAAATGGATAGAAGTGGACTTTGTATCTCGATTATTAATCAAATTTTGATAATCATGGAGGGAAGTACACATGTGCCTGAAGGAGGGAAATTTCATCATGGTAAGCTTATCTTGAATTTTTCTTTTCAAATTTTCTATGACCATATTTTGAAGGTGAGGGTCGAGGACCTTGACATTGATTTGGGAATAAAGTGATTGATAGCATGAGATAAAGTCAGTTATATTTTCTTCTTCTTTTTGATTGCATCTCAAAAATTTGACCAAGGTCATTTTAGGAGTCATGTGCACTTGGAAATGGTTTAAAAATGCATCAAAAAGTTCATTGAATGAACTAATTGAGTTGTTCGGTAAAGAGGAGAACCATTCTGGAAGGTAGTATCTTTTAAGGACCTAGGAAAAAGTTTTTCCCAAATTTTATCATCAAGGAAAAAATCACTACATAAGGGTGATCCCACAAAGCTAGTTTACAATTTCTGAGAGGAACTGATTTTTGCTGAAATCACATATTTTTAGAAAATATAATGATTTTAGCCTTAAAAAGTTCCATTTTCAAGATTCCAATTGAAGAGGGTTTGATCAAACCACCTTGGATAGAACCTAGCTAGTTTTAAACCATACCTATAAATGAGTCTCCTTTACACCTATCAAAATGCTGATAAAAAATCACTTTTGATTTACCTTTTGGGCGATAAAATGAATTCAATTAAAATTTATTTCAAATTATTATGGTAGTCCTTGGAACAAGCTATCCAACAAATATAATTTTAATATTTTTTGGTTTTATTATGTATTTGTTTTCTTAGTTTTATTATACATAGGTTTTTCATCGAAAATGAAGGTCTCTATTCTGCACATGTGGAAAAATAGAAAATTATCAAAGAAAAAATTGAAAAATATGAGTGCACGAGATATTGAAGTCTTTGATTTGACAAAAAATAATTGAATTTCGATATATACAAAAAAAGTTACGCGTTATACGGTCGTGCTATGTTTGAATTGTAATTGGTTTGACTTCAAAACTTGATTAAAGAAAAAATATTTGATAAAAAAACTATCTAACCAAGTGGAAGCACTAGTTATCAGAGTTACAAATCTAAATTTGAAAGAATTAGAATTTTATCCTTCATGGAAAAAAAGTTATGCGTTATATGGTGTGCATCGCTTTTTAAAAATGTTGTTTTCTGAAAAAACCAATTTTTGTGGGAGATGGAAAAAGAAGTGCAATCTAATTCCAAAAAAATTGAAAAAAATATTTTTTGAATCTACAGAAAAAATTTGACAAGACTCTAGTTTGCATCATCTTCAAATTTCTCATGGTTTAGCCGCTATAGGTGCCCGAATGTAAAGATTTAGTGAAAAATAATAATTTCAATGTCCACTTTGGCCAAAAATTGTAAACCACTATTGTGGGATCACCCATAAGGTTGTATAGGAATTAACATGGTTAGAAGGATATCCCTTCCCTCCATATTTCTTAAATCTGGGAACCTCTACACCTTGTGGCATTGGTTTTTGCAATATCTCCAAGGACAGTGGACTACTTCTGATATAATATGTAGGTGGGCCATTTTGATCTGGATTTATGGAAAAAATTAGTTTTTGAAGGGATGAAATGGTTTGGAAGAGTTGATTAATGAGAGGGTCATTTCTTGTGTAATGAGATGGAAGTGAAAGTGGTGAAGGAGTGTATGTGTTTGAAGGACAAGTGAATGGAATTCTTATAGGTGGTAAAGTGGTAGGAGATATGACGTGTAATGCCACATAGGAACTATGGATGCTAGCGAGAATACCCAAGGAAGGAATCACATTACTAACTTGTTGCATTTTTTTTGTCACTTGAGGGTTGCCATAGGTAGGTATTGAGGCTATTATTGTGGGAGGAGGAATTTGAGTCCCTATTTGTCTTGTGACATTTTTTGTTGGTAAAGGACCACTAGTGGTTGGGGGAGTGTTTTCCAAAGATTTGAACTATGTTTTTCACAAGGTCAAGCAGGTATATGTAGGATCATCATGGAAAAAATAGGCCCTTAAGTGACAATGAAAATTTAGAAAAATCAGAGTTAGGCAACTTGATGTAAAAATTTGAATAAGTTATCTATATTATTTCAAAAATATGTAAGAATAGAATCAATAACAAATTGAATATAGTTTCTAATATACTAAGTTTATTTTTAAAAAAACTATTTGGTGAAAATTTGATATTTCAATGCAGTAGTACTTAAATTTCAGGGAAAAAATAAGAAGTAGGTGTATGTCTGACCACCCTAACCACAATAAAATGATAATATTTTTTTATAATATTTTAGATATAAGTAGAGGACTAATGTCCCAATGTGAAGCATATTTTTTGTAATTTGTTTCCAAGTAAATAATTAATTATGAATTTTTTATTACAACTTTTAAAAAAATATAAAAAATCGTATGTTTGACCACCTTAACTTGGTCAAAACTTCATGAAATTCAATTTTTTTTTCATCCTGTAGTATGCAAAGCATAGAATGTGATGCATGTTTCAAATTCAAAAAATGTGCTACCATTTGAAAGCTATAGATGTTTTTCAATCAGCCTATCAATGAGGACTTTAGTCATAATTCAAATAAAAAATGTGTAATAATTATTATTAAATTCAAAGTAAAGAATAATTTATATTGGTGGAAAGCTGAGAATCTCCTTTAAAAACCCTTTTCATTTTATCAATTTAGGGTTAAAAAAAGTTGTCAGCCACATGGGCGAAGTCTAGAAAAGCAAGGTAAGTTGTTAATCACGTTTTTTGTTAATCCCTAGGTAGTAGGGTTTGTGTCAGACATATCGAATATTCAATTCAAATCGGATATCCAATCCATATCGGATATCCAATTCGAATTGGATATCTAATTTGAATTATATATAATTTTAATATATGATTTTATACAAATTTTATATATCATATTATATAATTTTTATTTTATAAATGTAATATAGTTTTTAATATATAATTTAAAAAATTCAATAAATAGTTTATAGTTTATTATAATATATTAGTTGAGAATATATAATATAGTTTATAATATAATATATAATATATAATTTATGATAATCTCTTATGAAATTATGTATAATATATAATATATTATATTATTATGTATAATATTTAAATGTTTTAGTTAATGTATAAATATTTATATATATATTAAGATAGTATATAAAATATTACATAACTAATTAATATTACTAATATATAAAATATTTAAATATTATTTGTTTACCTCTCTCTCTCTCCCTCTCTCCCTCCCTCTCTCTTTCTCTCTTTCTCTCTCTCCCCTTCTTCCCCTCTTCCCCTCTCACTTCCTCCTCCTAATTATCTTTCCCTCTCTTTGACTCTCTCTCTCTCTCTCTCTCTCCTTCCACCTCCTCATTCTCTCTCCCTCTCTCTCCCCTTCTTCCCCTCCTCCCCTCTCCCTTCCCCCTCCTAATTCTCTCCCTCCCCCCTTCCCCCTCCTAATTCTCTCTCTCCCCCATTACGCCCCTCTCTCTATGTCTCTCTTTCTCTCTTCCTCTCTTCCCCTCTCCCTTACCCCTCCTAATTCTCTCTCCCTTTCTCTCTCTACCCTTCCCTTCTCTCTCTCTCTCCCCTTCTTCCCCTATTCCTCTCCCTCTCTCTTCCCTTCTTCCCCTCTCCCTTCCCCCTCCTAATTCTCTCTCCTTCTTCCCCTCTTCCCCTCTCCCTTGGACCCCTTCCTTCTTCTCTCTCTCTCTCTATCTTTTGTCCACCCTCCACCTCCTAATTACTCTTGGTTCTATGTGTGCCACAAATTAGATATTTGATTTGTGGCACCAAAATATTACCGTTACTATACATTTTTAATTTTTTCTTCAAATCAGATATTAGATTTTATCTGATATCGGATTTGTGGGTTATAGAAAAACCTTAAGTGGGTCATTTTGGGCATCCCAATAGACCCTACATTTTTTTTGCACACTTTCAAGAAAAACGTGATTTCAGATACGAAGATACAAAGATCAATTTTTTCATAAGAAATCATTTTTTTAGCATCTTCTTGGAGGTATAATGGGGAGCAGCAGTCGTTGGAAGCAAAAACATAAGAGAAAGATTACAAAAGAACAAATTGAAGCATATAGACAAAGAGATAAAGAAAGTCATAGGAAGAGAAGAGAAGGTATGTCAAGTAATGGTGAACCTGAGTCCTTTGGTCTTTCAAGTGAAGAGGGAATTGAATATGTTCAAGGTGAAAATGTTGAGCATGGTATTGAAATTGATATTGAAAATTTTCAAGGTGAAAATGTTGGAATTGAATATTTTGACCATGATATTGAAATTGGTAATGAATTTATTGAAATTGATATTGAAAATGTTCGAATTGAAGATGGTGAACATAATATTGAAATTTGGAATGAAACTATTGAAATTTATATTGAAAATGTTCAAGTTGAAAATATTGGAATTGAAGATATTGAACATAATATTGAAATTGATATTAAAAAATTTCAAGCTGCAAATGTATGAATTGAAGATGTTGAACATAATATTGAACCAAGTATAAATTATGTTTCACCAAATTACATGGGAAATGAAGAAAGACATATTCCAAATTCAATACCTTCAAGAACCCCTAAATGGTTACTTGAAATTGATGAGAACATTATAAACAATTTTGAAGGCAAGAGGTCAACACGAACCATTTGGTTGTGGGCTACACAACTTTTCAACCAATATTTTAGCAATAAGACATTGACCAAGCAATGCCAATTTTTTTTACAATTGCTAAAGATACAAAAGATGAGACCTTTGCTAGCCAAATTGAAGATTCGTGTGATTATTTTCAAAAATATTTTTAATGCTCTCAAGTCTGTTGGAAAAAATAACAACGAAAAAGATATGAGAGTTGCTTGGAGAGTCATTACAACTGCCCTAGTAAGCCATCAATTGAAAAAGGCTCACTTTATGAGACAAACTTGTATTGATTTTGACATAAATCATAAAACTTTGGATAGAGCACTTGCAAGAAGAGAAAGAATAGATGATCCTCTTCAAAATGATACATGGGCTTTTGCTGGGAGGCTTCCACATGTTGATAAGAAGCTAACCGATAATGTAAAGTAGGTAATTCAACAATTTTGGCATGATAACTCTAGAGTATCACCCAATGCAAAGGATGTTTTAAAGTTAAGAATTGGAAATCAAGACCGTACACCACATCCTAAACATTTCTTGGAATCAAGCCAAACAATGTTGTTCAAAAAAATTATTGAAACACATCCAGATATGGAAATCTCACAAAAGAATTTTTAAGGTTTGAAGCCATTTTATTGTGTGCCTCTTAAAATTCGCAATACTTGTTGCAAATACCATGTGGAGTTTTCAATGTACCATGAACTATTATGTTGTATCCATTCTACTTTGCATACTAATGAAATGTTGTAGGAGTGTGGTGCAATGCATCTTCTGAAGTCATCAAGGGACTTGCTAGATCTATTTTTATGTTCTAGAGATGATGTTTTCTTTTTCTATAGAAATGATTGTTTCAATGTGAAGTGCTCACAATGTGGTGTCTTGTCAAATTTTGTCCAATGTTTTCATGAGGGTTCCGAACATCAATTTGGAAAGAATATCGTTGAGAAAAAGAGATATGAGATAGTGAAATATACTTTGCAGAGTGGAAGTGAAGGTTCTAGATGCGAGCTAGTTACAAAATAATGCAGTGTTGTTGATTTTATTTTAGATTTTAAGGACAATATTTTCTACAAGTATGCAAGGCATAACCATAGGTCTCAGTGGATGGATCAACAATTCAGGATGTGTAAGGACTCTTTTCTGATTGGTACTATTATATCAGTTGTTGATTTTGTAGAAAAATACACATTGCAACCACAAAATGAGGTACAATATCAATATTACAATTTCATTCACAATGCTATTTTTGTCCACAAAACATGTAGACATGCACCTGATATTACAAAAGAAGATCGAAATATAATCAAAGAGTATCATTTTTATATGAATGATGATAGATCTCACTCATTTAAGGATGTCCAACATTGTTTCAAGAATTTTATTGAGTTCTTGCATGATCATGATATAACAATGGGTTGGCATCTCATTTGGTTAGATAACTACATAGGTCAATTCAAGAATGCTCGTATGTTTTATTGGTTGAGTAGAATGCATGTAGAGAAGGGTGTACCTCATATTTGGAGGTTTTTTGAGGTTGGGCATGGTAAAGGGGAGCATGATGGAGCATGTACATTTGTAAAGAGAGCTCTGATTAAGGAGAAATTGAAGATTTCAGGAGAAAAATTCAGTGATGCACGTTCTATTGTTGATTGGTGTAGTTCAACACTCTCATAGGGAGGGACACTTGATTCAACAGTGTGTAGATTCTTTTGGTTGGTTGAGGAGAGCACAGTGGGAGGAATATTGGATTTTCATACAATCAAAGATTATTCAAATATGCATTCATTTCAAAGCTCATATGCAAGCACATGGACCATTTGGACATGAGAGTTGGCTTGTTTTTTGACAGAGTTGTATTCAGTGTGAGTGGGATCAATGTGAGTCAAGTGAGTGGGTGGATACATGGGATCCATAGTATCTAACTCCTTTATCTCAAACAATATCCATGAAAAATGACACAATGAAAAGTTCAGTTGATTACGACCATCTTTCAAATCTACTACAACCAGGACATGTTTTTACAATTGTTGCACCACAAGGGAATAGATATAGATTGGACTATTGGTTAGCTCGATTTGTGTGGGTAAATCATAAGCTAACATAACCAATGGAAGATGATGATGGGTTCATGTATCCTACAGGTTCATTTGTGGTTGCAAGAACTTGGTTGTGAACATACATGATTAGAAAGAATGGCATACTTGCATTTGAAGACTAGGAGAAACACAAAACCATTGTCCTGTATCCGCACCTTGTTATAGCAACAAATGTTAAGTTATTGAAGCATCACACCAAACCAGAGACAAAAAAACTATGGACACTTAGTAATGTTGATCATGAAGTAATATTGGATACTCTTAAGGAAAAAGATGACCCTTCAGGCACACTTGAATAGCATATTCAAGAATGGAAGGTACAATTCTTAGGTTCACTATGCTTAAGTTCATTAGTGTTCTTTATTTAATACTTGCAAAAATTAATTGGTTGGTTGATGGGACGGTTAGGATATAGTTGAAGAAGATGAAATTAAGGTAATGCTCTGATATAACTATTGAAGAAGCTAAAATTAAGGTAATGCTCTAATATGGATACAATATTTTTAAAGCTTTTAGTCCATATACATATTTTTGCACTTTTTCTATCTATAATCCAAACAAATAATTCTCTTCAATCTATTTTCATTTAGTCTTATTACTGACACATTTTGCGACTATAGTAAACTGTATTTTCAATGTCTAGAGTGAAGAGAGGAGGACTAGCATGAAAGTTTGAATTTACAAGTTTTGGAAACATGGTTTTGAATTTGCAAGTTTTGGATATAGTTGAAGAAGATAAAATCAAGGTAATGCTCTGATATAACTATTCAAGAAGCTGAAGTTAAGGTAATTCTCTGATATGGATATAATATTTTCAAAGCTTTTAGTTCCATATGCATCTTTTTACACTTTTTCTATCTATAATCCAAACAGATAATTCTCTTCAATATGTTTTCATTTAGTCTTATTACTGACATATTTTCCTACTATGGTAAACTTTATTTTTAATGTCTAGAGTGAAGAGAGGAGGACTAGTGAGTGTTTTCAAAAGACAAGAGAACCAACAGTCACTCCATCCAATCAAATTTTGAAGGCAACACAAGATATATTTCCTTCCCCTAGAGGGAAATATGTTTTGTACTATCGATATATACATGACATTTTATGTCCATATGACTCCTTTGTACTAAGCATGTATGGAATTTTTGTATATATTATACTTTTATCAATATATATCATTGTATAGCCTTACGGCTAAGTGTTGATTACAAAATATCTTATTTTGTTACTGCCATTCTTGAATCTCCCTTATAATACATATTGAATCCTATTTTACATGTATTAGGGGTGGTTTGGAATCATCTTGAATAATGAGTTGTGTGTGCAGGGAATGTCCTTTGGTTGGTTTGGCATGATTCCCTAGGTGGAAAATAGTGCATTTTTGGGTGAAATTGGGTGGTTTGAGTGAGAAAATGATAGAATTATTGGGGGAAACAAATATCTCTTGATATTTTGAGTTTTTGTAGGTCTTTTATCAAGTTTTGGAGGCATTGGTTGGGTTAGATATGCCCTGGAAGGTTGTTTTTTAATAAACCCCCTTATAAAGTGCAAGAAATGAGGGTTCATGGTAGGGTGCTTTGGGAAATATGTCTCTACAAAATAATTATGGAATTTGGGGTTATGTTGGTTGGTGAGTGCTACCCAATAAAAATTTGGGTGAAAAAGAAAGTTTAAGGCATAGGTCCTTTGTAAAAGTGACCCAATTGGGGGTCTAAAACGGTGAAAAAGCTTGATTTAAACTTGCCTCCCTTTCTCTAGAAACAATGCACATATGCCCCCTACCTCTAATTGTTCCATTCTACTGAGTTATAGTAGGATATAATAGGTGGAATGGCTAAAAATTCATTTTTACACACTCAACTACTTGCATTTGATAACTTTTTCCCCAAGAGAGAATTCACCACCACGGGAAAAGGCCTTTGAGATAGCAAAAACTGAGAGATTTTATTGTATAAGGGTCCAATGCAATCCCATAGGGTCATATGAGAAGTTTCTAAGCATCACGGTGTTAGAATATGAGCATGCTAAAGTTTGCAGCCATTTTGCACTTTGGACTCTTAAGGGATTTTGCCGGTTGAATGTAGCTCAAAGCAATTTCGCATGTTTTGGTGTGAAACAAGACCATGCCTACCATAAAAATACCCACCCATACTCATTGAAATAGTCCATTTGGTCACACAAGTTGCAAAATGAAAGTTGCACCACTTTACAACTTCAACTACTTGCATTTGACAACTTTTTCCCCAAGCAAGAATTCACCACCACTGTAAAATGCCTTCGAGATAGAAAAAACCAAGAGAGGTTATTATAGAGGGCCCCAATGCAATCCAATAGAGTCAGATGAGAATTTTATAAGTGTCACAGCATCTAAATACGAGCATGTGGAAGTTTACAGTCATTTTGCACTTTTGACTCTTAAGGGAATTTGTCAATTGAATGTAGCTTAGAGTGAAATTGCATGTTTTGGTACAAAAGAGGACCACTCCTAGCATAAAATTACCCACCCGAACATGTCAAAATAGTTTTTTTGGTCACACAAGCTACAGAATGAAAGTTCCATGACTTTACAACTTTCAACTACTTAAATTTGACAACTTTTTCTCAAGCGAGAATTCACCACCACAACAAAATTCCTTCAAGATAGAAAAAACCAAGAGAGGTTATTGTAGAGGGTACCAACTCAATCCTATAGGGTCAAACAAGAAGTTTCTAAGTGTCATGGTGTCCAAATACGAGCATTCTGAAGTTTGCAACCATTTTGCACTTTGGACTCTTAAGGGAATCTATCGGTTGAATGTAGCTCGGAGTGATTTCGCGTGTTTTGGTGCAAAAGAAGACCATGCATAGTGTAAAAATACCCACCCAAATGCATTTGAAAAGTTGGTTTGGTCACATGAGTTGCAAAATGAAAGTTGCACCACTTTGCAACTTTCAACTACTTGCATTTGACAACTTTTTCCCCAAGTGAGAATTTTCCACCACAGGAAAACACCTCTGAGATAGCTAAAACTGAGAGAGGGTATTATAAAGGGGCCCAATGCAATCCCATAGGGTTAGACGAGAATTTTCTAAACATCACGGTGTCCAAATACAAGCATGTTGAATTTTGCAATCATTTTTCACTTTGGACTCTTAAGGGAATATGTCGGTTGAATGTAGCTTAGACTGATTCTGAGTGTTTTGGTGTGAAATAGAACCATGCCTAGTGTAAATGTACCCACCCAGACACATCAGAATTGTCCTTTTTATCACATGAGTTGCAGAACAAAAGTGGCACCACTTTGCAACTTTCAACTACTTGCATTTGACAACTTTTTCCCCAAGCGAGAATTCGCCACCACAAGAAAATGCCTTCGAGATAGAAAAAACAGACATATTTTATTATAGAAGGTCCCAACATGATCCCATATGGTTAGATGAGAATTTTCTAAGTGTCACAGTGTCCAAATACGAGCATGCTTAAGTTTGAAGCCATTTTGCACTTTGAACTTTTTTAGGGAATTTGTTAGTTGAATGTAGCTCAGAGTGATTCCCAGTGTTTTGGTGAAAAAGAGGACCATTCCTAGTGTAAACATACCCACCCAGACACGTTAAAATAGTTTTTTTGGTCACATGAGTTGTAGAATGAAAGTTGCACCACTTTGCAACTTTCAACTACTTGCATTTGACAACTTTTTCCCCAAGTGATAATTAACCAGCACAGGAAAACGCCTTCAAGATAGTGAAAATTGAGAGATTTTATTGTAAATGGGCCCAACATGATCCCATAGGGTCATACAAGAAGTTTCTAAGTAGCATGGTGTCCAAATACAAGCATGTTGAAGTTTGCAGCCATTTTGCACTTTGGACTCTTAAGGGAATCTGCCAGTTGAATGTAGCTCGGAGCGATTTTATGTGTTTTGGTGCATAAGAGGACCATTCCTAGCATAAAATTACCTAATCAATCATGTACCAACAATTTACAACCAATTTTAAAACAATTTGTTAATAAAACTTCATTTTTGCACTTTCTTGCAAAAGTTGTTTGACAACATTTTAACAACTTGCCAACTTTTTACATTTTTTGACAAATGACCCCAAATCACTTCAAAATGACTCTAAATGACTCCAAATTTTCATGGATGACCTTATTAAATCCAAGAAACAAATCACATAATCACATGTACTTACTTTGAAACCATACCATCAAACTGACCTTGAACGCTGGAAAAGGGGCCCCAATTAGCCCACTTTAACAAAGGAACTCTCCTTCAATCTTGTTTTCCACTCAAAATACCATTAGATAGTTCTCAAAATACCTCCAAAACCACAAATTTTTCATCCATTGATTCAAAACTCGCTTACTAAGACCCTCTTTCATGAAACCCTCATTTTCACCAAATAAGCAGGGGTTTATTGAAAAACCCATCTCTAGACCTCATTCAACTTCAAAATATTTTCAAAAATTCTTATTACACACTATAAAAACTTAATTCACCTTCAAATCATGCTCCCCCAAAAGTTCTCACACATTTTCTTCTTAAAACCTCTCAATTTCACCCATTTTCACTCTTTGTTCAACTAGGGCTTCAAGCCCAAACATCCAAATGACCTACCCTACCTTTGTAGACCTTCTATCACAGAAAAATCCACCAAATAACATTGAAACAACTAGGTTATAACCTTCTTCAAAACTATTTCTTTAATCTGCTACTTCAAGCTATGCCTCCTAGCCCTAAATTCATGCTTTTTCCACAGGGGCAGCATGGAAATCTCCACCAAATGTCTTTGCCACAAATATATATGTATTCCTACACCTAATCTTATTCTAACCAGGTCCATTCCATGAAATCACAACATGAACAGTAGGTGGAATGGCCTCTTAATACATTTTGACCCTCAAACCCTTAACTACAACCTTAAACAAGCAACTTCAAAGAATGCACTCAACTTTCCTTCAAAGGCAATGTCTACTGAAAATATGGTATCAAGTGAGATGGTTAGTTTGAAGTCTTAAAATACTTTGACAACAGGTGTGAAGGTTGACATAGGTTTGAAGATTGAGTTGGTAGTAAATTCAAGTATGTTAATGTCATGATAGGGTACATTGTGTGTCCATTGGTTGGGAAGAATGTTGCAAAGAATGAAGGTTTTGTAGGTACAATAGGTACAAAGGTACTTGTTGTTGGTAAGATAATGATATTGATGATGTTTTGTAGGTCTCTGTATGGCCTTCTTCGAAAGAAATCTTCAAAAGTTGTGTTTTGAGGCTACAAGCCTTTAGGGTGTGTTTTGGGGATAAGTTTAATTTTTAAGAGCATCTTAATCTTGTTAGATGCCTCTTGAGGTCCATGTGAAAGATCCCTTATCTCTGTAGACATATTTGAAGGTGTTGGAGGTCCGAATCTTAATCTTGTTAGATGCCTCTTAAAGTCCATGTGAAAGGTCCTAATATTGCTTACATTAGGACAACACTTTGTAAGAGTTAATTAAGCAAGGGCATACATATTTGAATGTGTTGGAGGCATTGAAACAATGAGGAAAGGTCTAGAGGTGAGGTTTTTAATAAACCCTCCTTGAAACTTGTCAAAAGTGAGGGTTTTGAGTTTTGGAGTGTTAATCAGTGTTTCTGATAGCAACCTAGGTTGATGAACCCCTCACTTTATCAACTCAAAAGGTTACAAATCACCTTTCTACTTACAATCTCGATCTTGGCTTATTTTCCCTTTCTCACCTAGACACCCGTGTAGGTCTGCAGACCCAATTTTCCCAACTTAACTCTCAGTTTTCCTTAAAAACCTCTGCAAGTGACCATCATTATAGGCACCCATTAAATACTTCTACAACATACATCAACCCCACATATGACTCTTTTGGAACAACTTCCACAAATCATTCAAACTACGTTGCTCAACCTAGCCAAATAGGCCTAATTTCCAAAGCAACCAACCTTGAATCACTTCAAAAACCCTAGAACTCAATGGGGAAGCACTCACCAGGTGATAAAACCACAAATTTTCTAACTTATCTTTAGGAACTCGCCCTCTAAGACCCTATTCAATAAAACCCTCAAATTGCTCAATTTAGGCAAGGTTTATTGAAAAACCTGCTTGCAGACTTCACCAGACCATCCTAGTGCATCCAACACCTTTGAACAACCCTTCACAAACTTAAAAGTACATCAAAAGTGAATACCCTCAAATATTTCTCACATTTACCCCCTTTAACCTCTCCTTTTCATGCAAAAACACCCAAAATGCCATCTAAGGCACCATCAAAAATCATGATCCTATATTCCCCTGCACATGAAACAATGAAAACATGTTTATTAACCCTAACTAATCATTTCCATCAAGTTACAGATGCATATAGTGGGTATAAGGCTTAATATGCCATTTTAGATGCACTCAAAACCCTTAAATGGGGTATACAAACCGACCCTTAGTAAATTGCCTCTTAAATGCACAAAAACAAATGAAAATGCTTCAAACCAAGTTTGTGGTGAGGTTAACCTTGCTGCCCACCGAATTCAATCCATTGGAGTGTATTTAAAATTTAAAGTTAAAATGTTAAACTTTACCATTGTTCTTGTCTTCAAAGTTGTTTAAACTATATAATATAACCATAATATAACTAAGAAATATATGATATAATTTAACCATTATTCATTATCTTTTATTGTGAACTATATAATATAACCATTATTTTTTATGCTATTGTACATTGATATTTAACCATTGCTCAAGATTAAATTTTTGAACAGTTTAAACATGCACATGAGGAACAAATTATTTCGATTCTCAACTACTATATATCAAATTATCCAATAATCAAATGTATGTCCATATACAAAATTGGCATCAATGCCAACTCAAACAAAGCTTTAAAAAATGTGGCCTATGCCATCTCAATATCTACTCAAAATATATATGCCAAAATTTCTATCTCATCCTAAACTATTGGTGGATCATCAAAATAGAGCATCTCAATATCTATTCAAAATATACATGCAAAAATTTATGTCTCATCCTAAACTACTAGTGGATCATCAAAATGGAGCCTCTTTGAAGCACTCTTTGGCTCTAAAGGAAAATACACAAGAAAAATTCAAACCTTTATTAAGATTAGTTATATTATATAATTTAAAATTGAATAATTAACATCAAAATCAATATAGATTGAATTATAATTGAACTCTAAAATTGAAATCTTGATTACCTCATGTATACGTCTCTTCAAACTGTCAGGAGTCCTAGAATATACCCCTCTCAAAGAACCAGTCATATCAACTTTTGCAATGTCAATCTATATATGTGAACAAAAACATAAAATTGATACAAGATAGCATACAATTGTCAGTAATAAAAACATATTTACCAAACACAAAATAAAATAAATGCATACCTCTTTAGGCATCTCTTTTTCTTTATCTCCTTCAATTGTTTTGACAACTCCTCCTTGAGGTGTTTCAACACCTACTCATTCAAGTGTTCCAACACATACTCCTTCAGGTGTTGTGACACTTGTCAACAAGGATGTGTAGCTCATAACCGCCTGTACATATAAAAATGACAAGTATATGAAACTACCAATCTATGTCAATGTATGTATAATCACTATATAAGATCTTAAAAAACTTAATTCAATCGAATTTGAGTTCAATTACCTTTCCCTTATCTACCATTGTGCCTTCAAATTTTGGAGAGCACTACACCTCACTCACTCTAAGTGTTTCCTACAAGAGGAAAATAAGATAAATATATAAGTTAATATATATAATTTCATTAATTACAAGCAAGTATATAATAAAAAATGTAAATGAGTAAGTGTGAAAATTTATACCAGGTGCATGTCGAGGCCAAATGAATTGGCCTTGAGGGTGCTATCAGTAACCTATGTAAGCTCCTCCTTAGACATCAATTGTTAAATAAACCTTGTAAATAAATATTAGTACTTGATATGATCTCTTATTAATATTCATGTAAAAACAAATGCAAGTTATGAATTTACAACTTAAATCTTATCTGTGTAACTATTCCAACGTCCTCCTCTCTAGAAGAAAAGGAATTTGTAGGGTGTGCTCCAATCTCCTACATCTGATCTCCTATAACATCCACATCATGGAGGTCATAATTAGATTTCCAAGGGATGCACAGTGGGTTGTACAAGAGGACCCAAGCATATATCTAGTGGCACATAGTTCAAGTATGTGGCACACAGATATGTGGACCTAAGGAGGATGATGTAGTGGCACTCAATCCATCAACAACATCACCAGCATGTGGTTGAGTTGCTATAGCAATATGGGAAACGAAAAGATCACTCAAAGAGTGAATAGCCTGAATAGTTTGTGTGGTTGCATCCTTGATAAAATTTGGATGACGTATTGGAGGTGGTTGAGGAAGGGGAGGAGGGGGAGCATATGGGCCCTGGACTACTCTAACTGCCACTGGTCTATCCTGGGGCATAACTCCACCTACATTCTGGAAGGGTTTAATGTCAAAGTAATTGACATGATGCCCTAACACAAACTCAATGTATAATTTTTTAATAAAGTAAAATGGTACATCACTTATTTTGTTGGGTGGTTTATCAAAAACTATGCACCAACGATCCCAAAATTTATCTCCAATGTCCTTATTCATGCACCATTTTATAGAAAGTTTTGGTTTATTTGTGTGCAAAACAAGAATAGATAATTGAGATGGGGGGTGAATCAATTGTTACAGAAATTAAGCTTATTTATCCTTAATCAACCTTTAATCTCAAATCTGATAATTAACAATGAAAGAGTAAATCAACAACACATCAGAAGCACACAACACCAATATTTTTGTGTGGAAACCCTGTTAGGGAAAAAATCACGGTAGAGGTTAATCCATAATTTATACCCTGTTAAAAGTATAAAAGGAAATGAATAAGGAATGCACATGCATTCAGGCACACTGCCTAAAGCTCACTGCTCAGAAGGGAAGGCTCACTTCCTTACGTAAAACAATCAGATTAAATCCATCTAATGAGATTGAATTGAGAAATTAGCTTCTACAAAAGCCTGATGACAGTTTCGATTAGGCACAAAAATACTTCTTCACACTTCGCTCAATCTTCTTCACACTTTACTCTGAAATTGAATGATCTGATATTTATTTGCATATTTCGCATTCACTCTCCATGTACATTCATTGAGCACACACTAAAATGAGGAAACAATCACTCTTATATATCTGCTACATGGAATTACATTAACAACTTTGTCGGCCTCAAATAAAGAATAAATTAATTACAAACTGTCGGCCCAATTCATGAACAAATCTCAATGCATACCAACCTAAGTCAGTCACAACATAATGAAGACCTAAATCAACATCCTCGAATGCTCCAAGCATTAAAATATTAATCCATAAGGATCTGCAACACACTACAACCACCATGTCGGCCAAGAACATGAAAACTTGAACACACAAAGGAATTTTTTCTTATCACGAGCACACCAATGAATGTGGATATAAAACAATGATAGAGTATGATCTAAAACCATCACTGAACAACACAGTAGCATACACAACAACTTAATTTACCAGAATTGCATTCTCTTCTTCCAGAACCACCTGCTACAGTAACATCATAACTATAAGAACTCAAAACTCACTATAATCTTGATGCACACCTATGAAACTTCTGGAGAACGTATAAGATAGGCTCGTAAAAAAACCCTTTAATGCACGAATTATGAATGATAACTTACAAAACTTTCCACCACTTTGGTCTTCACAGCTTCACAGATTGTCTGCAACATATTTATTATAATTTTCTCAATATCCTCGACATATACAACCTTCAGAATCATCAATGCTAATAGTGTTGAAATCAATGGCAACTACATATCAGCAACACAACCACAAAATTCAAAAATATTCCCCTTTGGCATTGATGGCAACACATGATGTGAAAAATACCATCAACACAACTAACTCTTCTTAAACGGTTTTACTCTTCCATCTTCCCCCTTAATTCTGATTGCTCTTCTCCCCTTTTCTTCTACAAAGTTTTTTCACATTACTCTTCTCACCCTTTGACATCAATGGCAAAGATACACAAGCTCTGAACCACATATCTGAATCATCTAACTACTCCCCCTGAGTAGTAGCCACCACAACCAAAATCCAAAACAAGATCTATGACTATGAGTGTGTGGATTGATGCAAAGACTTGCATCTTAGTTTAGATTAGGAGGGTAAATCACTCCTAACTTTCCTCTAAGATACTCATAAGTATCCTTAGGCAAAATTTTAGTGAATATATCTACAATTTTTTCCTTAGTGGGCACATACTCTAGTATGACTTCTTTATCACTCACTTTGTCTCTCAAAAAGTCATACTTGAAAGATATATGTTTTTTCTTTGAATGTAGCAACAGATTCTTGGAAATATTTATGGCACTTGAGTTATCACAAAATATAGCAATAGGCTCATTATACTCAATTTCGATATCTCTCAACATT
The DNA here is from genome assembly GCA_007115665.2 of Sequoiadendron giganteum. Classification (NCBI taxonomy): domain Eukaryota; kingdom Viridiplantae; phylum Streptophyta; class Pinopsida; order Cupressales; family Cupressaceae; genus Sequoiadendron; species Sequoiadendron giganteum. Next base: position 473,843,646 of record CM021100.1, on the reverse strand, counting down.
TGTTTCATCCATATTACTTGAGTGCAATTGTTTGCAACAACAATGTATGTTGCCTCGGCAGTAGCTAAGGAAATGGAATTCTGCTTTTTACTTAGCCAAGACACCAACTTCTTCCCCAAAAGGAATGCACCACCACTTGTACTTTTCCTCTCATCCACATCTCCTGCCCAATTTGCATCTGTAAAGGCATTCAGAGTAAGATCATCATCTTTAAGATACCAAAGACCAAAATCAATTATCCCTTTCATGTATCTGAAAATTCTCTTTATTGCAGTTACATGTGATTCCTTTGGATCAGCTTGATATCTAGCAACCATACATACAACATCCATAATGTCTAGTCTGGTCTGAGTAAAGTAGAGAAATCCACCAATCATTGGCATGTACCTTGTTTCATTAGCCTTAGGAGAATCATCATTCTGTGTTAACTTGCATCCAGTTACCATGGGTGTACCTACAGGCTTTGAGTCTTCCATGCAAAACTTTTTCAGTGACTCTCTTACATATTTAAATTGAGATATAAATATTCCATCATCTAACTAAGTAATTTGCAATCCGCAAAATAATTTCAGCTCTCCATCATTGACATCTCAAACTCACATCTCATTTCATCAGCAAACTTCATGCATAAGTCGTCATCACCTTCAAAAATAATATCATCAACAAAGACTTCAATAATCAACTCTTTATTGTGATCCACCTTGAAATTAAAATTGTTGTCAGTAGTACCTTTATTAAATCCAAGCCTCAACAAGTATTTATCCAGTCTTGCATACTAGGCTCTAGGGGATTGTTTGAGTCCATACAGTATTTTCTTCAATCAGAAAACCATGTCTTTTTCATTATTCTGTTGAAATCCATCTGGTTGCTCAACATAAACTTCTTCTTCTAATTCACCATTCATAAATGTTGACTTCACATCCATTTGATAGACTGTAATTCTTGAAAGCAACATAAGCAAGAAACAACCTTATAGCTTCAATTCTAGCAACAGGGGCAAAGGTTTCTTCAAAATCAATACCTTCCATCTATGAGTATCCTTTACATACCAGTCTTGCTTTATTTATGACCACTTCACCTTGTTCATTCAACTTATTTCGAAAGACCCATTTGGTTCCAATCACATTTTTATCCTAAGGTCTGGGAACCAAAATCCATGTATCATTTTTCTCTATCTGCATCAGTTCTTCCTTCATTGCTTCCATCCAATATTCATCTTTACATGATTCATTGGCATTGGCAGGCTTAGTTTTGGAAAACAAGCAATACTCTTCTGCAATTATTTTTCTAGTTTGTACACCTTTTCTCTTGTCTCCTATAATCTGATTTTCAAAATGATTTAGCTTTACATACCTTGGGACTTTAGATTCTCTCTAACTTCGAGCTCTTTTGTTCTCTCTTCTGCACTTCCACTAGCTTCTCCTTCATGATTCTCTTGATTCACCGAAACAATTTGAACTTGATTATGTGTCTGAGTAGTCTTTCCACTATCATTACTATCATGTTGGTCATCTAAATCATATCCACAATATCTAGATGATCTGTCAGTATCCTCATAAACTCTAACATTTGCACTTTCAACCATTTTCTTCAATCTTCTATTGTAGCACCGGTGGGCTTTTCTCTTAGTAGAGTAACCCAAAAAGATTCCTTCAACACTTCTAGCATCACACTTTCCAATATCTTTATCTCTCTTGATATAACATCTACTTACAAATATTTTAAGATATTTAAGAGTAGGCTTATAACCAAACTACAACTCAAAAGGAGTCTTACTAGAATTAGCATTAACATTTACTCGGTTGGTAGTGGGTGATCCCACAATAACGGGTTACACTTTTTGGCCAAACTTGACATTGAAATAAACATTTTTCACCAGATCTTCACTTTCGTACACCTATAAAAGCTAAACCATTAAGAATTTGAAGCTGAAGAAAACTAGTGATTTGTGATATTTTGTGTTGAGAATATAATTATATTTTTTTAAAAAAATAAAAAAAAAATTGTGAATTATTTTATGTAGTTTTTATTAACTTATTTTTTTTACTAAACATCATTTTCAAAAACTAATGCTTACTTTCAGCTACATAACTTTTTTTATATAAAGCATACAATTCTAATTTTTTAAATACAATGTTTTCACACCATTATCTAGTGGATGGATGTTTTTTCATAATTTTTTGTTGCATATAAATTTTTTAATTAATTTTCTAATTCAGAGTAATTATAATTTGGATATATTATACTTTCAGCTGCATAATTTTTTTTGTATTCATTTGAATTAACTTATTCTTTTTTTTTTGGAATAACGACATCAATAGCTAGTGTACATGCATTTTTAAGAAAAAAAATTCTCTCTTTTCCTATTTTTTCGTATGTGTGAAATAAAGACCTCAATGTTCATTGAAAAACCTACATTCACAAGAAATAAAAAATAAATATAATAATAAAATTAAATATATTTAAAATTATACTTTTTGGGAAGCTTATAATAAGGACTACATGTTTACAAGAAAATAATTTTAAATAAATTAATTTGATCCCCTAAAAGGTATATCAAAAGTGCTTTTTTATCAGCATTTTGATAGGTGTAGAGGAGACTCCATTATAGGTATGGTTTAAAACTAGCAGCTTTCTATCCAAGGGGGTTTGATATAAGTGGGTTTGATCAAACCCTCTTCAATTAAAACCCTTAAAATAGAACCTTTTTAAGGCTTAAATCATTCTATTTTCTAAAAATATGTGATTTCAGTGAAAATCAGGATGTCCCAAAAAGTGTAACCCATTATTGTGGCAGCACCCTAGTGTATAAAGTCATGCTTACATCTTCTCTCCAATAGATATGAGGAACATTACCTCCCAAAATCATATTTCTAGCAGCATCTAAAATTTCTTTGTTCTTTCTCTCAACAACTTCATTCTATTGAGGGGTCCGAGGAGTAGATAACTATCTTTTGATTCCATGCTCTTCACAAAATGAATTGAACTCCTGAGAAGTGAACTCACCACCTTTGTTTGATCTTAAGAATTTCACCTTCAAACCTGTCTCATTCTCTATCATAGCTTTGAAACCTTTTGAACTTTTCCAGTGCTTCATGTTTTTCTCCCAAGAAAGAAACCCATATCATCCTAGATTGATCGTCAACAAGAAACATAAAGTACCTTTCTCCTTGTAGAGTTCTGATTCTGGATGGACCACATAGATCATTATGTTCCACCTCCAGTACTCCATTAGAGTGATGTTTTTTTCTCTGAAGAGAAATTCTTGTCTTCTTTCCCATATGAAATTCCTTGCATATAGTGTTAGTAGGATTCACTAACTTAGGTAGATCTTTCACTGCTTGTGTGGAGCTTACTTTGACAATGTTATCAAAATTCACATGACACAACCTCCTATGCCATAACTAGCTTACATCAACTTAAGCAATTAAACAACTTTCACTAGCAGCACTCAGGTGAAAAATATTACCTCTTGTCTTTGTACCTGAAGCATTTATATTTCCAAAACTTCTCAATATCTTGCACTTTCCATCTTTGAACTAAATATTGTATCCCTTGTCTACCATTTGTCCAACACTCAACAAATTCAGTTAACTCAAAGGCAGCTAGCTTACCAATCAGCATATCTCTTGTCACATTTGTTACTTTCTTGAGGTCTTCAATAGCATGAGCTTTTGTTTTGTAAGAAGTAGGTACTAATTTGAGCACTTTAGCCACAATCTCATCTTCTTCCATAATTCCACCGGCACATCTAATACTCCATCACTAGTTCATTAACTTTCTACATGAAAGCAATAATTTTTTCATATTCACTCATCTTTATGTTTTCCCATTTTCCTTTCAGACTTTGTAGCTTGGCAGCTTTCACTTGTGCATCTCCTTCATACAATGTCTCCATCTTCTTCCAAATCTCATGTGTTATTTTCAGACCTATCACATTTGTCATCTCAGAATCTATCAAGGCATAATAATGCTTCTATAGCCCTAGTATTTCTTTTAGCTTCTTTGATCTCATCACGAGTAGAGGGACCATTCTGAGGAATATTGTATATGTTCTTTGTAATCTTCCAAAAGGGTTCACCAATGCACTTTAAATGACACTCCATTCTGACTTCCACAAAGAGTAGTTTGTACCATCAAATCTAGGACTATCCTTCTTGTATGATGTCATCTCAGATCACCTCAAGCTATTAAACTTCTTTAGAGGACCCTTCTCTGATACCAATTTTTGGAAAAACAAGAATAAACAACTGAGAGGGGGGTGAATCAATTGTTACAGAAATTAAACTTATTTATCCTTAATCAACCTTTAATCTCATATCTGATAATTAATAGTGAAAAAATGAATTAACAACGCATCAAAAACACACAACACCAAGATTTTTGCATGGAAACCTTGTTAGGGGAAAAACCACGATGGAGGTTAATCCATAATTTATACCCTATTAAAAGTATAAAAGAAATGAATAAGGAATGCACATGCATTTAGGCACACTACCTAAAGCTCACTACTCGGAAGGGAAGGCTCACTACCTTACATAAAACAATCAGATTAAATCCATCTGATGAGGTTGAATTGAGAAATTAGCTTCTACAAAAGCCTGATGACAGTTCCGGTTAGGCATAGAAATACTTGTTCACACTTTTCTCAATCTTCTTCACACTCTACTCTGAAACTGAATGATCTGATCTTTATTCACAGGGTAAGTGCACCAAGATGGTTCCCAAAAAGGGGACTTAAGTGGACAACTTTTTCTGAAATTAGGAAATACTGACCTTGGACATGAAATTGAGGATACATACACTCATAAATTGAGATGGAACAAAAAGAAGGATTCAAGTTCTCTAAGTCTACTTTCTAAACTACTAATTTATTTTGAAAATGGTTGAGATTAAGGGGTTCAAATGAGGGTCGTACACAAATTGGTGTTGTTTTTGTCAAAAAAACATAGCATAGCAACTCTTGTACGACCCTCGTATGGTGAACTTTTTTTTAGTATTTTTAAAATCACAATAGTCAGAAGTTAGTTAACAGTATGTAGTTGATGCAAAAATTTTATGATAATTTTTTAATGAATATTTAATTTTTTACTAATTTTCGAAGTGGACATTTCTTGAAAAATAGAATTTTGGCCGTGCTACCCCTACAAATTTTGGAAACTAATTGAATTTATTTTTATTTATTTTTTAAAATTTGTAGAATGGAGTCTAGTTTCTAAAAAAATAATTTATTTGAAAAATCGATTAACGGTTAATTTATAACGAAAAAATTACCAAACACTACTTTTTGGCAAAAAAAAGACATACAAATAAAATAAATTATGGATGAAAGGCTTAATATTTTCAGAAAGTGAAAAAAATTACATCGTTGGATAGCTAAGAGAGAACACAACATTACCCATGTGCTTGATTTTTTTGATATCGAACCACGTGCAATCCTAACGATGAGCACGAACTCGATTATGTGAAATATGGAAGATTTTTTAAAAACACATCTCTGGTCATTGGGAATGCCCTCCAAGCCTTTGGGTTGGTATTCCAAGGCCAATACCAAGCCCAAGGTTCGGGAATTCCCAAAGCAAGATATAACGCGAGCGCGTTATAATGCACTCGCGTTATATCTTAGTTTTGATGTGTTTTTTGAATGCATTGACAAAACGCGAGCGCGTTATAACGCACTCGCGTTTTGGTCTACATTGAAAATATTTTCTTGTCTTTTTCTTGTCTTTTTCTTCTTGTTATCTTTTAGGGAAAGTATAAGTTGACATTTATATATGGACATTTACTTTCTTATACTTTAAGTTATATTTCATGTATATACTTTCAAGATGTTTGAGAGTGGTTTCAGATCTCTAGGAGTTATAATGCAAATTCTAGTTTTTGGAAGATCTTTAAAATTTTAGACTTAGTCAAATTTCAGTAATCAACGTGTCAAATTTCAGTAATCAGGAGGTTAGATTTTAGTAGTCAAAAATTTCTATCATTTATATCTCTCACTCTCTCCTTCTCTCTACTCTTTATCTCTCCACTCCCTCTCTCTCTCCCTTCCTCCCTCTCTCCCCTCTCTCTCTTCTAGTTTTTGGAAGATCTCACAAATTTCAAACTTAGTTAAATTTCAATAATCAGGAGGTCAAATTTCAGTAATCAAAAAATTGTATTATTTCTCTCTATCTCACTCATTTTTATCCCTTACACTCTAGACCTCTCTCTCACTATCTCTATCCCTTTTTCTGACTCTCTCTCTCTACCTTGATCTCAATAAATCTCTCTCTCTATCTCTCTCTCATTTTCCCTCTAATTCTCTCTACCTCACTTATCTCTCCCTCTCTCCCACCTTCCCTCTCTACTTGTCTCTATCTCCCTCCCCCCCTCTCTCTCTCTCTCTACCTACCTAACTCTCCCTCCATCACACCCTACCACTCTCTCCATTTCTCTTTAGCTAACCTCTCTCTCCCTCCATACTTCTCTCTCCCTCTCTTCTTCCCTATCTACTCTTTATCTCCCATCTCTCTTTACCTTCCCCTACATCCATCAAACCTTACCACTCTCTCTACACCTCTCTCCCTCATTCCCTCTCTACTTCTCTCTATCTCACCTCTCTCTCTACCTCTCCTTCCATCTCTATAAATCTTTATCTCCTCTTTCCCTCTCTCTACCTACCTCTCCTTCAAACACTCTTTATTTCTCTCTATCCCCCCTCTCTCTCCCTCACTACATCTCTCTCCCTCTCTCCCTCCCTCTCTAACTAGCTCTCCATCCATCACAACCTACCACTCTCTCTCCTTTACTCTCTATCTAACCTCTCACTCTCTCCATCCATACCTCTCCCTCTCCTTCCCTCTCTACTCTCTACCTCCTTAATCCTTCTCTACCTACTTCTCCATCCATCACTCCCTAACATTATCTCTACACCTCTCTATATTACTTCTCTCCCTCCCTCCCTCATTCCCTCTCTACTCTCTCTCTACCTCTCCTTCCCTCTCTAATTATCTTTATCTCCCTTATCCCTCTCTCTCTCTCACTAGATGTCTCCCTCCCTACCTTTTCCCCTATCTACTCTCTATCTCTCCTCTCCCTCCCTCTACCTCTCTCTCTCACTCTCTCTCACTCCTCCCTTACCCTCTTTCTCTCTCACTCTCTCCTCTTTATCTCACCATTCTCTCTTTCCCTCTTTGTAACTCTCCACTTCTCTATATGTCACCATTCTCTCTCTACATATCTTTATCTCACCTATCCCTCTTTACCTCTCCCTTCCTCCCCTCTCTCACCCACCCTCCCTCTTTCCCTCTATCTCTATATCTCTCTACTTCTCTCTATCTCACCTATCCCTCTCTAGCTGCATATCCCTCCATCACTCCCTACCACACTCTCTCTATTGCTCTCTATCTCACCTCTCTCTTGCCTCCCTCTCTCCCCCTCTATACCTCTCCCTCTCTACTCTCTATCTCCCTAATACCTCTCTACCTACCTCTCCATCCATCACTCCCCACCACTCTCTCTATACCTCTCTATATCGATTCTCTCCCTCCCTTATTCTCTCTCTACTTCTCTCTACCTCTTTGTCTTTCTCTAATTATCTTTATCTCCCCTAGCCCTCTCTCTCTCACTAGATATCTCTCTCCCTACCTTTTCCCCTATCTACTCTCTATCTCTCCTCTCCCTCCCTCTACCTCTCTCTCTCACTCTCTCTCACTCCTCCCTCACCCTCTTTCTCTCTCACTCTCTCCTCTCTATCTCACCATTCTCTCTTTCCCTCTCTATAACTCTCTCCTTCTCTACATGTCACCATTCTCTCTCTACTTATCTTTATCTCACATATCCCTCTTTACCTCTCCCTTACTCACCTCTCTCGCCCACCCTCCCTCCTTCCCTCTATCTCTATCTCTCTCTACTTCTCTCTATCTCACCTATCCCTCTCTACCTGCATATCCCTCTATCACTCCCTACCAAAATCTCTTTATTTCTCTCTATCTCACCTATCTCTCACCTCCCTATCTCTCCCTCCATACCTCTCCCTCCATCTATACTTCCTTATCTACTCTTTATCTCTCATGTATCTCTACCTCTCCTTCCTTCTCTACTTATCGTTATCTCCTCTCTCTCTCTCCTCTCTCCCCAATCCCTCCCTCCCCCTATTTCTCTCTCCCCCTATGAGGGTTGAGAGTGTAAGGTTTAGTGTTTAAGGTATAGGGTTGAGGTTATAGGGTTAATTGTATAGGGAATAAGGTTTAGGGTTTAGGATATTAGGAATAAAGTTGAGGGTATATGGTATAGGGATGATGGATGAGGGTTTAGGGTTTAAGGTATAGGGTTGAGGGTTGAGGGTTGAGGGTTGAGGGTTGAGGGTTGAGGGATAGTGTTGAGGGTTAATGGTATAAGTTTAAGTGTATAGGGTATATGGATTATGCTTTAGGATATTGGGTATATAGTTGAGGGTATTGGGTTGAGGATATTAGGTTTAGGGTTGATGGTTTAGGTTTTAGAATTTATGTAAAAGTTTAAGGGTTGAGGGTTGAGGTATAATGTTAAGGGTTAAGGGTATGAGGTTAAGTGTATAGGGTATAGGTATTAGGGTTTAGGTTTTAGGGTTAAGGGTATAAGGTATAGGGTTAAGACTTGAGATTGTAGGGTTTTCTGTTTAAGTATAGGGTTGAGGGATAATGTTTATGGTTTAGGGTATAAGGTTGAGGATGTAGGGTAAAGAGGTGAGGGTTGAGGGTTGAGGGATAGTGTTCAAGGTTGAGGGTATAGGGCGAAGTGTATAGGGTATAGGGATTAGGGTTTAGAATAATGGGTATAGGGTTGAGGGTATAGGGTATAGGGATTAGGGTTTAGAATAATGGGTATAGGGTTGAGGGTATTGGGTTTCGGATTGAGGTTTAGGGTTTAGGGTTTAAGTATAGGGTTGGGCGATGATGTTCAAGGCTTACGTTATAAGGTTGAGCATATAGGGTATAAGGATGAGGGTTGAACGTGTAGGGTTGAGGTATAGTGTTCAAGGTTGGGGGTGTAGGGTTAATTGTACACCTTCTACCCTAAACCTTCTACCCTATACCTTATACCCTCAACCCTCTACTTAAATAGAAAACCCTACAATCTCAAGTCTCTCCCTCCTACCTCCTCTCCCTCTCTCAAGTCTCTCTCTCACTCACTCCCTCTCTTAAGAAGGTATAGGGGTCGAGGGATTACAGTTTAAGGGTTGAAGGTTGATGGTTCAAGGATTAAGAGGGTATAGGGGTTCAGGGATTAGGGTTTAAGGGTTGAGGGTTGAGGGTTGAGGGTTGAGGGTTGACGAATTATGAGGGTTTAGGGGTTGATGGATTAGGGTATAAGCGTTGAGGATTGAGGGTTGACAGATTAAGAGGGTTTAGGGTTGACGGATTATTGTTTAAGGGTTGAGGGTTGAGGGTTGACAAATTAAGAGGGTATAGGGGTTGAGGGATTAGGGTTTAAGGGTTGAGGGTTGAGGGTTGAGGGATTAAGAAGGTATAGGGGTTGAGGGATTACGGTTTAAGGGTTGAGGGTTGATGGTTCAAGGATTAAGAGGGTATAGGGGTTGAGGGATTAGGGTTTAATGGTTGAGGGTTGAGGGTTGAGGGATTAGGGTTTAAGGGTTGAGGATTGAGGGTTGAAAAATTAAGAGGGTTTAGGGGTTGAGGGATTATTTTTTAAGGGTTGAAGGTTGAGGGTTGACAGATTAAGAGGGTATAGGGGTTGAGGGATTAGGGTTTAAGGGTTGAGGGTTGAGGGTTGAGGGTTGGGGGTTGAGGGTTCAAGGACTAAGAGGGTATAGAGGGTTGATGGATTAGGAGGTTTAAGAAGGGTTGAGGGTTAAGGGTTGTAGTGGGAGTTTTAGGGTTGAGGATGATGGTTTAGAGTTGAGGGTTGAAGTTAAGAGGTATATAGAAGTTAAAGGGATTAGGGGTTGGGTTGAGGGATTAGAGGTTTACTAGGAGGTTGAGGTTGAGGGTTGAGGGTTGAGGGTTGAGGGATTAAGAGGGTATAGGGGTTGAGGGATTAGGGTTTAAGGGTTGAGGGTTGAGGGTTGAGGGATTAAGAAGGTATAGGGGTTGAGGGATTACGATTTAATGGTTGAGGGTTGATGGTTCAAAGATTAATAGGGTATAAGGGTTCAAGGATTAGTGTTTAAGGGTTGAGGGTTGAGGGTTCAAGGATTAAGAGGGTATAGGGGTTGAGGGATTAGGTTTTAATGGTTGAGGGTTGAGGGTTGAGAGTTTAGGGTTGAGGTTTGACGGATTATGAGGGTTTAGGGGTTGAGGGATTAGGGTTTAAGGGTTGAGGATTGAGGGTTGACAGATTAAGAGGGGTTTAGGGGTTGAGGGATTATTGTTTAAGGGTTGAGGGATGAGGGTTCAAGGATTAAGAGGGTATAGGGGTTGATGGATTAGGGTTTAAGGGTTGAGGATTGAGGGTTGACGGATTATGAGGGTTTAGGGGTTGAGGTATTAGGGTTTAGGGGTTGAGGGTTGAGGGATTAAGAAGGTATAGGGGTTAAGGGATTAGGGGTTGAGGGTTGAGGGATTAGGGTTTAAGGGTTGAGGGTTGAGGGATTAAGAGTGTATAGGGGTTGAGAGTTGAGGGTTGAGGGATTAAGAGGGTATAGGGATTGAGGGATTAGGGTTTAAGGCTTGAGGCTTGAGGCTTGAGGGATTAAGAGGGTATAGGGGTTGCGGTATTAGGGTTTAAGGGTTGAGGGTTGATGGTTGAGGGATTACGGTTTAAGGGTTGAGGGTTGATGGTTCAAGGATTAAGAGGGTATAGGGATTCAAGGATGAGGGTTTAAGGGTTGAGGGTTGAGGGTTCAAGGATTAAGATGGTATAGGGGTTGAGGGATTAGGGTTTAATGGTTGAGGGTTCAAGGTTCAAGGTTGAAAAATTATGAGGGTTTAGGGGTTGAGGGATTAGGGTTTAAGGGTTGAGGATTGAGGGATTATTGTTTAAGGGTTGAGGGTTGAGGGTTGACAGATTAAGAGGGTATAGGGGTTGAGGGATTAGGGTTTAAGGGTTGAGGGTTGAGGGTTGAGGGTTGATGGATTATGAGGGTTTAGGGGTTGAGGGAATAGGGTTTAAGGGTTGAGGATTGAGGGTTGATAGATTAAGAGGGTTTAGGGGTTGAGGGATTATTGTTTAAGGGTTGAGGGTTGAGGGTTGAGGGTTCAAGGATTAAGAGGGTATAGGGGTTGATGGATTAGAGTTTAAGGGTTGAGGGTTGAGGGTTGACGAATTATGAGGGTATAGATGAAATTAAATGGGGGGAATATATGAGGGTGGATAATGAATTTTATGGGAAAAATAGTGAAAATCTAAGGGATGAACAAATAAAATACCTTAGGGTTTTGATGGAAATTTATGGAAAATGATGAGTGAGGTGATAGGGAGAGAATTAGAGAGGGAAAGAAGGTGGAGATATTGAGAGAGAGGATGCAAGGAGGGAGAGAGAAACAATTATAGAGGGACAACTAGGTAGAGAGAAGTAGATATGAAAGGAGAGATATAGGGAGAGGTAGGGATGGAGAGAGAGGTGAGATAAAAATAGAGAGACATCTAGGTGGAGAGATGTGTGATGGAGCTGAAAAGTAGAGATATAAGGAGGAACGTGGAGAGATTGAGAGGGAAGGAGGGGGAGAGAGAAAGATGTATAGAGAGATAGGTTATATAGCGAGAAGTAGACAGAAAAGGTGGTTGAAAGGAAGAGAGAGGGAGAGAGAGAGGGGGAGAAAGAGAGGTGAGATAGAGAGAAGTATAAAGGGAAGGAGAGAGAGGGGGATATAGAGAAAATTAGAGAGGGAATCTTAGGTATCTCACTCACTCACTCACTCACTCTCTTTCTCTCTCTCCCCCTATATCTCTCTCCACTATACCTTTAACCTAAACCCTTAACCCTTAACCCCTAAACCCTAAAACCTTAAAAACTCTACCCTCTACCCTCTACCCTCGATCTCTCTCCAACTCCCTTCCCCTCTCTCTCTCTCTCAAGTCTCTCCCTCCTACCCCCTCTCCCTCTCTCAAGTCTCTCTCTCTCACTCACTCTCTCTATCTATCTCCCCTCCATCATTTACCCTTAACCCTAATCCCTCAACCCCTAATCCCTCTTAATCCCTCAACCCTCAATCCTCAACCCTTAAACCCTAATCCCTCAATCCCTATACCCTCTTAATCCCTCATCCCTCAACCCTAAACCCTTAAACCCTAATCCCTCAACCCCTAATCCCTCTTAATCCATCAACCCTCAATCCTCAACCCTTAAACCCTAATCCCTTAATCCCTATACCCTCTTAATCCCTCATCCCTCAACCCTCAACCCCTATAGCCTCTTAATCCCTCAACCCTCAATCCTCGACCATTAAACCCTAATCCCTCAACCCCTATACCCCCTTAATCCCTCAATCCCTATACCCTCTTTATCCCTCAACCCTTAAACCCTAATCCCTCAACCCCTAATCCTC
>CM021100.1:473687931-473827375 GCA_007115665.2 Sequoiadendron giganteum | reverse complement strand
TGATGTAAATCAATGAGAGACCCCATTTCTTGGACCCATTTTTTCAAACAGGGAAATTTAGGTTGCCAATTTCACCCTCTCTCGGGTCTCTCTCTCTCTCCCCTAAACTCTAATCCCTATACCCTATAAACTTAACCTTAAACCTTCAACCCAATGCAATCAACTCTATACATAATATCCTAAACCCTAATCCCTATACCCTATAAACTTAACCTTATACCTTCAACCCTATACCTTAAACCATAAACCCTACACTCTCAATCCTCATCCCTATACCCTATACCCTAAACCCTAAACATTATCCTTGAACCCTATAATTAAACACTAAATCCTACATTAAACCTTGTACCCTAAACCTTAAACCCAATACCCTCAACCCTATACCGAATATTTTAATCCCTAATCCCTATACTCTATACAGTTAACCCTACACCCCCAACCTTGAACACTATACCTCAACCCTACAAGTTCAACCCTCATCCTTATACCCTATACACTCAACCTTATAACCTGAGCCTTGAACATCATCCCCCAACCCTATACTTAAACCCTAAACCCTACATTCAACCTTCTACACTAAACCCTAAACCCTAAACCTTAATCTGAAACCCAATACCCTCAACCCTATACCCATTATTCTAAACCCTAATCCCTATACCCTATACACTTAGCCCTACACCCTCAACCCTATACCCATTATTCTAAACCCTAATCCCTATACCCTATACACTTAGCCCTATACCCTCAGCCTTGAACACTATCCCTCCACCCTCAAGCCTCATCTCTTTACCCTACATCCTCAACCTTATACCCTAAACCATAAACATTATCCCTCAACCCTATACTTAAATAGAAAACCCTAAAATCTCAAGTCTTAACCCTATACCTTATACCCTTAACCCTACAACCTAAACCCTAATCCCTATACCCTATACACTTAACTTCATACCCTGAACCCTGAACATTATACCTCAACCCTCAACTCTTAAACTTGTACATAAATCCTAAAACCTAAACCATCAACCCTAAACCTAATATCCTCAACCCAATACCCTCAACTATATACCCAATATCCTAAACCATAATCCATATACCCTATACACTTGACCTTATACCCTCAACCCTAAACACTATCCCTCAACCGTCAACCCTCAACCCTATACCTTAAACCCTAAACCCTCATCCATCATCCCTATACCATATACCCTCAACTTTATACCTAGTATCCTAAACCCTAAACCTTATTCCCTATACAATTAACCCTATAACCTCAACCCTATACCTTAAACACTAAACCTTACACTCTCAACCCTCATAGGGGGAGGGAGGGATTGGGGAGAGAGAGAGAGGTTGGGAGGGAAAGAGGAGATAAAGATAAGTAGAGAGGGAAGGAAAGGTAGAGATACATGAGAGATAAAGAGTAGATAAGGAAGTATAGATGGAGGGAGAGGTATGGAGGGAGAGAGAGGGAGGTGAAAGAGAGGTGAGATAGAGAGAAATAAAGAGAGTTTGGTAGGGAGTGATAGAGAGATGTGCAAGTAGAGAGGGATAGGTAAGATAGAGAGAAGTAGAGAGAGATAGAGATAGAGGGAAGGAGGGAGGGTGGGCAAGAGAGGGGAGGAAGGGAGAGGTAAAGAGGGATATGTGAGATAAAGATAAGTAGAGAGAGAATGGTGACATATAGAGAAGGAGAGAGTTATAGAGAGGGAAAGAGAGAATGGTGAGATAGAGAGGAGAGAGTGAGAGAGAAAGAGGGTGAGGGAGGAGTGAGAGAGAGTGAGAGAGAAGGTAGAGGGAGGGAGAGGAGAGATGGAGAGTAGATAGGAGAAAAGGTAGGGAGAGAGATATCTAGTGAGAGAGAGAGGGCTAGGGGAGATAAAGATAATTAGAGAAAGACATAGAGGTGGAGAGAATTAGAGAGAGAATAAGGGAGGGAGAGAATCGATATAGAGAGGTATAGAGAGAGTGGTGGGGAGTGATGGATGGAGAGGTAGGTAGAGAGGTATTAGGGAGATAGATAGTAGAGAGGGAAGTAGAGGAAGAGGTATGGAGGGGGAGAGAGGGAGTTGAGAGAGAGGTGAGATAGAGAGCAATAGAGAGAGTGTGGTAGGGAGTGATGGAGGGATATGCAGCTAGAGAGGGATAGGTGAGATATAGAGAAGTAGAGAGAGATAGAGATAGAGGGAAGGAGGGAGGGTGGGTAAGAGAGGGGAGGAATGGAGAGGTAAAGAGGGATAGGTGAGATAAAGATATGTAGAGAGAGAATGGTGACATATAGAGAAGTGGAGAGTTACAAAGAGGGAAAGAGAGAATGGTGAGATAAAGAGGAGAGAGTGAGAGAAAGAGGGTAAGGGAGGAGTGAGACAGAGTGAGAGAAGAGGTAGAGGGAGGGAGAGGAGAGATAGAGAGTAGATAGGGGAAAAGGTAGGGAGGGAGACATCTAGTGAGAGAGAGAGGGATAGGGGAGATAAAGATAATTAGAGAGGGAAGGAGAGGTAGAGAGAGTAGAGAGGGAATGAGGGAGGGAGGGAGAGAAGCAATATAGAGAGGTGTAGAGAGAATGTTAGGGAGTGATGGATGGAGAAGTAGGTAGAGAAGGATTAGGGAGGTAGAGAGTAGAGAGGGAAGGAGAGGGAGAGGTATGGATGGAGAGAGTGGGAAGTTAGATAGAGAGTAATGGAGAGAGAGTGGTAGGTTATGATGGATGGAGAGCTAGGTAGAGAGGGAGAGGGGATATACATATAGAGAGGGAGAAGAGAGAGGGAGAGAGAGATAGAGAGAGATGTGAGGGAGAGAGAGGTGAGATAGAGATAAATAAAGAGTGTTTGAAGGAGAGGTAGGTAGAGAGAGGGAGAGAGGAGATAAAGATAAGTAGAGATGGAAGGAGAGGTAGAGAGAGAGGTGAGATAGAGAGAAGTAGAGAGGGAATGAGGGAGGGAGGGAGAGAGGTGTAGAGAGAGTGGTAAGGTTTGATGGATGTAGAGGTAGGTAAAGAGAGATGGGAGATAAAGAGTAGATAGGGAAGAAGAGAGGGAGAGAGAAGTATGGAGGGAGAGAGAGGGAGGTGAAGAGAGGTTTGCTAGAGAGAAATAGAGAGAGGGGTAGGGCATGATGGAGGGAAAGGTAGGTAGGTAGAGAGAGAGAGAGGGGGGGAGGGAGATAGAGACAAGTAGAGAGGGAAGGTGGGAGAGAGGGAGAGATAAGTGAGGTAGAGAGAATTAGAGGGAAAAGGAGAGAGAGAGAGAGAGAGAGAGAGAGAGAGAGAGAGAGAGAGAGAGAGAGAGAGATTTCTTTTGATCAAGGGAGAGAGTCAAAAAAAGGGATAGAGATAGTGAGAGAGAGGTCTAGAGTGTAAGGGATAAAAATGAGTGAGATAGAGAGAGAAATAATACAATTTTCTGATTACTAAAATTTGACCTCCTGATTATTGAAATTTGACTAAGTTTGAAATTTGTGAGATCTTCCAAAAAATAGAAGAGAGAGAGGGGAGAGAGGGAAGAGAGGGAGGAAGGGAGATAGAGAGGGAGTGGAGAGATAAAGAGTAGAGAGAAGGAGAGAGTGAGAGATATAAATGATAGAAATTTTTTACTACTAAAATCTAACCTCCTGATTACTGAAATTTGACATGCTGATTACTGAAATTTGACTAAGTCTGAAATTTTAAAGATCTTCCAAAAACTAGAATTTGCATTATAACTCCTAGAGATTTGAAACCACTCTCAAACATCTTGAAAGTATATACATGAAATATAACTTAAAGTATAAGAAATTAAATGTCCATATATAAATGTCAACTTATACTTTCCCTAAAAGATAACAAGAAGAAAAAGACAAGAAAAAGACAAGAAAATATTTTCAATGTAGACCAAAACGCGCTCGCGTTTTGAAATTTTTTTTTTTATTTTAAAAAATGCACATTTTTGAACTCCAAATGCACACAATTTTTTGAAATTTTAAACCATAACACGCTCGCATTTTAAAACACCCATGTTAGGCTCGGTAATTACCGAGCCTAGGCTCGGTCATTACCAAGCCATAATGTGAGCGCGTTTAACTATACTTAAATGTTTATTTCATGTATATAGTTTCTCTAAAAGATAACAAGAAGAAAAAGACAAGAAAAAGACAGGAAAATATTTTCAATGTAGACCAAAACATGCTCGCATTTTGAAAATGTTTTTTGTATTTTAAAAAATGTACATTTTTGAACTCCAAATGCGCGCAATTTTTTGAAATTTTAAACCATAACGCAAGCACGTTATAACGTGCTCACACTTTAAAACACCCATGTTAGGCTCGGTAATTACCAAGCCTAGGCTCGGTCATTACCAAGCCATAACGCGAGTGCGTTTAACTATAACACGTTCGTGTTTTTGCTATTTCGAGATGAAAAAGTAAGTTGTCCACGAAATGGCTACCCATTTCCATGCACCTGCCCCACACATTTCACATTCACTCTCCATGCACATTCATTGAGCACACACTAAAATTAGGAAACAATCTCTCTTAAATATCCGCTACATGGAATTACATTAACAACTTTGTCGGCCTCAAATAAAGAATAAATGAATTACAAACTATTGGCCCAATTCATGAACAAATCTCAATGTGTACCAACCTAAGTTAGTCACAACATAATGAAGACCTAAATTAACATCCTCGAACACGCCAAGCATTAAAATATTAATCCATAAGGATCTGCAACATGCGCTACAACCACCATGTCAGCCAAGAACATGAAAACTTGAACACACAGAGGAAAAATATTTGATCATGAGCACACCAATGAATGTGAGCGTACAACAATGATAGAGTAAGATCTAGAGCCATCATTGAACAATATAGTAGAATACACAACAACTAAATTTACCATAATTGCATTCTCTTCTTCCAGAAACACCTACTATAGTAACAAAATAACTGTGGAACTCAAAAACTCATAACTCACTCCAATCTTGATGCACACCTCTGAAACTTCTAGAGAACATATTAGATAGGCTTAGAAACAAACCCTTTAATGCATGAATTTTGAATGATAACTTACAAAAATTTCCACCACTCTGATCTTCACAGCTTCATAGACTGCTTGCAACATATTTATTATAATTTTCTCAATATCCTCGACATATATAGCCTTCAGAATCATCAATGCTAATAGTGTTGACATTAATGACAACCACATATCAGAAACACAACCACAACATTCATCATTATTAACATTAACTGGTAGATTGTTGCAGGGGTTGACAAATAAAGAGGCTATTTGGGCTTTTGTTATTTCGAGATCTTTCACATCTTCATAAGAAAATCCAGAGGAGTAATATTCCCTCATGCTTTCTCTCCATGAAAGAAAGGCATTATGTTGGGTGGAGAGGATTTCTATATTTTTAATTATTTCTTTCATTGTGTTTTTCATCTTCCTTAATCGAGGGATTGTCTTATAAACATCACAAATGCCCCTCAATTGCTCCCTTTTTCACCAATTAACTCTTGAATTGGTGGGCGCAGAGGTGGTGGAGGGTTTGGCATTTGTGGGTTTGATTCTCAGCCATAATACCTAATTGAGTTTCAAAACTAATTAATCTAATTGAAATTACACAATATAAATGAAATTATTGTAAAAAACCCTAGTTTTTAATAAAAATTTATAAAACATCCTAATTTTTAATAAAAATCTGTTAAAAACTAGTTAAAATTATACAAAACTCAAACAAAAACCGATTAAAACAAAAAAACAATCAAATACTTACCTTCAAAATCGGATATCAACTTAAAATAGATATCCGATTCACGTCCATTGTCATTGTTTGAGTCGTTGGATGTTTGAAAGTGTTAAAATGAATAAGAAATGACCTTTTTTTCATTTATATTGCCCGACCCCAAATCGGATATCCAATTCAAATCAAATATTCATATTTTTTTACTTTTAAAAATTAGATATCCGATTCAAATCAGATATTTGATTTGTAAAACTTAGGCTTGGGCATTGCTATGGAGCAATGTACTGACACCCAACCCAAAAAAAAGGTCAAAGTTCAAGATTTTCACATTTTTTGGTAAGTGCAAAATGCTACTTTTTTCATATCACAACTTTTTGGCCCATCATCATCTTGCACATGCCCAAGCCCATATTCACTTTCAAGCATGTGGTGAATTTTATCTATAGTAGGAATAGTAGTAGTTGAAATGTTGTCATTTTGCACTTGATATTGTAAGTTTTCTAGGTCCTCATGGAAGTGAATTATGTTTTCTTGCGGGACACTATCATTCCTTGTTTCAACTTGCATACTACTCGAAGGCAAAGAGTTGTGAAGGGTATTGTCCATATCTAGTGTACTAGTGTCAATACTAGGAGTGAAACAACTAGACAACCCAATATCCACAATGATTGTGCTATAGTGGGATGACATGAGTCTCGAACTTCGTCTCACTACAGTATTAGCAATAGGGCTACTAAGAGAAAGGTGAATGCAAATGCAATGTATGCTAAGAACAATAAAATGCTTATAAAAGAAATTCTAGAAACTGAAAAAGAAATGAAATAACAGTAGATAGAAACTCAAAAACTAAATTTTAAATGTCAGAAAATGTAGTGCAAAATATGCAAAGGGACTGATTTTCCCAAGGTGGCGAATGAGTCCCAATAATGATTTTTTATTTTTTTTAAAGAATTTTTCAATTATTTTTTATGTTTTTTATGCTGTATGATCTAGATCCTAAGTGCAAATACAAATTTTGAATGATTTTTGATGAAATTAGATGTAAAAATGCAAGCTAAAATACCTTTCACTAATGCAAAATTTGAAACCCTTGAATGCAAGCTAACCAATGCAAGTCCTAATGCAATGTTAATGCAAGCCAAATCTAGGATGATGATGCACTCCAAATCTGAATTTTAATGTTCTAAATGTAGGTTCACCAAAATGAAATGGTGGATTTGTGGGATGGATGCTAGCATATGGTTTTAGGATATAGAACACACTCACATTTTCACCATTACATTCAAGGGTAACCCTAAAGATCTCAATGCAAAAGAGAAAGAAATTTTGTAATAGAGTTGTCGTAGGGGTTGAATATGATCTAATGAGGGGTTCACTATCAAGTTTAAACTTAGAAAAGACAATGAAATGTAAGATGAAAGGAAAAACCCTAATTGAATGCAAACTAACACTAAACGATTTAGAAAAGTGAATGAAACAACATAGAAAGCTACAAAATAGAATGTGTGCACCTGGAAATTCAGAGAATGTTGAATGGAGGTCTCAATCACTGGAAATTATGCTTTCAAAACTGATTGGGACTCATTCACCAAGCTAGGCAAATCAATCATATTTCTAGAAAACTGTGCAAGAACATGAATCTACCAAAAGGGTGTCCAAATCTACAAAAACCTAAAATTTGACTAGAAATGGAACTCATTCACCAGAAGTGGAAAATCAGGCCAATTGGGCTTTATTGAAACTTCAAAAGTTGATCCTACTCTTCTTTGTCTACTTTGTTCCTCTTGATTGGTTTTTAGATTCGAATCTCCAATTTTCTAGCTATAGGTCTTCTCCAATGTTTCCCAAGGCTTGATGACAACTTTGGAAACTTTAGATGATTTGCAACTTTTCTCCAATATTTCTCCTTACAAAATATGTAACCTAGACCAAACCCTAACAATAAGATGCTACAAATATGCTTGAGATGGTTGCAATAGATGCGGTTCTTGACTCTTGCTTGAATTATTTTGATCTTGCATGAAACACTTTCTTGAATCATAAACTCTACATCACAATTGTTAGCACAATAACAAACATGATGGATGAAATCTTTGGCATGATGATTGATGCTTGAATGCTGCTCTAAAATGCTTGACAATCTAACCTTAAATTCTCTTGAATGCTCTTGTGAATGCTTATGAACTCAAACTTGTTATAAGAATGCTCATTCAACTTGTTAGGTGTAAAATGAAAGAAAGAACCTTGTATTTATACTCAATTATGCAAGAATTCTTAAAATTACAACACTACAAGCTAACATCAAATCTAAGAGAATAAAATCTCACCATAAATTTGAATTAAATTTGATTTTGGGCCACATGGGACTCATTCACCCAAGGTGGCAAATGAGTCCCATTCGGCATAATGTATGAGAGAAGAAACCAAAAGTTCTTATAAATGTGTGAAAATTGGTTCGTGACCAAAAGATCCAGGTGGGACTCATTCACCCAAGATAGTGAATGAGTCCCAAATCCCTAAATCTAGATCACACAAGCCAAAAACACCTGAATTATGATTGGTTGATGATTGGTGTCAAGATTATCCTCGAATAGATGCAATAAATGAGGCTTATGGGTGCAAAATAGGGCCAATTAAAGCATAAGAAATCCTAATTGTTAATGACAAGCCTAGAAAAATGTGAAAGTGTGTTACAACACTTTACAACACTCCAAATAAGGCAAGATTAATGTGGATTTTGATTAAAAAGAGGTTTATTAAGTTCAGTTAATT
The DNA here is from genome assembly GCA_007115665.2 of Sequoiadendron giganteum. Classification (NCBI taxonomy): domain Eukaryota; kingdom Viridiplantae; phylum Streptophyta; class Pinopsida; order Cupressales; family Cupressaceae; genus Sequoiadendron; species Sequoiadendron giganteum. The sequence goes on along the minus strand of CM021100.1, from coordinate 473,818,883 downwards.
GATAAAACCATAGAAAAGTGTGAAAGTGTGTTACAAAACTTCACGACACTTTAGCAAGGTACCATTTAAATCCATTATTTCACGAGAGTCCAAGACCTAATGTGAATATGTCAGGCATATTACAACACTAAATCAAGGCCAAGTTAAGGGGACCTTTTTCCATTATTACAACCATATCATGTGTGGTTTCCTGTTTGATTAAGATTGTTGATCTCTAATGAAGGATTAGATCTTCATATCATATTGTAACTATTTTATTGCTAAGAATACATTGATTTAGAGGTTTTTTCTGTAAAATAATTTCTTGACGTATATCAGTTCCTCTTTATCTTGCATGGTTATACTATTATTTCATTCTTGTTATTTTTGTAGTCTTATTACTGTACTAAAATACTACTCAAATACGTGTCAATTAAATAATTTATGACATCTCTCCTAATAAAATTAATATTGACTATTGTTGCATATTTCCTTTCAACTAACATACACTCAATCACATCACACAAAAACATTACTCATCTTCTTCACCATAATGTCAAATCATAAATACATCTCTAATATCTAAAAGGTAAGAATCTTTAAAGGATGCTATGAAAATGAAAGTGATCTTTAATATTCACTCCCCTTATGTAATTGAGTGAAAATTTATAAGTCACAAACCACAATTCCTGTAATTATTGTTTTCAAACCACACCGATCATATAGAGGATGCCACACATCATTGGTGATGTCAAATGGTCCAAATTCACATTTTTAATCCTTTTCCACATATCATGCATTAACTATAGCATTTTGGCATGTTTATATTTATGACCTATGACACCTATCAATGATTTAAATGCTTCATGAAGCTTATCCATTCATCTTCAGACATTTCTAGACCTGACATGGTTTGATTTTTTATTAATTTTATGTATACACCATGTGCCTTGAGCATTTATTGGAAGGTCAAATTGCAAACCTTCTGACTGAAATTTGACACATCAAAACACTTATGCATGGTAAAGATGGTTACTATATTTTGAATCCAAACAAAATCAGAGACAGAAACAAGGAGAGCGGGAGAGGACATAGCATAGAACAACTATCAGAGCAGGTACAGTAAGCGAGGTAGCAGACAGGGGCAGGCAGACAAAGGAACAGAAAACAACACACCAATTGGACCGTCCAATCAATTCCATGTATCCTAATAGTTGATCTTGTCCATAGAAACGAATCTTCGTATGGTCTGTTCACGTGAAACGTTGATATGATTATTGTGCCCATCTAATCTATTATTTAAGATTTGTTGTAGTAAAGCGTATTAGTTGTGGATTACCATATGAGCTCCATCTAATTTAACTGAAGTGAAGCTATTTAAGAGGAAAAACTTTCATTTCTATATCAAATCTATACTAGAGGTTTCATCAACTAGTGAGTACGGATATTCTATTCTTCTCCATTTATTATCAAATCTGTAGGAGGTGTTAGATCGACTATGGAATATGGAGATTCTATTCATTGTGATTTCATGCCTTCTAGTTTTTACAGATCATCAGCAGCTCTATTGCTCAGCTGTGGCAACGCAGAAATTGGGTGATGTGCATTGTTTCAATCTTTTGTTTGAAATCTCTATTTTTCATAAGAGAGGTGCATATAATTTTTTTTATTTTTGGTATTTAAAATTGTCTAAGCATCTATATTATAAAATATTTGTATTAACACATACTAAATAATATATTAAAAATCAATGATCAAGATACCATCAAATAGTTTTTTGTAAATCAAATGTTCTATAAAATATGTGGCAAAGAGTTCAACATATATCAAATTAATCTACCCAAGGTAGAACCCACCACTTGAGGTGAATATGAATGTGGGGCTTCAGGAGGGGCCAGGGGAGGCACCGGTCGAGTATGCAGCATAACTTACTCAAACGAAAATAGGAAGAGATTGGTTCGATTAAGTTTCCAACAATATAATTAAAAAAATATCATGGTGAAGTATATCACTCAAGGAGAGGTTCCTTGATGATCCTTCCCATGTTTAACTCCTCTCACTATAATGTGTACACATGTCAGCACATATTGATATCACACATATGATCTCTCCTAGATAAAATGAAGGTTATTCAATGAAGGTGACCAATCTCCTCATGGAGGTCGGCTGCCTCTATCTAGCTCATCCATGTTATCTTCCATGTCTTTTACCTCTCAATTCCTATACACCACCATAGCATTTCCAAAGGGTAGTAACATGACCCTTTATGCCACCCTCTAATCCAACTATTTTGGTAACCTATCCCACTCTACTATATTATTGTTCAAATCTAGCTAGGGTAGCCTTTGTTGATTGTCTAGTTAGTTCCTCTTATCAACTTCACTCACCTTTTTGGCTAGGATTGTATCTCTCTTGTATAACCTAGGCACAATATATACCCTGATTAGTCCATATCTATTGATTCTTGGCTTTGGAGAAAATTGCTCTTCATGTGTATGATCATGAATAATCTTATATATTTGTTTGGCTAAGATACCTTGGGTAAGAGGCTCCAAAATCAATGAAATAAAACTCAATCAGTAATGCTCCCTATACATAATTATTACCATTGGTCACATGTGATAACAAATTGAAAAATAAAAAATAAAAACTAATAAAATCATTATAACTAGATCTTAGGTCACTGCTATCATTCAATCCATAGCTATTAAAGTCCTTCAATATCAAGGGTGCCCTATGCAACATCTACTCTATTGAGCATGGCCCCTTAAGAATGTCTAATACATATAGCCAACCAAGTAACTCCACTTTTTAGAGGAAAGTTAATAAACCTTACAAAAGATTTGGACAAGAAGCCATTCAAAAGATTTTCTATTCAATTCAAGTATTTCATTAAAAACAATTGAACATTCCTTAATCGAATTACAAACTTGATTTCAAGTTTTTTTGGTAGTCACAAATTTTGTTTTCTTTCTAAATCACAAATTTTCTTGCAAAATTATTTATTATTCCTTTTACTTTTTTAATTCTTCTACCAATAGCATGAGGGGATTTAATCATTTCATAGGTAAATAAATATTTCTAGAGCTCCTCAATAATAAGCCAATTTTGAGTAAAATTTCACCACATTTTCATTATGTGATTCAAATTATTGTTTGGGGTTATGCAGCCACATCAATTTGTCTAAAAATAACTAAAAAATATTAACTGCATTTATGAGTCAAATCAAATATTTATATCGAAGGTGTTCCCTTTATGTAACCAATCAACTAACTTTTGTGATTGATTATTCAAAATGTGTTAGAATGATGCAAGACGAATGAGAAATATTTGATCATTCAATAACTATAACAATATAGAAAAAAAGTTAATATCAATAGATAATAACACTACTTTAAAAATAATTTTCTTTTTAAAAATCAAATCACTACATTCTCTCAAATTAATTTTTAAGTTATTTTTTTCTCCTAAATCAAAATAGATAATGTCACTACTTTAGAAATCTATTTTAGAAAAGAAAAAAAAAAAACAAATCTCTACATGCTCTGTCATTAGTTTTTAAGTTGTATTTTTTCCTAATGGAACAAAGTATAAACATATAGCTTATTGTACAAATAATAGTTTACTTTCATTACAAATCATTGGAAATTATTTATTTTATAGTATTGTTTTAATTTTTCAATTTTTACATAATTTTCTCTCTAAAATTATGTAATTGTATATTTTTAAATTATTAATAAATGTATTAAGGTCATTATATTTATTTTCTATTTAGGTTGATGTTTAATGATAGTATTGCTAAAAAAAATATTTCTATTGTTAAAACATAAATCTAGTATAAAGTAAAATCCATAAAATCTCATACAAGAACATGCATAGGAACAAGAGATAAAATCCCTTCTTGAAAAAGCTAAACATTATAGAAGATCAAATATCTACATACTCTTACTTTCTCTTTTAAGTTATAATTATTTTAAAGAAACAAAGATTCAAATCAAGTTTTTGTAAAAAAATAGTTTTACTTTCTTTCTTTTTTCTCAATAAAAGTGGCAAAGCCACTAAAACTTTTATTTATTTATAAAACAGATTACAATAGAAAGCTTAAATTCAATCCTGACTCGGAGAGCCCAAAATAAGTTTTAATTTCATTGCAAAGCATTTGTTTTTTTTAATTTTGTAGTAATGTTTCTATTGTCTAATTTTTAAGATTTGTTTTTCTAAAATTAATGTAATTGTATATTTTTAATCACTAATGTATTATAACTACTTTCTATTTATATTAATTATAAATGGTTCAACTTGATAATATTGTTAATTCTTTTTTTTAATTGCTAATGAATAAATCTTAATATAGAAAAATATTAAAATCAATGGAATACTATGTAAGAACATATAGAGGATTAAGATAAAAAAATGATGAATTCACTAGGGTGATCGAGAGATAAAATCACTACTTAAAAACTATTTTTTTAGATCAAATATATATATATGTCTCTTACATTTCTTTTTAAATTATAATTATTTTTAAGGAAACAAAGGATGGACTTCTAAACTTATACTATAAATCATAATTTTACAGTCATTATAAAAAAATTGAAACTTTTTAATTTGTAGTGTGATTTTAATTATTTAATCTTTTAATTTTTTTTTAATTAATATAACTATATACTTTTAAAGAGTTTTTAAGTATTTTTATCTTCTAAAATTAATATTTTAAGTCAATTAAAAATTTGATATACTTAATCAAGGGAAACATAATCATATATAGATAAATATAATTTATTTTGTATATACAATTTTTTTTTGGATTATGTACATTTTTTATTTTTATATGTTAGATTAAATATTATGAGGGAGTGTATATCTAAATTAGAAGTTATAATTTGGTTAAACTATCACAAGTAAATGATCTAATCCATCAAAATTATTAGGGGTTAAATGAAGATCAATCATACCAAAAAATTAAACTTTGATAAATGATATAATAAATAATAGATCATCATTCTTATTATTTAAATACAACTGAATTTCTAAAACCTTTGAATCTTCCAAATATATTAACAATATATTACAAACTAATTTAAATAAAAAATAATTAAGACAAGGCAATTACAAGAAAAAAGATAGATTGGGCCCACTTGAAAAGATAACTCCAACACCCAACCATATAAAAGTGAAGTCAAGATACTTTTTAAAGAAGTGTCTTTTTATGACAAAAGATTTTTTTTTTTAAATGATTACATACAAATCGGGTTTATCAGTGTCTCAAACATCATTGAGTGCCTCTTCATCGTGCAATAAATGCCTATGCTCATCAATCTATTTCTCCTACTTAATGCATGATGGGCTTTGGAGACAATTTTTCTTTTAACAAATAAATTTTCCTCCATCTCCATCTCTACCTCCTTACCCCTTTCTCTCTCTCTCTTCCCCTTTCTATCGCTACCTCTTCCTATCGCTACCTCTCCCTCTCTCCATCTCTCTCCCTATTGCAAACATAACATGAGTCTATTAGTAGTGGAGCTTGATTATCTTCCTAATTCAGAGGTTTTATTTCAGTTATGTTTGGATCCTTGTTAGTGGATGCATAGTTGATTTGAATTTATCACTTCCCTATTCATATACCTTTGTGGGAGCATATTATGGTGCCCCTTGAAAACCACATTCATTAGGCAATGTGTATGCGAAAGATGTGATAGATTTGATCCATCTCCATCTCCATATATATCTATATCTTCATCTCTATCTCTCAACCCTATCTCTATCTCCTTACCTCTCCTTGCATATCTCTCTCTTTCCCATTTATCTTTCCCACTATATCTATCTATCTCTCCCTCTATCCCTTTTCTATCCCTATCTCTCCCTCTATCCCTCTCTCCCCATTACTCCCTCTTTCTATATCTGTACTTCGCCTCTATCCCCTCTCTATTTTTGTCCATCTCTCGCTCCCTTTCTATCTATTTATATATCTTTCTCCCCCTCTCTCTCCCTTTATCTATTTATATATCTCTCCCTCTCTCTATCTTTATCTCCATATCTCTCCCTCTCTCTCTCTCTCACTCACAAACACACTCCCTATTTCTCCTTACCTATCTCTATCTATATATATATATATATATATCTCACACACACACTCCTTAGATCTCTCTCTCTCTCTCTCTACTACTTGTCTCTCTCTATCTCTACCTCTCTCTTCCTTTCTCTTTCCATATATCTCTATCTCTCTCTTTCTCTTCCCATCGTATCTATCTCTCCCTCTGTTTCCCCTATCTCTATTTGTCTATCTCTTCTCTATCTCCGTCTACCCCTCTCTATATCTCCTTATATCTCTATCTCTCATCACTTTATTTATTTAAAAATATTTTTACAAGTATTTGTTTTAAAAAGGAAGGAGAACCCTTGCTGCACCTATCGGAATCCTTGTGGGTCCTCTTGAATTGCTTTTTGAACGAATTGTACCTTATCTCATATTAGCCAATAAAACATTTACAACAATTCCCACGTACATCAACTCCACAGAATTCCAGATATCTTCCGCAATCGAAAACTGAAATTAATTGGTTAACAGTATAGAATATTCCAACGTGGCGATCATCTATAACTTGAGTTAAAGTTAACCACGACTAGCAAATTGAAGATATTAGAAGAGTCGGATCGATTTCATTGCCAAGTCTATACGAGTGGTTAGGTCGAGTAGTAAGTATGGAGATTCTCTTCTTTGTGATTTCATGCATGCTACTTTTTTCAAATCATCAGCTGCTCTCCAGTTCGGCAGAGGCAACGCAGAAATTGGGTAATTGCATTCTTTTACTCTCTTGTTTTTCAAATCAATAATTTTTCATTAGAGAGAAATAAAAAAAATTCAATCATTTATCTTTGCTACATTACATTAATAGGGGAAGTTTTGTGGTTGATGTTTGCAGAATACCCATTTCCGTTTATGACAGTAGATGCTGAGAAGGCAGCTGCGAGAACATATGATTACATTGTGGTTGGAGGAGGTACAGCGGGGTGTCCTCTAGCAGTAACACTGTCACAGCATTATTCTGTTTTGTTATTGGAAAGGGGAGACTCCCCCTATGGAAATCCTGACATTGAAGACAATAAAGGCGTTTTCAAGGTTCTTGGGGATCCCAATGAATTCCCTTACGTGGCTCAGGGATTTGTTTCAGAAGATGGAGTGCAGTTGGTAAGGGGAAGAGTTTTGGGAGGTGGATCAGCCATCAACGCTGGTTTCTACAGCAGGGCAAGCTCGGAATTCATCCGAAAGATGGAGTTGGATGAGAAACTTGTAAATGAGTCGTATGAATGGGTGGAGAAGTTAAATGCCTTCAAACCAGACAAGCTTTTTCGTTGGAATTCTGCTTTCAAGGATGCGCTTTTGGAAGCTGGAGTGCATCTTATAATGGGTATACTCTGGATCATTTGGAGGGCACCAAGATCGGTGCTTCAACATTTGACGGCAATGGAAGGAGACACACAGCTGCAGATCTTCTGCAATATGCAAATCCAGATAACATTGTGGTTCTTCTGAATGCTACAGCAAGCAGAATCCTCTTCGATTCCTCATCAGGTACACTTGCCCTCGCATTTTAATTTTTATGATTTCCTTGTTTCCCAATCTGTAGATAATTGGCTCCACGTTTAACTTTCCAGATTTACATAAAGGGTCTCTAAGTATTATTGTGTTGATTCTGTCGTTGGGTTTGGAGTGCTTTTGGGTAAAAAAGTTCTTGTCCTGGCTTCAACTTGCTGGCAAATAAAACTGCTTTAATTATTGAATGAATGGAACACTTTTGTATTAAATAAAGCTGAACTTACATAAAGAATATTGCTGCTTTGCTTTAGGCTGGAATGAATTGAACTCTTTTGTCCTGTTCTGAAATGAATGGAAATCTTTTGTCGTGTTCTGAACATGAGCTGTATTTGGGTGAACTCCACTTTTCCTAAAGATAAATCACATTAATGGTTAAAGATATATATTTTTTAAATTGTTTATTATTTCGTTAAAAAAGGATTGGTAGAATCATAAGTTTTTAATTTGAAATTAAGGTTTTTTAATAATAAATTGTTTTTTTGGGTTAACTTTTTTAATTTTGATTTTTAATAGATAGTAATTTTTATTTTTAAAAATTAAAATTATTTGCAATAAGAATTCTTTTTTATTTGTTTTTTATTGAATTATTTTCAATCATTTTTTTAATGTCATTTTATGAATATTAGTTATAATCAATCATTTTTATTGTTCTTATTTATTATTATTTTTTTCATTTTATTGACTTATATCTTATTAGAATTACTGTTGAAACAAGATAAAATTCTTAGGTTAATCAATTTGATTTTATTTATTATGTAAGTAAAATTGTTTATGATAGTAACAACATTTTTTTATGATAGTTTCTATCTTTTATATATTATATTTTCTATTGTTTAATAATTATATTAATTAGACTAATAATTTTCTTCATATAATCTTTCAAATATAATTATAGTATATATTTTTTTCAAATTTTCTAATAGTTTTTTTAAAATTATTTATATCGTTTGTTTTCTAAATTGAACAAAATATATATTATTATGATAATATTTCAACTTACAATAGAATTCTAATATTGGCTATAAAATTATGTTGTAGGAATGTTGAAGGCCAAAGGTGTTGAGTTGATGAGTAGTGTTGATGATATCTTTTATCAAGTATTTATCAACCCATTATCACATTGGAATGAGGTAATTTTATCAGCGGGAAGTATAGGTAGTCCTCAACTTCTCTTATTAAGTGGAATTGGCCCCTTAGAAGAACTTAATGAATTGAACATTTATGTACTTTTGGATTTAAACTCAGTAGGGAAGGGGATTCGAGATCCACCACGTACCACAATAATTGTGGAATCCCCTGAACCACTTGAATTTGCTGAAGTACCAGTGGGTATAATAGATAATTCTCAAGTGTACATTGAATCTGTTAGTTTCTTTCAACAACAAAGTGGCACAAACTATCAATATCTAGGTATTATTATTAGCAAGGTGGCTTTTCCCTTATCAAGGGGCGAGCTTCGACTAAGAAGTAAAAATCCACAAGATAACCCCTTTGTAAGATATAACTACTTTTCTCATCCTTTTGATTTACAAAAGTGTATTCTTGCTTTGAAGGTATTATCAAATATTACCTTGACAACTTCTTTTCAAGAATTTATATTTGATAATAGTGGAAACTCTAAAATGCATCGATTCATAGGAATAGAATTTCCACAAAATCAATTAGACAATAGTACCTTGGAAAAAATTTGCAAAGATACAGTAGCAACATTTTGGCATTACCATGGAGGGTGTGAAGTTGATTCAGTGATTGACAAAATGCTCCACGTGAAAGGTGTTGATAGCCTAAGGGTTGTGGATAGTTCAATTTTCAAGGAAAGCCCTGGGACTAATCCACAAGCCACTATCATGATGCTTGGAAGGTACGATTTTATTTTTAGATTGTATTATTTTTAAATGATAAGAGGATATTATATTAATGAAACATTTTTTATGCAACATATGCAGGTATATAGGAGTTCATATCCTTCAAGAGCAAATGAACATTTGTGACTATTAGAATCTTTTGAAATGTCAATAAAATAAAATGTAATGCACACTTATATAATTTTTATTTGATGAGTGATAAAAATTGACATGATACTATTTCTATTATAATATTATATTTATATAATCTTCAATTATGTCTTAATGAATCACATTGTAGGAAAAATAAATATTTATTAAATGTTCATCATATAATAATATTTAATCATTAAATACTTAAATAAATTTATAAAATAAAATAAAAAATGACAAATTAGGTTTAATTATGAACTCTAGGACAAGATACATGTATGGATTTTTTATTTAGGAGATGGAAAGAAAGCCAATACAATTTTTAATTATGAAAACTTGTGAGTCAATTATTAGACTCCTATGTTTGGAAAATGGAAAACTAAATTTTCTTCTAAGAAATGAAATATCTAAGGGGGAAATATTTGAAGATATATATTTGTATTGATATTATTTAATTAATTATTATTATAAAATATTGTACTAATTTCTAATGTTAGAGGTTCTTTTCAATATTATAAATTAATTCAAAAAATTTAATTTGGATAATAATAATGTTAATATAATAAAAGAAGGTATAGATTTTAAATTAACATTTGATACTCTAATAAACAAGTAAAATGACTCAAATATTATTTAATATTAATATATATTGAGAGGTGGAGAATTAATCCAAGTTAGATTACTCATGACAAGGTTAGATGCATTATTATACAACTTAATTATTGTGCTTAGGCACTAGAAGACTTTTAATTCTAGACTACCAATATCTAGTATCTTATTGGTAAATAAAGTGTGAACCCTGCAATTCATTTGGGGAATCTAATAATAAAAGCACTAGATATAATAAGAGCTAGAATAAAAATTAATACTTGATACTAATAAATTTAAATGATCAATAAAAGGAATAATAAGTTATCTCTATTTGTTAGTTTGAATTTGTTTTATACAAATATTTTGATGAATATTTTTCTCAATGATTGGGATTAGGTTTATGTATTGAATGTGTAATGCTTAAAATGTGACAAATTCACATTGTGATTCATGATTACTTTGAAATAAAGCCACATCCATAGTAGAGTCATTGGTACTTTTTAGGCTTTTTCTATACAATATTTAGAAAATAAGCTAGTGTGAAAAGAACCTTGGGGATATGTCACATTGAGATTTAGAAGATAATTTAATCTTCCTTGTTAACCAGTCAAACCCATTTATTGGTGAATAAAAATAAAATACATGCTATAAAAATGATACAAGAGCTTGTAATGATGTAATATGATATTTTATCATCTCAATGGTCATGCAATCTTAAATCACCCAAAAATAAAATATATATGTTTCATGTAAAAATATTCTTATCTATTTTTCTTACATTTTTTATACATAGGTTCATATGTTGTTGTGTTGTTCTTGAATAATGGACCTTTTTAAATAAAAAATCCATGCATAGGAGTGTTTTGATTGTGCAATGACTATAGGGTTTTATGCCAAAAGCTTGAGCTATATGCAACTAATGTAAATACCTATGTGCTCTCTTATTTGAAGTAGTGGAATTATAAGATTTCATGTAGTATTTGAGATAGTATTTGAGATTCATGCAAAGGATGATTGCTTTTGTAATTACTTTCATTGATAAAGAGAAAATATAGTAAGTTGTCAAATATAAAAAAATATTACATAGATCCAACCAATGATTGTTGAACAAAATTAATGGCTTATTATAACTTAATTCTCTCTTGGGCATAATAACAAGACTTTCACCTTGGATAATGTAATGGTAATGCTTTCTTAATAAGAATTCTAGATTCAATTCATGACATATCATATTTATAAGATGGAGAGGTCAGCTAAAGGAGTTAGATTGTTACATTAACACTAACATATATTTTGAAAATAATGAATATTCCACTGATAGAGCTATAAAATCCACATGTAAGTGCTAATGGTGATATAAATTTGTGATTTTCTCAAATCATCCTACATTAGTCACCACTTAAGAAGAAATCAAACTGAGTGTGTGTAGCTCAAGAATGGTGTGGAAAATTTTATGCATCTCGCAATGTTGTTTACCACTATCTATTAGGTAAAAATTGACTATCCTTAATAACCTAGAAGAGAGGGATCTATTTTTTATGTTTTTATTTCATGTAGTCATCAATTTTTATTATTGGTGAATATTATATTACATCTATATTTTATTAAGTTAGGTTATTGTTAGGATTTACCAGCAAGATGGAGAAATTAAATAACACAATTATAAACGTAGATAACAAAAATAAAAAAGGAATGACATAGAACAAAGAGAATTTTAATGTCGTTCATCCAATGTGGGTTACATCAAAAAATAGCCATCCAATATTGTTTCATTATCAAAAAAATACAAGTTACAGAGCTACATTAACTTGTAATATTGTTTATATTTGTGTGTACATTCTCAAATGCAACACTCCTATTGTTGTGTGTTCATTCACATAATCTATGATTTATAATATGCATGTTGTTGTGTGCTCCTTCACATTCAGACCATGAATCTTCATCTTTCATACTTATAGTAAAGAAATAGTCACATTTCTAGAAATTTTAAAACTATTTTTAATGAAATTTATTAACAAAACTCATTTATTAAATATGAGAAATTTAATTGTTTTGGGGGGATGTACTTGCTAAATTCAACAAAATGTAACACAAAGCATGATCAATCACCACAAACCAACAATCTCCCTCTTAGAGACTAATCAAGTTCCAAACCAAAATTATCTCCCACTTGGAGGTTGATCTTATAGCACTGCTACACCTATAACTCTAGGCATGGTTTGTTCCTCATTTCCACCATTATAATTCTTGAAGACCAACAAAAGATGATAAAAAAGGCTTCTCTTGGGTTACCTCCTTTGTGAGCACATCAACGGGATTTTTACTTGTATAAATTTTCTCCAGTTTCAATTGAGCAGATCCTTCAAAACTAACTAGATGAAGTGGTACCTAAGTTGTATGTATTTTATTTTTTAATACAGTGTAAAATTCTTGGAAATATAAATGACACTCTAGTTATCTATTTATAAAAAAATTATCTACATGTTGCTTGCCTAATTCCTCTAAGAAATTTTTGAGTCAAGTGAAAAGGAGATAATATTAGTTATCCTAATTAGATCTAGGATCACTTTTCCTACATAACATGAAATTCTTTAAATTTCTTAACAAATTCTAAAAAAAAGATATTAGTTATTATTAAACAATATTTTTGTAAGGAAAACATTATGTTGTGTCTTTATGGATTAAAATAGCAATGCATAATAAAATCAGTATTGTTTCAGAACAAGGACTAGATTAGGAACCAAATCTTAATAGAGAACATTGATAAAGATTTCAACAACAAATTTTTAGCCTGAATAGACGGACATGGGCACAACATGCCCTAGAGAAAATAGGTATTTTTAACAAAATTAAAATTTGGGAATCATCTATAGTGTTTAAGAGTCCTATATTTCACAAGTTCAAGTTTGGAAATGAACAAAGTTATGGAAATGCATGAAAAACTAATTTTTCCATATGAATCACATACATGAATGTGATTTTTGATATTTTTAGACCAATTGAACATGTTCAAATAATAATAATTTTCAAAAATTGAATACTATAATTGACTAATTTTTCCAAAAGATACAAAAAAATTAATGTGTTTTGATCCTTTCAAATATGCATGCATAAATGATAGAATAATTTTCCAATTAATTTTCTCAATGAGGACCACTCAGATCTAAGCCTTAAATAAGTAAAATTCTATCAGAAAATTTATGCAATTTAATTCAAATCATTTTTCAATTTTTATGATGGAAAACTAATGAAAATGGACAGTTTTTGAAAATAAATGCAAATTATCAACAAGATTTTCAAATATCCTAGGTTTCAAATCAATTTTCAAAAAAACATTATTCTATGAAAATCATAAAATTGCAAGTGCAAGATATATCGTATTCACCAAAAATTTGTGTAGGAAAAGTGATCTTAGATCCAATTAGGATAACTAAGATTATCTCCTTTTCACTTTACTCAACATTGAACATAAATTTACTAGGGTTTTGATGATTAGCTTGTTGCCACAATGGAGAACCCTAGTGTTTGAGTTGTATTGTAATAAATTTGATTTGTATTTTGGTAAGCCTATTTGACATATAATCCTAGATCTAAAAATGTAATCTATTGGATAGATAAAAAATAGAATGTTAAACAAAATTGACCTAGATCTAAGATATTATAATAATGAGGAGTTTTTACTATAAATTTGGACCTAAATTGGCTAGTCTAGGGTATGGTATGCCCAAAATTTGGATCCTCTTTCCTCAAATCTAAAAATTATGTGATGTTGATTAAGTTCTACACTCTGCTTCCCTAGACTATCACTGGTTGAAACCTTTGGATTTGACTTGCACTCATGAAAATGGGGGAAAATTCTGTGTTGTATAGGGGATTTCCTAAGTTAAACCTCATGTTGGTATTTCACCCTCCATGTATAGTGATTGGTGATGATCAAGAGGGAATGCCATAGGTTGGGTAGAGGCCAAAACAACAATGATTGACTAAAATGATAAATGATAAATGACAATGTTACCTTGATGTGAAAACCCTTGAAGAAGAGATGTCACATTGAAGTTGATTGATGGATACCTTAACTTCTTGATAGAGCTGCAAAAGGTTAACTCATAACACAATGGTTTGTTGAAACTAGTGTGTAGAGGATAACTTAATACATCTTCATCATTTGGCATGATTGATTATGATAGCTCCTTGCACACAATTTTTTCCTTCATCTTGATGTCTTGCAACCTTGAACTTGAATTATGAAATTATTATAATAATGTTGTTAATTGTACCCTTAAATTGCCTTGACTAATTTTTGAAATATAATTTTTCTCTCCAAAATTGCTAGCTTATTCAAATGGTGAAAATACTATGTATTTTGTAATGCCCCACCACGCAACCCTAGAGGAAGTTTCAATTCACTATAAAAGCGTACTAAATTTATTTTTTATTAAAGTGAATTAAGCATACATGTTCACCTATAATGGACAACATCCCCTAAGGCTACATAACTGAGATTACTTAAATCCCCATTAACATATAACATATAACCATAACATTATATACTTTATGAAATATACATCATACATCATAAGGATACAACATAACATAATAAGATAAACAACCAAGATACTATTTCATAATCATTTACTTAATCCAATAGTTACATCACTCATTCCCAGAATGAGGATAGTACATAAGTGGTACAATTACATAATTCCACCTCATAAACATAAGAGGGATAAAATAACTTATACAAATAGAAATATTACAATGCAATAAAATACAATAAGAACCGCGAGTTGTCCATCTGAATGTCTCACCACCAAGTATTGAAGATCATTGGGGACCCAATGGTGTATGGTGCATGTTCCACCCAACCAAGTGGTACCCGAAGGCCCACCCCCCATGCTAGGAGATAGTAACAATGCAACATGGACAAGAAATCTACTACCTCTAACCAAAGGCAGACTCATACTGACACATACTGACTCAACCAAACATATGCACAATATAAATCTAACACTAACATGGTTACATTGCTTCCAGACATATTATAATCAAGTGTGCTAAAGAATCCATACAACATAAACTCAATGTTATCCTAGATAGAGTGTCATCGCAAGGTTTGTCATGAGATCTCCTCTAGGCATTCTTCATAGGCTCCGATGATCCTAGTGACCTCAACCGAATCCCAGCCCTCATACTCACTCAAGCGAAATCAACTACCTTTCATATGGACAAGATAGTTGATCTTGCCATTCCAAGCCTTCTCACTCACCCCAAGTCTAAACAAGCCCTTGTGTCTATGAGTCAGGTTAATTTATCTTGATTAATGTGAATGCATCCTAGTCATCTAAGTACATTACTTTAATTATCACTTATTAAAAACACTTCTAAAGCTTACCCGGTTTACCTCTTTGGGCTCCAGCCCCTAACAAAAGCCACTCTTCTAATGGATAACACGCTATTCAAATCTAGACTCCAAGGGTAACTCAAGTGCTATAGAACTGAACAACACAATCTCTCCTAATCTAGGAGGCGACAATAAGGAATTCCACTCCAACACTTGGAGGAAAACAAACTCATAAAGCACTACCCAAAGAAAAATGAATATTAACTTAACAAGGGAATGACCCACATTCACTGGAAGACTTTACAATTTAAATCTTAATCACCCGTTCCCAAAACAATCGACATAAGGAAAATTAATATAATTACACACTAACAATGAAAAATACTATATTTGGATATCTTAAATCCATATTCCTATCTAATGCTTCTCGCAGCAATTTAAACTACTATCCTTCTGAATTCTCATTAAAACACAATAATTCCTTCATTAAAATAAATACTTTTCACAACATTATCTAATCATGCACAATAAGAATTTCAATTTAATTTATTGTCTAATTACTTGCATGTATTAATATGCCTAAAACTGAACATCAAATATATATGTATATACTCAAATATATATTATGAAGCATCCTTTAAATATTTAAATACCTACATTTTATTTATATACAAAAACTATATTTAAAACATGCTTGAATCATATACTAACAACAAACCTCTATTTTATAAAACTTGCCAGTCTGAATATTTAATTAATTCTGGAAAAATCTAAACATAATTATCTCTTAACATATATATACATATATTAATCATATAATATATATATATATATATATATATATATATATATATATAATATTTATATATTTAATATTAAAAACTAAAAACCAAGCCTCGAATTTCGAGCTACCTCAGATGGCGGACGGATGAACAGACGCCCATACACAGGTGAAAATTTATTTCATATATAAAAAAAAAACAAAAATTAAAAAAAATAAAAATCATTGCCCAGGCGTCAGAATTTCCTTTTCAAGGAAAGCAAAGTCAAAATAAAGGTATTGTGGTGTGTCGGCGGTACCTTGTACCTATCAGTCGCATCTACTCTGACAGGCGTAGGGTCGGCGCTTGTCATGTGACAACGCGTCCCCCTAAAAGGTGGGCACGATGTCCCATGGCAGCACCCCTCCCACATATGTATGTGGGCGGTGGGGTCATGGCCACTGTCCACTATGGGGTTTAATTAAAAAAAAAATTATTTGTTTTATTTTATTTAAACAGAAACCCCAAAATAATAACTTTTCGCCATTAATGCCAGTACGGGTTTTTCGTACGGGATTTCGAGAATAAAAGAAATTCTCAACGACATTATGATAGCATAAATAATATATCATATTTGTATATATATTTTTATATATTATATGTAAACACATATAATATATAAATATATATATATATTTACCAGAATTTCATTGACTGGTAAAATTGAGAAAAATATAAAAAAACCAGTAACATGAAATTAATTAAATTTTTCCAGAATGTTTTTCAAAATTTCAAAAGATGTAAAATTTAATTTCTTTCAATCTATTCTTTCAAATAGTAAAATAATTAAACAAAAGAAAATTGAATAGATCTTAATTTTATTTAATTTTCAATGGAGGTTTTCTACGAGGGTTTGAGTTTGAAGAACAGATCTGAATAATTTCCAAAGAGTAAAATTCTTCATGAAACTACCTTAATGTTTGAAGAACAAACAAATATTGAATTTCAACAATGGATCTACGAATTTTGTTTAACAAATAAAGGCCTATAGTAAAATTTAACAAATTTTCCCCAAACCATTAAATTGAAATTGAATTGAACAAACAAGTACAAAACCTGGAATCTGAAGCTACAGAAGAAGATGAATTTCTTTGATACAAGCCTCCTCCAAGAATTTCCTCAAACGTGCAATGAATCCAATCCCAAAATCCAAAACTGATTCAAACCCTTCTTGTGCAAATTTTTCAAAAATCTTCAATGCTCTGAAAGATGAATTCCTTCCAAAACTTCTCTCTCCCAAAATTGAAAAACATGCATTCCACATAAAACCAAAAATATCTAATACAACCCTAATTCCCTTTTGCATGCAAAGTAGAGAATTAGATATTTATTTTCTTTTCTATTTTCAAAAACCCAAATTGAATTTAAAATACAATTTCAATTTCTCTTGATTTTTATTTTAGTTTAATTTAATCCAAATAAACTTAATTAATTAATTTTAATTATTTAATAACTAAATTCAACCCTTTTGAGATTAAAATTTAATTAATTAAATAAATTAAAATTTAACTAAATTAAATTTCATTATAAACTTTTAAACATAACATCAAAGCATAATTTTAATTTAATATTAAAATAATCTCTACTTTTCCCAATGCAATTATTCTAAACATTAATCTAACAATAATGCATCTAATAGAATCAAATAACATTAAATCAAGTAAACATAACTCACTAATCAAGACTAACGACACACTAAGGCTAGGGCGTAGACCTGACACATGTTACCTAGCTACTATCTCCCTTTCAACTTAACCGTTGGATCGACACGCTCAAACCTGTGAGACCAGGTGGAGTCGATGTCATGTACCTGCAACCTGAAACCAAGTAAACAACATAATACAGTATATCCAGCATATAATACACACCGTGAAGAAGAAATCACGGATTCATAGGGCGCTCGCAAGCGAGTGATGCGAAACCGTCCTCTTCACCAATCCACTCATCAAAGACTGACATTACATCATAATCAATAATCACATAATAATAATATCTCACGCTAATTCTACTAACATCATTAATCCATAATGCATGTGAAACAATAATCAAATAACCACATCACACAATAATAATTGTCGCTCAATAGTAGCGATCAAAACACAAACAACAAGGTGTGTCCAGTATCATAGTAGCTGCAACCCAAACATAGCATAAAGCAAAATAAAGTGGTATTACATTCTCCCCCCAAAGACCAGGCTTACTCCTGGAAGCCTGCAAACAAGTAGGGATATAACTCCCTCATCCTAACTGCATCCTCCCAGGTGGATGAAGTATCATCCCTGGGATCCCACTGAACTCTGACCTGATCAATATCTCACCCTCGAAGAGCGAGCATTTTGCGCTCTGTTACGGCCACAGGCTCCAAAGCCAGTTGCCCGTCCTCTACCTATAAAGAATTCCAACCAAGGACGTGAGTAACATCTGGATGATATGGTCGAAGAACTGAAACATGGAAAATGTCATGTATATGTGCTAGACTGGGTGGCAAAGCAAGTCGATAAGCAACTGGACCAATCTTTTCAAGTATCTCGAAAGGTCCGACAAAGCGAGGCGCCAACTTAGAACCCTTTCCATATTGGATAGGACTCTTTCGCAGACGCACCTGCAAAAATACTTTGTCACCGACTGAAAACTGATGATCCACTCTATGCGCATCCGCATACTTCTTCTGCCTATCCTGAGCTGCTACCAGATGCTCTCTAATCCGATCCACCTGCTGCTCCATATCCTACAACATCTCTAGTCCCAATAACACTTTGTCCTCCAATCGATCCCAACTAAGAGGAGTATGACAAGGACGTCCATACAAGGCCTGAAAAGGTGTCATGCCAATGGAACTCTGGCAACTATTGTTATAAGCAAACTCCACTAGATAAAGATAATCCTCCCATCGTGTCTACTGATAGAGTAGCAAGAATCTGACTCCGTAAATCTACCATAAGAGTCATCTCAGATATCTCATGCCTACATCTGCTGAGTGCATCAGCTACAACGTTCTCTTTTCCCTGAATATACTTCACCTCGAATTCATACTCACAAAGAAACTCCATCCAACGCCTTTGTCTAGCGTTAAGGTTCGGCTGAGTGAAAATGTACTGCAAGCTCCTGTGATCGCTATGTAGCTCAAACTTGTGCCCGAGTAAAAGGTGTCTCCATCTAGTCAATGCATGGACTACTGCCGCTAACTCAAGGCCATGATTAATATATGTATATATATATTTATATGTATATATATGTTAAGAGATAATTATGTTTAGATTTTTCCAGAATTAATTAAATATTCAGACTGGCAAGTTTTATAAAATAGAGGTTTGTTGTTAGTATATGATTCAAGCATGTTTTAAATATAGTTTTTGTATATAAATAAAATGTAGGTATTTAAATATTTAAAGGATGCTTCATAATATATATTTGAGTATATACATATATATTTGATGTTCAGTTTTAGGCATATTAATACATGCAAGTAATTAGACAATAAATTAAACTGAAATTCTTATTGTGCATGATTAGATAATGTTGTGAAAAGTATTTATTTTAATGAAGGAATTATTGTGTTTTAATGAGAATTCAGAAGGATAGTAGTTTAAATTGCTGCGAGAAGCATTAGATAGGAATATGGATTTAAGATATCCAAATATAATATTTTTCATTATTAGTGTGTAATTATATTAATTTTCCTTATGTCGATTGTTTTGGGAACGAGTGATTAAGATTTAAATTGTAAATTCTTCCAGTGAATGTGGGTCATTCCCTTGTTAAGTTAATGTTTGTTTTTCTTTGGGTAGTGCTTTATGAGTTTGTTTTCCTCCAAGTGTTGGAGTGGAATTCCTTATTGTAGCCTCCTAGATTAGGAGAGATTGTGTTGTTCAGTTCTATAGCACTTGAGTTACCCTTGGAGTCTAGATTTGAATAGCGTGTTATCCATTAGAAGAGTGGCTTTTGTTAGGGGTCGGAGCCCAAAGAGGTAAACCGGGTAAGCTTCAGAAGTATTTTTAATAAGTGATAATTAAAGTAATGTACTTAGATGACTAGGATGCATTCACATTAATCAAGATAAATTAACCTAACTCATAGACACAAGGGCTTGTTTAGACTTGGGGTGAGTGAGAAGGCTTGGAATGGCAAGATCAACTATCTTGTCCATACGAAAGGTAGTTGATTCCGCTTGAGTAAGTATGAGGGTCGGGATTCGGTTGAGGTCACCAGGATCACCAGAGCCTATGAAGAATCCCCAGAGGAGATCTCATGACAAACCTTGCGATGACACTCTATCTAGGATAACATTGAGTTTATGTTGTATGGATTCTTTAGCACACTTGATTATAATATGTCTGGAAGCAATGTAACCATGTTAGTGTTATATTTATACTGTGCATATGTTTGGTTGAGTCAGTATGTGTCAGTATGAGTCTGCCTTTGGTTAGAGGTAGTAGATTTCTTGTCCATATTGCATTGTTACTATCTCCTAGCATGGGGGGTGGGCCTTCGGGTACCACTTGGTTGGGTGGAACATGCACCATACACCATTGGGTCCCCATCGATCTTCAGTACTTGGTGGCGAGACATTCAGATGGACAGCTCACGGTTCTTATTGTACTTTCTTGCATTGTAATATTTCTATTTGTATGTTATTTTATCCCTCTTATGTTTATGAGGTGGAATTATGTAATTGTACCACTTATGTACTATTGCCTCATTATGGGAATGAGTGATGTAACTATTGGATTAAGTAAATGATTATGAAATAGTATCTTGGTTGTTTATCTTATTATGTTATGTTGTATCCTTAGGATGTATGATGTATATTTCATAAAGTATATAATGCTATGTTTATATGTTATATGTTAATGGGGATTTAAGTAATCTCGGTTATGTAGCCTTAGGGGATGTTGTCCATGATAGGTGAACCTGTATGTTTAATTCACTTTAATAAATAAAAAAATTAGTACGCTTTTATAGTGAATTGAAACTTCCTCTAGGGTTGCGTGGCCGGGCATTACATATTTTAAAAATAAAACAAAAATCATTGAATTTTAAATGTGAATTTTAAGTATGAATCTCAAGTGCAAATTCTAGAATTTTTAATTTAACTTGTGAAATGAGGAAACAACTTTTACTGCAAAAAGAAGAAACTAAGGTCAAAGTGTAGAAGGAAACATATTTTAAGACCAAAATAAAGTAGTCATGTGAAATCCAAACTAAGAAACATTAAGATAGGTTGTAAAATGAGGCCACGAAGAAGGAACAAATCAAGTTGCGAACCTAAAGTAGATTTCAAAGTATCACACTATATAACATGGAAAAACAACCTAGTACTAAGAAAGAAAGTACGTAATAAATCACCCAGCCAAGCTAAGACATCACTTAAAAAGGATCAGAAAAGAAGTCACATAGTAGAACCTTTAAGACTCATCCAAAAGCAGTCGAATTTAGACATCAAAATAAGTGAAAGAAGGAATGAAAAAAGGCAAGAAAGAAAAACAAAAGCAGATATTGGCCTAAATTATTAGATGTAAAACCCAAGCAAATATTGACCATGGAAATAAACATCCAAGAAGAAATAGAGGAAGATATAAGTATTCTGCAAAAGATAGGTATAATAAGAAAAAACATAGGGGCCAAAAAAGGTAGAATGGAGATTGAATATTGGGCCCTAAGGAACATAAAAATAAACCATGGTATTAAATTCATGCCCCAGGGCTTCTTCATAATCATATTCTTGAATGAAGAAGATAGAGATACTTTTCTGAAAGAAGGCTTAAAAGACATATGGAAACCCAATCTACATGTAGAAATGGTTAGCCAATTTCAACCCTAGAAATAAAACATAGTATGAGAAACCAAAATGGCTATGATTATATAATCTCCCATTAGAATATTGGTTTGAATAATTCTTGGAGAAAATCGGTAGCTCCCTAGGTACATTATTGGAAATTGGCATTCCAATACTGTAAGAAAATTCCTATCTTTATGCAAGACTACACATAGTAGCAATCAAGGAAATCCTAAAGAAGATCAAACTAATAACAAACAGTGGGGTCTGGGAGCAATAAATTGAGATCGAGGCCCCAATAATATAGAGACCAAAAACCAATAAGAGAAATGTCACAAACAAAGAGGGAAAAAATAACCCCTCACCAATCAAAGTATGGAGGAAGAAAGCTACAAGAGAAGAAAGAAAAACAAACCTAGAGAAAAAACCAAAAGATTCCCCTCCACAAAAAAATGAATCACAAAAGACAGGGCCCAAAGGTAATAATGCAGAAATGGACAAGGACCAAGCAAAGGAAGATCCTGGAGCAGTCTAACTAAAGTAGGTTGAAAGAGTAAATCAGGTAGAATCATAATCTTATTTTCCAAAAATCAAAGATGAAATCTATGTTGAATTAGACATCATAGAAAAGAGAAGTATAAGTCAAACTGCTACCCAATTCCTAAAGCAACACACAAAATGAAAAAGAAGAAAGGAAGGAAGTCTAATAGACAAAAAATGGAATAACTAGCAAAGGAAAGTGGGATAAAAAGCATCCTCAATTTCATGAAAGGATCTAAGGGATAGGAGCACTCCCATGTGAAACAACAATGCAATTAACAACTTGGAATGTAAGCATACTAAACGCCCCATCCAAAAGACACCTAATAAGGCATCAAATAGAGAAAATTGACTCAGATATAATATTATTATAGGAGACCAAAATGGAGGAATTAAATGAGTGTATCATCAAAATGGTAGGTTGGAAAGAAACCTTCTCAAAGTCACAAGGGACCGCAGGTGGCCTAAGCATAATATAGCACCCAAACACTATTGGATTGAAAATAATAAAGGAGGATTTAAATTGGATAATCTAAAAAGTGAAAATCCTAAAGCAAAATCTACAATTTACACTTGTTAACATTTACAACCCAACAAGGAATGAAGAGTGAACCAAACTATGGGCTAGCCTAAGTCAAAAACTAAATGTTTCAAATAGAGGCAAAATAATAATGGGCAGATATTTCAATGTGGTTCTCAGATTAGTAGAGAAAGAAGGTGGAAACACTAGAGTCACAAAGGTAATGATTGAATTTGGAAAGTTTCTAACTAATAATGACCTAATGGAAATCCAAACAAAAATTGGCATATTTACCTAGACAAATAGAAGGGAAGGAGCATGATGTATAAAAGAGAAAGTAGATAGATTCATTATCTCCCAAGAGTAGTTTGAAACCAATATTGATTTGGATGCCCAGATTCTCCCATTGGTAGGGTCTGACCATGTACCTATAAAACTGACAATAGCATCTAAAAAGGGACAAAAAAAAAGTGTTTTCAAGGAAAGAAGATGTGGTTTAGAGGAGAGGAGTTGGTGCAACAAATCGAACAATGGTGGAAAAAAGAACCCAGATACAAAGGAACAAAGAGCTTCATCTTTATGAATAAACTAAAGTATGTAAAGAAAAACCTCCAAGAATGGAATAAAGATGTCTTCAAAAACATCTTTGAGGAAAAAGAAAGATTAGAACTAGAACTTGCAAAGTTAATAGAAAAAATAATAAAGGAAGTGATGCAATAGGAGGAATATAGAAAAGAAAAAGATCTAAAAGAAGAGTATGAAGAGGTGTTGGAAAGAGCAGAGATTTATCGGCAATCCCAATCAAGGGAAGTATGGCTAATAGAAGGGGATGCAAACACACAAAAAAAAACACCACATAGTAGAAATCAAAAAAGAACATAAAAAGAACACATCAATCAAAGATAAAGATGGAAACACCACTAAGGCTATAGAATAAATTCAACATGAAGCAGACAGATTTTTCAAAGAGTTGTTAGCTAAAGGAGAAGTTGATACACTAGACTATGGTAGTAGAGTAGAAAATTTATACCTAAATTAATAACACAAGAAGACAATAGGATGTTAATAGCACCGTTTACAAAAGATGAAGTGAAGGGAGAAGTCTTCCAAATGCACCCTGACAAAGCCCCAAGTGCGGATGGATTTCTAACATTTTTCTATCAGAAATGTTGGCACTTCCTAGAAGAAGAGGTTTTGGAATTAGTGGAGTACTTTAGGAAAAAGAAGTAGTTCATTAAAGACATAAATAACACAATCGTAGTATTAATACCAAAAAATGAAGAATGTGCCAATTTTGGAGAATTTAGCCCAATATCACTGTGCAATACAGTATAAAAGATAATATCCAAAGCTCTAGCCAATAGACTGAAGAATTTATTGGAAAACATTATCTCAAATAATCAAAGTGGATTTATCTCGGGTAGGGATATCATAGATAGCATCATACTGGCTAATGAAGCAGTACATACAATAAATAAGGAAAAGATCCCAAGTATGATGATAAAGTTGGAGATAAGCAAAGCTTATGATAGGGTAAGATGGTGTTTCCTACTAAAAATAATGGAGCTGTTTGGCTTCTGTAAAGAATGGAACCAAATGATTTATTAATGTATATCAACAACAAGATACACGGTCATAGTAAACAACCAACCATGTGGCTTCTTTGAGAGCACAAATGGACTAAGACAATGGGACCCACTTTCTCCCTTTCTCTTTATAATCATGGTAGAGGCATTGAATAAAAATATAGAAAAATATCATATGCAAGGAGCCTGGAAAGGACTGCAAATGGCACCAAATATAGAGGAATTCACTCATCAACAATTTGTTGGTGATACAGTATTGCATGGTGAAGGAATAGTCAAGGAAGCAAAACAAATTAAGTTATTCTTGGAAGAATACACAATGGCTTTAGGACAACAAATAAACAAATAAAAATCGAAAGTGTACTTTAATAGGAAAAAAGTATTACAAAAAAAGGTTGCAAAAATACTCGATTTCTCAATTGATGACATACCATGCAAATACTTAGGAGTCCCACTGTTCAAAGGTGTAATAAAAACTAAGTTGTGGGAGAAGCTAATAGAAAAATGTAAAGAAAAATCGTTAGGTTGGAGAGGAAAATGGCTCACACTAGCAGGGAGAATAACAATGATCAAATTTGTCCTCTCAGCCATCCCTACATATGCAATGTCAAGTATGCAACTGACATCAAAAGCATCATCCAAGATGAAAATTATTTTAAAACATTTTCTATGGGATGGGTCTAATGAACAACATAGAGTACCACTCATTCATTGGGATGAAGTCAAGAAACCGCAAGAAGAAGGTGGAGCGGGCATAAGAAACTTGAAAAGACAAAATCTGGTACTAGGAGCCAAACTAATATGGAAAATGTACCAAAAACCTATTTTTTTATGGTGTAGAATTCTATAAAATAAATATCTAGATAACATGGAGAATGGCATAATTTTGACCATTGCAAATCCCAAGAATGGATCACAAGTTTGGAACTTTATGCTAAGTTGCAGACATATAATAAAAGACCATGTCTTACATGGCAAATCAATGATGGACTGAAAGAAAACTTTTGGACAAAATCTTGGGGAGGATACAAACCACTTGTTGAATATCAGGAACTAAAAGATTATATAGCACACATAAGAAATAACACAAGTGATTCAGTTAGGGACTTCCTCACTATGAACGAGAAAGGTGAATGCAAATGGAAGGATTTGACTAACCTCCAATGGGATGAAGCATTTAAGGACCAACTAAGGGAGATCTTAAAAAGTAGATAGGTATGCATTAATAGCAAGAACAAAATAATTTGTTGTGGGGCCAAATCAGGGAAGTATTTAGTCAAGTTAAGCTATTAGATACAAATAGTAGAAGGAAACAAATCTTGACCACACAAATTATGTTGGGGAAAAGGCATCTTATCAAAGGCAGGGGCATTCACATGGGGTATGTGCAGGATCATCATGGAAAAAACAGGCCCTTAAGTGGTAATAAAATTCAGAAAATCAGAGTTAAGCAACTTGACATAAAAATTTGAATAAGTTATCTATATTATTTCAAAAATATGTAAGAATAGAATCTGTAGAAAACTGAATTTAGTTTCTAAACTACTTGGTTTACTTTTTAAAAAAATCTATTTGGTGAAAATTTGAAATTTCAATGTAGTAGTACTTAAATTTCAAGGAAAAAATAAGAAGTAGGTGTCTGTCTGGCCACCCTAACCACAATAAAATGATAATATTTTTTTATAAGATTTTAGATATAAGTAGGGGACTCATGTCCCAATGTGATGCATATTTTTTTGTAATATTTTTCTAAGTAAATAATTAATTATGATTTTTTTATTACAAATTTTTAAAAAATATAAAAACTTGTATGTCTAACCACCTTAACTTGGTCAAAACTTCATGAAATTATTATTTATAAATCCTATAGTATGTAAAGCATAGAATGTGACGCATGTTTTGGATACAAAAAATGTGATACTGTTTGAAAGTTATAGATGTTTTTCAATCAACCTATCAATCAAGACTTTAGTCGTAATTCAAATAGAAAATGAATAATAATTATTTATTAAATTCAAAGTAAAGCATAATTTATATTGGTGGAAAGCTAAGAATCTCCTTTAAAAACCCTTTTCGTTTCATCAATTTTGAGTAAAAAAAAAGTTGTCAGCCACATGGGCCATCATATCACTTAGATAGCACCACTTTTTGGTCCATCATGATCCTACACATACCCATGGACAACACTACATGGTAAGACCTTAACAGGGGATAGGATAAAAACAATTGGAATAGAAGTACCTAGTTGGTGTATAATGTGTAAGAGAAAAAATGAGAGTGAAAACCACCTATTACTAAATTTCCCATATGTAGGAGAATGTTGGGAATGGTTACAAGGAAAACTTAGTTGGCCCACCCCAAGACAAAATAGAATCTAGGATCTCTTCGCCAGTTATCTAGAGAACAAAATGAGATAATGTTGGGGCAAGATATGGTCGATGGATCCATCATTAGTAATATGGAATATATGGAAAGAAAGGAATAGATGAATATTTCAAGAAAAATCAAAGACAACATCAAAATTAATCCTAGATATAGAAAGGAACATAGTTGAATGGATAAATTCAAGCATAAGAACACAAAGGAAGGAAAAATTCACACTATGGGATGATGAGATCATGAAAAGTTGGACCCAACTGAGAATACCGCCTTTCTATTAGGTTGACTCGGTTAACAAAGAGAAAATAACAAATGCCAGATGGACTCCCCCCCAAAAGGCAGACTAAAACTCAACACAAATGGTGCTTCAAGAGGCAACCCTGGGATATCAAGTGTTGGATGTATAATAAGAAATGAAGAAGGCTAGATAAAGGAGGCATTATCTATAAAAATCCCAATCAAAACCAATAACTCAATAGAGATAGAATCCATCCTAAGGATTCTACAACTATGCAAGAATAAAGGCTTACAAGACATAGAAATAGAAAGTGATTCAAATGTATGTATCAACATAATATTAAAAGTTCAAATAGAGGATTGGAACTTATAATCAAAGATATACAAAATAAAGGAACTAATTAAAAACACACAAGTCTAGTCAATTAGCCATATATATACCGAGAAATAAATAAAGCAATAGATTTCTTAGAAAACCAAGCAATGGATCAGGCCAAGGAAGGAAAAAGTGGTAATCGAGAATAAGACTTGCAAGGCTTAAAAGAAATCTTAGAGGCTGATATTAAGAAGGTAGGAAGGGAGTCAGGTAAGTTTGACAACAGGTAAGTAGATCTAACTTTGAAAGTAAATCCATTCAATCTAGTAAAATGATATAAGTAGTGTAACACTTAAATCCTAGGAATCTAAACTTCAAATCTTAATCGGATGTTTCGTTGTAAATCCAAAATCATAACCTCCCTTTAAAAATTAAGTGAAAAATGTAACTCTCTTTTAGGAAATAAAATTTGAAACTAAGCCCCCATCCAAAATAAGAAATTTCTAGTAAGGTGTCATTAAATTTAGAACTCCTTTGCTAAATTGAAGTCCTTTGTAATTAAGAAACATCTTTAATCAATACTTTTTGGTATTTAAGCCTTAGTGCAAATAAAACTATAAATTGTAAAGACTTCAATGAGCATTACTTGATAAAAGATAAAAATATAAACGGAATGTATCCAAAACACTCACTGGTCTTCAACAAAAGTGGTCAGGCTAAAAAATAATCCCACGGCCTTATTATAGCAATAAAGCAATAATAGAGTATCTCATAAAACTGAGTTAATAATGTTTGAAAATGGACTCCCAAAAGTAATTCCACAAAGGGGAACACTAACGCTCATCAAAATGAATGAAGTCCACAATCCACTAGAAATCCCTAACGAGCACATATCCATGAAGTCTCTTTAGGAAATCGAGACCAGTTTTGACTAGAAATCTATGCTATTTGTAACCATTTTCACCATAATCAAGAATAAAGGGATGGAATACAATGGTCAGAATGAGCAGTCGCCCAAGATCATGAGGATGTGGAATACTCACCCCAAGTTGAGCAGCAAGAAATGAGTTACCTCGAGCCCAACAAGAAGGGGGGGTGGAAAACATCCTGGGTCAAACTATAAACCAACTCCTTGGAGATATGCAGATATTGTAGACAAGCAATGAATCTTGATCTAATAGAAGAATTCACACAATAGCATTCATTGAACCACACTAAATCCTAATTAAGAATCATCTTAATTTCCTTTAGTATTAAAGGACCTCCATCAAGAAGCACACTTTTCAAACGGCGATAAAAAATGGGGCCAAGAAATGTAGTTTGGCTCTTGGTACAAGATAAAAGAACAAGGGTATCCATAAAGAAACAAGATCCATAGTGGATACATAAGGCATTTAAATAGGACTAATTAATGAAGAGTCGAAGAGAAGGAAAAATGTGTAACAATTCTAAAGATGCCTCTTGGCCTTCAACTATTGAATAAAGACACCAACTATGCTGAAATATTGATTACTATAAAAACATTACGAAAAAGATTACCAAAAAAGGATAATCAATTAGAAAACCCTTAATTTTAAGCTAAATCTTCATCCCACCCAAGGTGTAGGTAGGGTTGAGTCTCTAAACTTGTCATAAAAAATACATATACCTCCTGTGGCATTATTATCAAGAAGCCTAGGAGTAAAATTTTAAAATTTTATCTTAAATCATCCACAACTGTAGTGAGGTATTTTGTTTCAACGTTTAACTAGAATCATTCTCATGGAAAATTATAATGAGAAATGGTTAGTAAAACATGATTTCTCCTAGAACAAGCTGGAACGAAGGCATTGATTCCAAAAATCGATTTTTCTAAAGCTAAGCCAACAAACTAAACATGCATAGGAAAAAAGTTTAAACCTGCAGTTTGTTAGGTAGGACTAAAACCTCTCTTGAACACCACATTTTTAACCTTTAGTCTTAAACCATATAAAGCTAAAATAAAGGGAAGAAAATTTTCCTTAAAACTATCTCTGTAATTTCTTAAAGAAGGAATTCAAAATCAATTTAAGGGAGCAAGCACACATTCATTGAAACTTGGAAAACATCTATGAGCTTTTGTTTGAAGGAAACACATTATGAAGCTATATCATTTCCTCACACCATTTTCAAAAGAAAAATTCATCTCAAACAATTTCCAAAAGAATATAAAGGGTAAATTTCCAGTATCATATTATATGAATAGTATCAGCTAAAACATAGAATGAGTGCAAGATCATGGGGGTCCAAAAAGTGGCGATATGACAAAAAAGTGGCTAACAACTTTTTTTTATCTGAATTTGATGAAACTAAAAGGGTTTATTGATAAAATTGTTAGCTTTCCAAAAATATAAGATATGCCTTAGTTGAATTAAAGGGATAATTATTATTCATTTTATACATACATTTTGACTAAAGTCTTGATTGATAAGTTGATTGAAAATATCTATAATTCTTAAATGATTTCACATTTTTCAAATCCAAAAGATGCAACACATTCTATGCTTCTCATACTATAGGATAAAAAAAAAAGTGAATTTCATAATTTTTTTACCAAGTTATGGTGGTTAGACAAATAAGTTTTAATATTTTAATAAAAAAATTATAACTAATTATTTACTTGCAAAAAAATTGCAAAAGAATGCAACACATTCGGGCATTTGTCCTCTACCTATATTGGAAGTTTCAAATAAATATATTAGTTTTTTCTTGTACTTAGGTTGGTCAAACATACACCTCCTTTTTTATTTTTTCTTGAAAATTTAGTACTACTACATTGAAATTTCAAAGTTTCACCAAATACATTTACTTTTTTCCAAAAAAGGAATAGTATCTTAGAAACTACATTCAATTTGCTACAAATTTTGTTCTTATATATTTTTCAAATTATGTCAATAACTTATTCAAATTTTTATGTCAAGGTGTGTAACTCTGTTTAAATTTTCATTGCCACTTAAGGGCCTAATTTGGACCCCCATGATCCTGCACTAACCCCTTAGGTGTCAATGAACATTCAAGCATATTAAAATTTTATACACAAAATACCATTGGTCCGATGGCCTTTTCTTTCATTTTAGGAAGCCGAATACCCTATTCACAATGTGGTTTCTACAAATTTTATTTTGTAGAAGAGAACCCACCATACATAAAATCGATCATCAAAAAGGACTACTCAAAACAAAAAGAGTCACTTAAACATAGTCAAAAAAGGGGCTTACGTGTTTTCACAGAGAATATTATTCTCATGCACCACATCTGCATGTGAACTCTTTGAATTTGTCCTCCCATTGTGTATCCAATTCAGGAACCAATCAGAAATGCATCTTGAGGAGTTCACAACCTGCCTCAACAAGGAAATGATGGTTTCAATTACTTGCTTCCATTACATCTGGAATGAATGGAAGATACTCTATAATAACCCCATGGCAGTATTGGGGGATGCCTTATCCTAGATAGGCCCCCGCTAGCATCACCTCGAGACCAACAAGTAGCGATTTTTCGAAAACCTTCTTTGCAATCTATAACACCATATCCTTGGGAACTCGAATATCTAGTAAGCAGCCCACGAACTGAGAAATAAAGTAGGATTTAGGTGGTAACAGCTCTTGAACATAAGAAAATTCTTCCCCAATATCATTTTAATAGCCTTAAGCACCATAGGGTCCTTTTTAACAAACAAACCTTGCAAGTGTCACTCGATGAATGACCCTAAAAAAGAAATCTAAATATTTGAGTAGGTAAGACAAATGGAGGTCAAAACCAAACTATAATTACTCGCCATGGTTTGAAGTAAACTACCATACACCAAAATGAAAATGTAACACAAAGAAAAGTAAATTTCATGACAATCCATTTGAATGGGAAGATTCCTACACACATAACTCATTACAGGAGTTGAGGTTACATTCATGATGAGGAATTGAGCAAAATAGTGGCCTCACACATGAGCAAGTCCCAGAAATGATGTAGGTGAAATCCGCACATCAAACAAAATATCTAGAACTATAATGGCATGATAGGTCACAAACTAAAAACTCTTCAATCGAAGCTCAAAGATCAGTCCACACATCAAATCAAGTAAATGTGTGATAGAATAATCCTCTCCACATACAGAAGGTCATCACAATAGTACCCACATCAAGGAAAACTCAGGCTAATGTGGAACCAATTGGACAGGTGGCACCCAAAAAAGCAACCTAGGAGGCACTTGGTGAGACCCTCAATAAAACATCATCAGAATAAAGGAAATTTCCAGCACATGGAACCCACCCCCCCAAAAAAGGATGGGGCTTACCTAAAAAAAATACTATGTATTTATATTTAATTGATCTAGTTTCTTGAAAACTAAATCCCGATAGCTGACAATTAAAATTTGAAATTCAAATAATAAATTACCAACACTGGCATATTTAAATTCCAAGCCAAAATAGGTGGTCTAGGGCATAGGGCACCCAAGACTAGATCCACCTTTCTTGGGGTCTAAAACTATCAGGGGTAAAATATTAAATACATAGATTGATTTCCCATGTTTGATTTTCCAAAGATGTTTGCACATAATTAGGAAATTAAACGCATAATTATGTCCAAACACATAGGATGGAGAAATATAACTAGTGGGAAATTGTCAAGGGTGATGATTTTTTATGCTAAAGAAATTTTGTAGAAAAATCATCTAATCTTCTATACTCTACATTCAAGGAAACCTTAGAGATCTTGATCTAATGAAGAAAGGGGAAAGAGATATTACAATAGGGTTGTCCTAGGGTCTTTTTTATTATTACAAGAGGATTTCACCACCAAGCTAGGGCTTGGAAAGACTAATGAAATGCAAGATCTAATGTTTAAACCTATTGATGCATGAAACTTGAATGAATGGCCTAGAAATGCATATAAATCAGAACAGAAAGTTGCAAGATGAAATGTGTGCACCTGGAAATCTATAGAAGACTAGAATAAGCTCTAAAACATTGAAAAACCTAAAAATTTGGCCTATTAAGACTCATACGCTAGTCTGGGCTATTTAGTCCCAGATTTGGGTTTCTAGGAAAGAAATGGTTTTTGGAAAAAAGATATCTAGAACTAAAAAATCTAGAAAAATTCTTGTAGTGGAACTCATACACCACTTCTAGCATATCAATCCCATTCTGCTTTTTCAAGAATTCAAAGTTTAGAGTTGTAATCCAATGTCTGTGCTTCCCTTCCAAATTGATTTTCGAATCTGAAACCCTGATTTCGAATGTATAGATGACTTTTTCTAAAGATAGCAACCTTGCAAATGAGGGGACAACTCCAATAACTTCCTTCAATATTTTAACCTATTCTTCAATGATCCTTCATGCTCCAAGACACCTAGATATACAATCACACATGTAAAGAGGAGAAAAACTCGTTGTTTGTTAGTGAATAGGGGTTTTCCTTGGTCAAACCCCTTTTAGGTAATTAAACCAAATGATGAGATAATGAAATAAGGACATGAAGCATGAAACATGGACAGTGATACCTTTAATGATGTCTTGTAAACTAGCAATCTAATATGAAATGGCCATGAAGGATGTAGATCTTGACCTTGAATATGGATATGAAACTATGCTTGCAAAGAGATCTTCAATGCTACATCAGAACCTTAGCTCAACAACATGCTTGATGCTTTATGATCTTGAATTGATGATGGATCTTGAATTCTTGCAACAAATGATGATGAATATTCCCTTAAATGCCTTAGAAATGATCTTGAATGCTCCCTTGATAATCTTGTAAAGTCTTAGAATTCTTAACTCTTGAGTGCTTGACTTGATATCATGAATGCTTAATCTTGCTTAGGTGAAACAAGGATTTGAAAGATTTTTTATATAGGAAATCCATCTAATGTATCATGTATTAGATCCCAAAGGCTGACATACAAGAAATTTGAATTTAAAAGCTCGAATTCCTACTCAAAACTCAAGAAAGGATCCAAATGGGACTCATACGCCATATATGGTGTATGGGTCCCACCTAGGTGGGACTCATATGCCCAAGGTGGCGTATGAGTCCCATGAGGCCTTTTTGGAGAGAGAAAGTGTTAGGGAGTTAAGAAATTAAGCCTATTTGTTGATCTTGTTGGGATCTCGATTGAAATAAGCCTCGAGATGCATAATATATGGTCTTAGGGGCCTAGAAATGATGATATAAAGGTCATAAATACAAGAGGGCCCAAAATTCAATGTGAAAGTGTAAATAAATACACTTTACAACAATAAATTAAGGCAAAATTAGTTCTATTCAGTTAAAAATGGCCCTAAATCCATTGTGAATGTGTAAAACATATTACAACACTAGATTAGGTCCACTTAGTTTACAAGCCTTCTAAATTTAATGTGAAGGTGTAAATAAATACACTTTACAACATTAAATTAAGGCAAAATTAAGTTTATTTAGATTAAAAGGGGCCCAAGACCTAATGTGAATGAATAAAACACATTACAACACTAGATCAAGGCGACATTAAGTCCAATTTATCATTAATTATTCCCAAATTAAATGAAATTGCACCATCTCCAATGGCATACAATTTTCGTCATTACATCTAGCCCCCACTTTAGTGAGAGGATGAACTTGCTTCAAACTCACACTAAAGTAGACATTCAAGAGGGATCCAAGCGTACTGGTGCAGATGATAAAGGATGACAAAGATCAAAGGGATGGCCAAGCTCCCAGGATCCAAGATCCTACATCAAACCAACATAAGCACAAAAGGACATGCACAAGGTGTATGATATGCAGCAAAACAAGATACACAAACATACAATACCAAAGATACAAAGAAAAAAGGAAAAAAAAGAAAAGGTGGATCAAGCTTTGACCATTTGTCCAACAAAATGTGGATCAGATCTAGGTTGTTTGTCAAAAAATGCATGCTCACTCTGAGGCAACAAAACTCTAGGCTTTCCGCTTGGTGAGTATCCAAAAGGGTGAGGCACACAACCAATATGTGCTCACAAACGCAAGTGGCTAAGGGAAGCCATGCCTACATTTGGCTCTCATACAACCAAACCAAATCTCTGCCTCTCGATAACTTCTATAAGGCACCACGCAATAATGATCTTTGAGCTTCATGACACAAGAAAAAATTTGCATGCTTGGAGCTCATGAACAAATAATGAATTTTGAGCTTCATGAGACAAGCAAAGATTTGTATGCTTGGAACTCACAAACAAACAAGATGGCTCCACAAGCATGCAAAGTGTGTTATGCAAGGTGACCATATAACAAATAGTGTAAGGTGTGTTCAAAGGGATTTTTCTTAATTCATTCAAGGTCTCTTCTTATGGAACATCATTCCTAACATCTCCAAGAGAGGACAAGTGAAAGAAATACCACGCTCTCGAAGGAAATCAAACCCAATGACACCACAAAGAAGAGGACACATTGCAATAAGAAGGAAAATCGCATAATGAAACATGAGTGTCAATGTATGCCCCCACTTTAAAGCATTTTCTAACACCATTACAATGAGAAATTTCTTTAAAGTAGAAGAAGACATGAGAGCTTACTTTAAAAGCCCTATGCCAAGTCATATATTTCCAATAAGCTAAGTCATGAAAAACGGAAAGGGTTTCCCCCAAAATGTATAACTCAGTACATCACATGCAAGCCAACTTAAGGCATTTCAACCACATCCCAAGATTTCTCTTATGAATACACGAAAGGTGATCAACTAGCCAAAAGTGACAAAAACAAGTGACATACAAAGACAAGGCTACCTAACCCCTTGCCCCCACTTACTGCAGGACAAGGGTGAGTTGAATAGGATGAAAATAAGTTTCAACTAGAGGAATTAGGTGCTTCAACACAAGGAAGATCACCACACTCCCTAAGATGTTGAATTTTGTTACTTAGAGCCTTACATTTATTAGTAGAATGACCATGAACTCTATGATATGCACAAAATTAAGTCTTGTAGTAGAATTTATTTCATGTTCATGGAGGGAGAGATATCAAATGATCTTGGAGGAATCTCAACAAGATACCCTCTTGATCAATGGTAGAGGACGTTCCATTATTTTATGACAAATATATCTATTTCTTAATATATATGTCATACTTACACAAGACTCTTTGGATTGTGAGATTTTTTCATCTTCTTTACAAGGTGTAAAATATAATGAATTTGAATCATAAGTGTTTTGCATGATGACATTAAGGTTAAGCAAGGATTTATCTGTTTCTTTCAAATGATAACAATCAAGACCACTAGTGTCTATCAATTCAAGATGCACTATTGTTAAAGTTGGCTTGGAAGAATCTTTTGTAAGAGTGTTGATATTTTCGAAGGCTTGTTTGCTTCTTTGGAAGGAAAATAACCAAGACCATTAGTATTTTCTTGTGTGTGTCTCTATAGGGATGTGGATACCTTGTTCTCTAGCACCACATCCTTTTCCACTGTAACTGAGTTGTTTCATCATTTCATAACCTTTTCCATAAAGATTCTTCATCTCTTTTGAATTAAGTTCATCAAAAAAAATTGTGTAATTTTTTGTCTTTTGTTCTAAAGTAGTTGAGGTGGATGCTTTCAAAGGGTCTTCTGAATTTTTTGTTGACATTACCACTTTTTCTTTTCCCTTTTTAGAGTCTTTGTTTATGATCTTGTATTCTCCCATGAATTTTGGTTTGAAATCTAAGGAACCCCAATCATATTCTAATAGCTTCATGATTTCCTCAATATGTTTTTCCTTGTCTTTCTATTGCACGAGTTCTACTTTTGTAGTTGGTGTTAATATTTTCAAAGAATTTTCTTTATTTTTCTCAATGTTTAAACAATTGTTTGGTTCAGGGTCAGCTTTGAGTGTGTACACTTTGTTGTTGTAGACATACTTCATTATATGATGAAGGGTGGAAGGCACTCCATTCATTTCATGAATCCATGGCCTTCCTAAAAGAAGATTGTATGAAATATCATGACGCATAACATGGATCGATGTTTCTAATGTGGCCTTGCCAACTATACTAGGTAAATTGATCACATCAAGCGGTTGTTTTCCTACATTATCAAATCCTTTAATAGATAAAGAGTCAGGTTGAATGTTTGATTTATCCATGCTAAGCCTATCCAAAAGGGTCACACTACACACATTAAGGGTGGAGCCATTGTCAACAAGGGTTCACTTTATTCCTCTTCACTTGTTTTGAACTATCACTATGAAATCCTCATTTTTTTTTTATGCCTCCAAAGGAGGGAGCTCACTTTGGTGGAAAATAATGTCAGCATTTATTCCTTGAATCATGGCTACTATGTCATTCAGGTTTGCATTAGAGGGGATAGAAACTTTTTTTAAAGCACTTTGAATCATTTTGTGATAATGAGGGGAGGCTTGAATAAGGTCCCATAATGATATCTTAGTGGGAGTATTCTTTAGTTGTTCAACAAGATCAAACTCATTTCCCCTT
This sequence comes from Sequoiadendron giganteum, assembly GCA_007115665.2. Lineage (NCBI taxonomy): Eukaryota > Viridiplantae > Streptophyta > Pinopsida > Cupressales > Cupressaceae > Sequoiadendron > Sequoiadendron giganteum. The sequence continues at coordinate 473,781,759 of CM021100.1, read as the reverse complement.
TATGAAGGAAAATGAGGAGGACCAGGCAAGATAGGGTTAGGCAATGGGAGGGATGTTGAAGGTGTTTTTCCTGGTTGTGGATTTTTTCTAGTGTTATTTGTATGAGAAACAGTATTATAACTCAGTTTTTGTAAAACATTAGTCTTAGGTGGGTAAAGGATAAGTTTAGGTTTGTTGAGTTTGCAGTTGTTGTGAGCGTGGGTAAAGAATTAGAGGATTCTTAGGATGTCCCACAGGGTATGTAGGAGGTCCAATAGTTAAGAGGGATCTAATAGAAACTTGTGCTTTCATAACCTCAGTGGTCTCAGTTTGATGTATTTCTAATAAAAGGAAATCTAGTGTCATCTTTTCACTATAATCCAAGGAAGTCACATCACTATTATTGTCATTTTCTTGCACCATGGCATCCTCCCTAGAGGATTGGTTCTTCTAAAATGACTTCATCTGAAGTAGGGGAATGATCAATGGTTTAATTGTCTTGTTTATCAATGATGGAATTCTCTTGTTCAATAATATTTTTCCTAGGGGAAGAGAGACGCATAAGATTCTCATGACTTGTATTTTCTAACATCAAAGTATCTTCTTCACAACTAGGAGAGATACTAGGAGAAGAACAAATGTTACTATCATGATCTTCCATAATTTTATTCCTTTGTCTCATAATGCCTTTCAAAATAGTATATGTAGGGGAAGGATCATAAAAAGGGTTGTTATAGACCTTAAAGATTTGATCATTTAACACCAACATATCCTCATCATTTATAATCTCATCCTCTTCCACTAAATATTCTCACAAGCAAATGGAGAATGGAAATTAGGTAGGGTATTGTTTAGAAATATGTTTATGATCTCATCCTCTTGTGCTAAAATACCTTCCAAAGGGGGAGGAGGAGAAGGACGAGCAAGAATTTCATGATTCTAAATGATTTCATCTTCTTTCAAAAAGATACCTTCCTCACTAAAAGGAGAGGTATCAGGAGAAGAATAATTATGATCATCATGATTCTCTATGCTTGCAATCTCTTCTATCACATCATCCCCACAAATAGGAGAGATGGGAGGGGGTGTGAGTTTAAGGAAGGCATCAACATTTTCACTCTCTTGCACTAAGAGACTCTCATAACTAGGAAATGTATTGAATGAATGACTAACATGCCTATTGAATAACTTTTTCTTTACAAACTTGGAAAAGATAGATACCAACATTTGTGAAAAGTAATCTATGCAAACTTAAAATGGAAAGAGACTTAAAATGCAATGTAAAGACCTAGAATGAAATGTGTAGATACAATTTTCAGATTTCAAACAAGGTAATTTTTTTATTATACTATGGCACAATTTGAAAATGAAAATTTGTAAATAAAAATTTGGAATTAAACAATGCATGAAATGAACCGATTTAAGCTAGACTTAGTGAAATGCATGTAACAAAAACTCAACCAACTGAAATAGATAACTAACGGCAGCAAATAGAAGTGTAGAAAAAAGGTTTTTAATGGTGGAAAATGTGTTTCAAATCTGTACTGGGACTAAATCGACTAGAGGGGCATATGAATCCCAGTGAGGGATTTTTGCACAATTTTCAAGCTTTTTGATTTTAGTGATGTCTAGGCTAAGTGGAAATGCAAATTTCAAATGAAATTTAGTGATGCAAGATGCAAAATTTTAACCTCTATGCACTTTCACTAATGCAAGAATTATAAACCCTAGAATGCCACTTAACTAATGTAAACCCTAATTCAAAGTTAATGCAAGCTAGATCTAGGATGATTATGTACTCCAAATTAGAAAATGAAATGTTCTAAATACAGGTTCACCAAAATGTAAGATAGAAAATTTGTGTTGCTTATGGTTTAAGACATATGATAACAATCTCTTATACTCCACATTCAAGGAAACCATAGAGATCTCAATCCAATGAAGAAAGGGGGAAGAGATCTTACAATAGGGTTGTCCTAGGGTCTATTTTATGATTACAAGAGGGGTTCACCACCAAGCTAGGGATTGGAAAGACTAATGAAATGCAAGATCTAATTTTCAAGCCTGGTGATGCATGAAACTTGAATGAATGACCTAGAAATGCATATAAATCAGAACAGAAAGTTGCAAGATGAAATGTGTGCACCTGGAAATCTATAGAAGATTGGAAGGAGCTTTGAAACATTGAAAATCCTAAAATTTTGGCCTACTGGGACTCATACGCAAATCTAGGTGATTTATTCCTAGATTTGGGTTTATGGGTAGGAGCTAGTTTCTAGAAAAAGGGTATCTAGAACTGCAAAAATCTAGAAAAAATCCTATAGTGGGACTCATACACAATTTCTAGTGTATCAATCTCATTCATACTTTTTAGGAATTCAAATTTCAAACCTGTGCTCCAATCTCTATTCTTCCCTTCCAAATTGATTTTTGGATCTGAAACCCTGATTTCAGACCTGTAGATGACTTTTTGTGAAGATAGCAACCTTGCAAATGAGGGGACAACTCCAACAACTTCCTTCAAGCTTGTAACCTATTTCTCAAAGATCCTTCATGCTCCAAGACACCTAGATATGTAATCACACATGTAAAGAGGAGAAAAACTTGTTGTTTGTTAGTGAATAGGGGTTTGCCTTAGTCAAACCCCTTTTAGGTAAACCAAATGATGGGATAATGAAATAAGGACATGAAACATGAAACATGGACAATGATACCTTGAATGATGTCTTATAAACCAGCAATCTAACATGAAATGGCCATGAAGGTTGTAGAGCTTGAACTTGAATATGGATATGAAACTATGCTTGCAAAGAGATCTTAAATGCTTGATGCTTTATGATCTTGACTCAATGATGGATCTTGAATTTCTAAAATAACTGATGAAGAATCTACCCTTGAATGGCTTAGAAATGATCTTGAATTCTCTCTTGATGATCTTGTAAAGTCTTGGAATTCTTAACTCTTGAGTGCTTAACTTGATATCATGAATTCTTAATCTTTCTTAGGGGAAACAAGGATTTTAAAGCTTGTTTATATAGGCAATCCATATAGTGTACCATGTATTAGATCCCAGAGGCCGACATACAAAAAAATTGAATTTAAAACCCTGATTTCCTGCTCAAAACTAAAACAAGGAGCCAAATGGGACTCATACACCATTTGTGGCATATAGGTCCCACCTGGATGGGACTCATATGTCCAAGGTTGTGTATGGGTCCCATAGGGCCTTTTTGGAGAGAGAAAGTATTGCAGAGTTAAGAAATTAAGCCTATTTGTTGATCTTGTCAGGATCTTAGTTAAAATAAGCCTCAGGATGCATAATATAGGGTCTTAGGGGCCTATTAATGATGATATAAAGGTCATAAATTCAAGATGGCCCAAAATTCAATGTCAAAGTGTAAATAAATACACTTTACAACATTAAATTAAGGCAAAATTAGTTATATTTAGCTAAAAAGGGCCCTAAATCCATTGTGAATGTGTAAAACATATCACAACACTAGATTAGGTCCACTTAGTTTAAAATCCTCTAAATTTAATGTGAATGTGTAAATAAATACACTTTACAACATTAAATTAAGGAAAATTTTATTTTATTTAGCTTAAAAGGGGCCTAAGACCTAATGTGAATGAGTAAAACACATTACAACACTAGATCAAGGTGACATTAAGTCCAATTTATCATTAATTATTCCCAAATTAAATGAAATTTCACCATCTCCAAGGGCGTACATTTTTTGTCGTTACAATAACCTATGGCGGTGTGCCTGCTATCTATGTCACTTGCTAGATCAAAGTCAACATATCCTTGTAGAGTAGTGTTTGTTCCTCCAAAACATAATTGTTTGGTATTCTTAACTCTCAAACACCTGAGAATCCATTTTATAGCCTTCCAATGATATATTTCTAGATTACTCATATACATGCACATAACTCCAACAACATGTGTAATATCTTGTCTTGTGCATACCCTAGCATATATTAAACTACCAATAGCTAAAGAATATGCAACCTTAGACATTTTTTCTTCCTCCTCTTATATGTTTGGACATATCTCCTTAGTCAACTTAAAATGACTAGGAAAAAGTATAATCAAAGCTTTTCATTTTATATATTAAACCATTTAAGCACCTTCTTTACATATTCACTTTGATACAGAGTTAACTCTTTGTTTTCTTGTCCTATAAAATCCTCATACAAAGGATTTTTTTTGTTGGACAAAAATTCTTCATGGAAAAATACTTTTCTAATTTCTAATTAAACTCATTAATATACACCATGATAGACCTTACAACAAGCATGTCATCAACATATAATAATAGGATAATATAATTACCATTATCCAGCCTCTTAAAAATAAACAAAATGGTTAGAATAACATCTATTGTAACCTTTTTCAACCATAAAACTATCAAATTTAAAATACCATTGTTATGGTTCTTTCTTTAGGCCATAGAAACTCTTCTTTAATATGCACACTAAATCCCCCTTACCTTTGACTTCATATCCCTATGGTTGCTACATGTATAATACTTGTTCTAAATCTCCATGGAGAAAAAAAAAATTCACATATAGCTATTCAAGATACATGTCTTCTATAGCCACAATACTTAGAACAATTCTAATTGAAGTCATTTTTCCAACCAAAGAAAATATTTCATCAAAATCAATACCTTTTTTCTATTTAAAAGCTTTTATCATGAGTCTAGCCTTATATCTTTTATTGCATCCTTTTTCTTTTAGCTTGTAAACCCATTTGTTTGGAAAAAATCTTTTACCTATAGGTAATTTGAGTAAATCCCAAGTCTAATTTTGGAGAAAAGAATCCATCTCTTCTTTCATTCATCACTCCCACTATTCTTTGGAATCCACCTACATAGCTTCTTGATACCCTTCTAGTTCACCAACATCAGTTAGTAATATAGAATATAATGAAGGAGAAAATATTTTGGGATGTCTACTTATCCTGGTAGAAATTTTAACATTTGAAAGAGTCTTTATTATTTCTTGTTGTTGTTGAGTATTACATACCAATATAATTTTATTCTCTAGAATATCATCTAGCACCACATTGTTTTTATGTTCATGCTCCTTTTCCTACAACTAATCCTTATACATAACCTTCTCATTGAATACAACATCTTTTCTTCCAATATTTTTTTTATTTTTAAAATCTCGTAACCTACAACCAAAGTTATCTATTCTATATTAAAAAAATGCATTTCTTAGATTTAGTTTCTAGCTTGGTTTTATTCCCAATATCAACGTGTACAAAAGCTTCACAACCAAAGGTTTTTAGAAAATAATAACTCACCTTCTTACCTATCCATGCTTCCTTTGAAATACCACAACCTAAAGGATTTGAAGGCCCTCTATTAATTAAATAAATAACATTATGTACAACCTCTACCCAGAAATGTAAAGGCATCCCAACATGCAATCTCATGCTCTTTCCACTCTCCATTATTGTTTAGTTCATTCTGTCAACCACACCATTTTCTTGTACAATTATTGGAACATTTTTTTCCTATAAATTCCCTTATATGAACTATAATCTTTGAATTCTTTGCTACAATTCTTGCCTCCATCATTAGACCTAAGACACTTTAAAGTTTTCCTATCTCATTCTCAATCAGTTTTTTCCATTTTTTAAAAGTTTCAAATGCATTTGATTTTTGTTTTAGGAAATACGCAATCCATGTTTTCCTAGTTCCATCATCTATAAAAGTGACATAATAATGAGAGCCATTGAGAGAAGATGCTTGAGCTATTCCCCATACATCTGTATGCAGAGGCTCCAATTTCTCACTCTTCATTTGATTCCGATATTTGAGAAATTTTACTCTCTTTTGCTTCCTATAAACACAAATTCACAAAAATCCTTGTTAATATATTTTTGACCCAGAAATACCTTCTTAGAGCAAAGAATTTTCATACAGGTCTTTCTCACTCATATTCCTGAGTCTATGATGCTATAGTGTTTTTTGTACGTACATCAACTATTCTTGTAATAGTTGTTGAACCCACAACAATATTTTTAGTAGCAACTACTAAACATACAACAATTCTAAAGTATTTTTAGTACACAAATATAAAGTACCTACTTTTACACCTTTAGCTACTAGTAATGCACCATTAGTAACCTTCTAGAATTTTTTTGTAAAGGTAACTATGCAGCCTTCATATCCTAGCTACCCTACTAAAATTAAATTTCTACTTAGCTTTGGAATGTGTCTTACATCCTATAGCAGCCATGGATTTCTATTTTGCAATTTATTTTAATTCTTCATTTTTTGATAATTTGATAGGGTTTATTATCACCCAAACATACCAGACCAAAATATCCTTAGACATAATCTAGAAAATAATTTCTATAGGGCATGCATACAATGAATCTCATGGATCTATTACCCATGAATCATCAACATTATCTAGGTAAATAATTAAAGCATCGTCATACGATTTAATTAAAAACATTTCTTCCATGTTGTTTTCTTGTTGCTTGTCTCCTTCTTTTCCTTTTTCACACAAAAAAATATTTCTTCAAGTCTCCTGGTTTTCCATAGTACCAGTAATCATTCCTACCTCTCACTTGAGACCTTTTATGTTGAACTTCTCTTTTTCTATTTGTCCTTGATGACAATATTTGTTTCAGTTTGGCATCTTCGTGGTTGATAACTCAGTTGAACTGTTTTCATTGTCATTGGCATACTTACTTCATTTATGATATTATCTTTGGTGGCACTAATCTCTTGACTCCATGTGCAGATCATAAGGGATCCTGGTTATGGGGTTATGTTCCCATGTTCAGGTGACATGATTTTGATTTGACATTTTATGCTATAGTGTTCTATAGGATTATATAATGTTGGCTTATTCAGTTTTTCTACCATTATGACATTGATACAAGTTTTATGTACAATATCGGAGGTAGGCTTCTCTGTCAGATAATTCTTTCAGTTGGTTCTTTGTCTTAAGAAAACCCTATCGGGTTTCCTTAAATATTTGTTAATGGCATGGGCATATGATATTGTGATATTGGCATGGGTATATGAAATACTTGTTAATGGCTTGAGCATTCGGTATACTAAATTTGGCATGGGTGAATGGCATATTGAATTTAGCAAAAATATTAACCTTTATTATACTTCATAAGACATTGGGTATATATGGCATTATATGGTGGCAATCAACTTTGAATAATGGCAAACATATTGTTCATTCTTGTGCATGTGATTTGGGTCCTTTGGTTAACAAATTACTAGGCCTTAAGGCCGACAATAGGTATAAGGTTATGATGTTATAAAATGTCACCATGGAAGTGACTTGGCTTTGATTACTAGAAAACAAACAAGTCTAAGGTAATCGGTATTTGATGTGTAAAGTGGTCATGTCAAATAATTCAAGGCATTATTTGGTTGGCATTTCACTTGGTCAATAATTGATAAATGGTAATGATATTGGTCGGCATGCAAGGCATTAGATAGTCTATAGATTTCAAAATGTATTATGAGTTATGAATTATTAATTCAGTCCTTTTGGACTTCAAACTCTATCAAATTCGGTAATGGTCATTAGTTTTTTTTGTTTTGGAAAGATTAGGGCAATCTTTTTGTAATTATGTTCATGGGTTTCAAACCCTATCTTGGCCACCACCATGGAGATCTTCTCTCAGTTGTTTCACTGTGTTAGTTGGCTTTCTGATTTTCTTAGACAATGTATGGGGAAATATGAAAGACCATTACCATGGTCAATTCTTTTGTCAGTCTCCTATCATTGGGTAAGAGCTCGAAACTGGAAGAAGCTCGTGTTGCTTTGCTGATCTGTTGGCCTAGTAAATTGCTACATGACAAAATCTTTTCCAATCTTCTTAGGTATTCATCTCTTTAACTGCTTTGCAGAACCATTACTTCTACTGGCAAAGATAATTGAAGATATGTGCTTACTTCTATATGGAAGATAAAAAATGGGTTCATTCACTTCATGGTCAGAATTAAATGCATGAATTCACTTAATCTAAACTGCATTTCACCATAGTTTACAATATCAGAATTATGGGTCGGTGTTTTTGGTTTGTGGGTAATCATGAAGTCTACGAATCTGTTCAATTTCTTACCTGGATTCATTTATAACTGTTCTTGGATGCATTATTATGGAGTTTTGGTTACACTACATTTTGAATTTGGTTACTTTACTGTTTTAGTAGTTTTAGTGACTATTGTTCATCAAATATTTAGTAGTTTTTATGCTGGTTCATTTAGCATACCTGTGCAGGCTGCTTGAGAGGACAGGGTTCAGTCTACTTTCTAAATTTGCATGTTACTTGGGTATTCCTATGAGAATAAATTCTACATGTTGATCTTTCTCTCAGGAACACTATAACATCTAGCATTTTTGCTCAACAAAAAGTGGGTACTCTGATAATCATCTCTATTTTTTCTTTTGAAAAATAAATTTGAGCTACTGTTGTAATGTTCTTTTGAAATGAAATGATGAAATCTGTGTAAGATGGAAAACAAAGAGATTAGGGCTTTGAATTTTTGTTTTGGAAAATAAGTGAGAAATAAGGGTTCTTAATTTTCTGTGAAAAAATAGAAAGAGAATGTTAACTGTTTTTTGAAGAAACAATGAAAATGTATGAGAAATAACAGTGAAAAACTAGTGTGAGAATATCACTGTGAATGTATTGAAAAGAATTTGTGAATTGAAATTGAAAATCAAAAAGCTATTTCATCAAGTTGTCTTAAGGCTTGGCAATGGTTAGAATTTTGAAGGGTCATGCTTGAACCTTGAGGATTGTAAACATTGTCCGTCAAGAGGCACTTGACAGAAACTAGAGAAACAGAGAGATCCTTTGTATCATTGTATGACAGTTTACTAAAAATAGAAAAGGGGTTGGTACTCCTTGAAATCAATGTTTCTAAAAGAGGGGTTGGTGCTCCTTGAGTTGGTGCTCAAAAATCAGCCTATGAGGCATTGTCAAAAGTGATTATTAAAATGAAAGCCTAAAAGGCAGTAGTTTAGGAGTGGTTATTCTACCCCAAGAGGGTTTTCCACTCGACATATCTTGTGTTTTTTTTCTTATCTGTGATTCATCTGATTCATTGCTTGAATGCTTTAATATGCTATGTTTCACTATTACAATTTGCATTTCAGTTTATATGATTTCATTCAATACATGAATGAGTTTATCATTGATAAATGAGAGCATACATTTGGTTTATTTCAGTTTTATTAAAATTGTGAAAATAGTTAAAATCACTGATTCACCCCCCCCTCTCAGTGTCCTTTTCACTCCAACAATTGGTATTAGAGCCTAGGGTCCTCTGATAGGTCTTTCCAACCTAGGATTGATTTTGTCCTTGGATTCTATTCAAAATGTCTCAAGCTCATGAAGGCACATCCATGACTAGAGCTCCATTATTTGATGGAACTGATTATGTATTCTGGAAAATCAGAATAGAGACTTATTTAACTTCTATTGACCTCGATGTATGGAGCATAGTGTTAATTGGGTACACTATACCAGCTACTCTGCCCACAACTTCTGATGAAAAGAAAAGATATGAAAATAATGCAAGAGAAAAGCATGCTCTCCTATGTGCACTGACTAAAGATGTCTTTATCAAAGTCATGCACTATAGTTTTGCTAGGGAGATTTGGACTAAACTTGAAACTATATATCAAGGAAATGAAAAAGTAAAATAGTCAAAATTCCTCACTCTAAAACACCAGTTTGAAGAAATAAAAATGAGGGATGATGAAAAATTAGTTGATTACTTCTTGAGAGTTGATGAAATTTTCAATGCTATGAAAGGTCTAGGAGAAGAAGTGAAAGAATTTTATGTTGTAACTAAGGTCATTAGAAGATTGCCGACCAAATTTTAAGCTAAGGTTGCTACTCTAGAAGAGAAGAAACACTTTGACCACCTTACCCTAGACAACCTACAAGGCACTCTAACTACCTATGAAATGAGAATCAGTAAAAATAATTCTTCTACCAAAGAAATTGCCTTTAATACTGAAAGGAAAGAAAAAGATGAGGCTACTGAATCAAAAAAAATTGATTCCAAATAATCCCACTTTGTTAGGAAGCTCAAAAAAGGCTCTGAAAAGTATAAGGGAAAACTTCCCGTCAAATGCTTTAACTGTGGTAAAATATGCCAGTTTTCTGCAAAGTGCCCCTATGGTGATCCGAATAGTGATAACGAGAAATCTGAAAAATTCCCTAAGAAAAAGGCATATAGACCTAAACAGAAATTCAACTTCAAAAAGAAGAAGAGTTTGTTCAGCAAAAATGAAATAAACTCTAAATCTGAAGATTCTTTAGATGAAGAGGATGAAAATCTATTCATGGCTGAAATTATTCAGCAAGAAGAAACTAACAGCAATGATGCTGAAATTGTTGAAGTCGATCTTGAAGGTGAGCTGAAATGTGCATTAAAAGAGCTGAGAAAACTCAAAAAACAAATGCTTGTTCAAGAACAAAACTCTGCTCAAGCTCTTGCTCAAGAGCAACTCACAAATCTTGAAATTGTTTCATTGAAAACTCAAATTGAAGAAACCAAGAGGGTTGAAGATTGTCTTCGTATTGGCATAAATCTTAAAGATCAAGAAATTCAAAAACTTGAACATGAGATTGTTGATCTCAAGAAGACCATAGAGAAATATGAGAGTACTCTTAAACTGAATGACATGCTCAGTAAACAGAAATTGAACAAGGACAAAACAAGTATTGGATTTATGAAAGGTGAATGTTCAAATTACAATGCAAAGGATAATGTTGTTGTTGGGAAAAAAAGTGTTGAATCTAAACATCATGATTCTAATAAGGATCATGTTCATCCTTTTTGAGGAATAACAAAATATCATATAATTCTAACCCTTTCTTTTATGGGTACTGTTATTTTTGCAACAGATTTGGTCACAAAGTGAGCTCTTGCAGATTTATAAATCCTAGAACTCCTAGATTTGGTTATAGGAAAAATATTGGCTTTGCAAGATAGATTAGATGCTTCACATTCAATTCCATGGGTCATTCTACTAAGCAATCTAAAGCTAATCAGTAGAATAAACAGCAAAAAACTAAAAAGGTTTGGAAACCCAAAGCTATCAACAACATTGAACAAACTATGTTAGTTCAAACTACTTTCCACTCCAAGAAAAATGACTTATGGGTCTTGGACAATGGTTGTTCAAACCACATGATTGGTGAAAAAGAAAAATTCACTAATCTTGAAGATTATGTAGGTGGATATGTGAAGTTTGGAGATAATTTAGGTATACAAATCAAAGGTAGAGGTTCACTTCTTCTGAATGAAGACACTCCTATTTACAATGTGTATTATGTAGAAGGATTAAAACACAATATTCTAAGTGCCAGTCAAATTTGTGGTAGTGGCTATCAGGTCTTGTTCACTTCATAGGGATGTGAAATTAAAAATAAGCTTGGAAAATCTATTGCTGCTGGAAGAAGGACTAAGGGAAATGTCTACAATCTCCTGGACACATCTGGAAATGAAAATAATCAAGGTATGTTCTTAATGAGTCATGTTGAAGAAATTTGGTTTTGGCACAAGAGACTTGGTCATATTAATTTTGACAATATGGTTAGGATTAGTAAGAATCAGAATGTAAGAGGTTTACCTATTTTAAGAAAACCTGAAAAATGCAGTCTGTAAAGAATGTCTCAAAGGAAAGAAAATAAAGGTAAGCTTTAAATCTAAAGAACATTCTTCTACTAGGCCTCTGCAACTTGTTCATATAGACTTATGTGGTCTTACAAGGACTAGATCTATCAATGGTGAGAAATATTTCATGCTATTTTTTGATGACTACTCTCGTATGGTATAGGTTACTTTTCACAAGCACAAATATGAAGCTTTTGAACGTTTTAAAGTCTTTAGAAAAATGGTAGAAAGGGAGTCAGATTTAAAATTGAAATTTCTAAGATATGACAAAGGTGGTGATTCACCTCACAAGAATTCATTGACTATTGTGAAAGACATGGCATAAAAAGACAATATGTTGTTGCCAGAACACCTTAACAGAATGGGGTTGTTGACAGAAAGAACATAACTATAAAAGACATGGATAGGATTATGTTGGAGGAAGAAAAACTACAAAACATGTACTAGAAAGAAGTTGTTCATATAGCTATATATATCTTGAATAGAGTACAAATTAGAGTGAAATCCAATTTCACTCCATATGAACTGTGGTATGGTAAATCTGCCTCAATTAAATATTTAAGAATATTTGGCTGCAAATGTTTTATCAAGAGAGATGATGATAACTTAGGCAGCTTTCAATCTAAGTCTGATGAAGGTATCTTTTTAGGATACTCTACTCACAGCAAAGCCTATAAATGCTTTAATAATAGGTTGAATAAGATTATTGAATCTGTCAATGTCAAATTTGATGAAAATATGTTTTTAGATGTTGAACCTATGCAGGATGATGAGGAAGAAGAAATTGAACTTGAAATAAATTCAGAAGGCTTTGAAACAACAAAGCTTGAAGTAGAATCAGCAAGTCCTAAACTAGCTGAAGAAAAATCTAAAGATGCTAAAACTAGTTCTCAAAAATGTGCAACAAAAACTCCTTCAAAATATCTTGCTAGAAACCATCCTAAAGATTTGATTATTGGTGATAAGTCTACAAGAGTTCAAACAAGGAGAAGAACTATTAACTTTGATGAAAAATCTCACATAGCTGAGCTTACTACTTTATGTTTAATTGCTAAGCTTGAGCCCAAAAAAATTGATGAAGCTCTAAATGATGAATGTTGGCTTAATGCAATGCAGGATGAAATTGATCAAATTGAGAAAAATCAGACTTGGGAGCTAGTCCCAAGACCAGATGACAAAAATTTCATAGGAGGTAAATGGATATTCAGAAACAAACATGATGAAAATGGCCATGTTGTTCGCAACAAGGCTAGATATGTCTACAAAGGATATGCTCAGCAAGAAGGTATTGACTTTGATGAAACCTTTGCACCTATAGCTAGACTTGAATCCATTAGAATATTCTTTGCTTATTCTATTTTCAAAAACTTTATTGTATATCAAATGGATGTAAAAAATTCTTTTCTGAATGGTTATTTGGATGAAGTTTACCTAGAATAGCCTGAAGGGTTTACTTCCAAAAACAAACCCAATCATGTTCACAAGCTGAAAAAGGCTTTATATGGCCTAAAACAAGCTCCTAGATCTTAGTACTCCAAACTGGACAATCATTTACTTTCAAAAGGTTTCATTAGAGGAGGAGTAGACAACAATCTTTATGTTAAAATTGAAGGTTCTAATATTCTAGTTGTTGAAATCTATGTTCATGATAATATCTTTGGCTGCAACAATATTGCTTTGAGTCAAAAATTCTCTTAGATTATGGAATCTGAATTTGAAATGTCTTTGTTGGGAGAACTATCCTCCTTTTTAGGTCTTCAAATCTCTCGACTTGAATCTGGTATTTTTCTCTCTCAAACAAGATATGCAATAGAGATGCTAAAGAAATTTCAAATGGATGAATGTCATCCAGTTAGCACTCCAATGGTAACCAACTGCAAACTCAGCAAGGTTGATGATTCTCCTGCTATAAATCCAACTAAGTATAGGTCAATGATAGGCAGCCTACTATATCTAACAGCCTCTAGACCTAGCATAATGCAGGTAGTCTACATGGTTACAATATTTCAATCATCTCCTAAGGAATCTCATATTAATTTTTTTAGAAGGATTCTTAAATATGTTTAGGGCACTCTTGATTATGGACTCTGGTATCCCATAAGCAATGATTTTTCATTAGTTACATATACTGATGTTGACAGGGTTGGTTTTATGGATGATAGGAAAAGCACCAGTGGTGTTGCTTTCTTTCTTACTGATCGATTAGTGGCATGGCATAGCAAGAAACAAGACTATGTTTCACTCTCCGCTGTTGAAGCAGAGTATATTGTTGCCACCTCTTGCTGCACTCAAGTAATCTGGATGTCACAAACTCTATCTGACATGGGTATTGAAATTCCTAAACCTGTTTCTATTTTGTGTGATAATACTAGTGCGATCAATATCTCTAAAAATCCTGTTATGCACTCTCGCACTAAACACATCCCCATTAAATTTCATTTTCTTCATGAAAAGGTGTTGGCTAACGAGGTTTATGTGAGATATGTTCCTACACAAGCATAGGTTGTTGGCATCTTTACTAAGCCTTTGGCTAAAGAAGTGTTTGAAATTCTTCGATCTAGATTGGGAGTTGTCTCTCAATCTGGGTAAGTGCACCAATCTATGACACAATTTTGGCTCTTAAGATGCCACTTTTTTTCTGAAATCAGAAAAATCTGATTTGCACGAGAAAATGAAGATAGTTATGCTCAAAATTTCAAGATGCGGCAAGAACAAAAGTTGAAGTGCTTCGAGTCTAGTTTCTAAGCTACTATTTTTTTTTTAATTAATGAAGATTAAAGGTCTCAAAGGGGGCAAAACAAGTCCTATTTTTATCAAAAAATATAGCATAGTGCCTGAGGGCTCCCCTCTTTTTGATTGACTTTTTTTTAGAATTTCAAACTCCCAATGGTGAGAAATTAGCTAACACCATGTAGTTTATCCTCGTTCTTTCAGATAATTTTTTAAATGAATATATAATATTTTATGAATTTGCAAAGTGGACACATCTTGAAAAGCTAAAATTTTAGCGTGCTCACCCCTAAATTTTTTGCAAACTAATCAAAAATTGATTCTTTTTTTTCATCATGTGTAGAATGGAGTCTAGTATCAAAAAATATAATTTGTTTCACTTTTTGATGAACGGGTAAAAATTTATCCTAAAACTAGTACATGTTGGTTTTTGACCAAAAATAGAGTCATTTACAATAGAAGCCCTGGATCAAAACCTTAACTAAATCAAAATGAAAAAAAAAATTATATATTTAGATAGCTAAGAGAGAGGTTAACGCTATCACGGTTTTTTTATAAACTTGCATTGAAAGATGTACAAATGAGACGGGGAGCACGGAGGAAAATATGGGAAAATTTGGCAAATCCTATTAAATAACACATCCAAAGCAAGCCATTTGGCGAGCGCCAAATGGCCTTCTTTGCACAGAACTAGAATTTCCCCTCTTTGGTGAACAAATTTGATAATGCTTAGAGTGCACAGTTTATGATCGTAGATGGATAGTCAAGGTTTTACCTTTCATACCTTCTCTAACTCATTATCATAATTGGATAACTCTTTATCCCTCTGAAGTCTCTATCTCTCAGGTCTCACTCCCTCCCACGTGACCTAGACTACTCTCTCAGTCCAATCCCCTTTTTCAGGTCTCTTTCCCTCCCACATAGGTACCTAAATAAATCTATCTCACTCCAACCCCCTTTCTCACTATCCCTCTCTCTCTCCTTCTTTGGTCTTTTTATCTCTCTCACTCCATATCCCTCTCTTAGGTTGTTATCTTTCTCTCTTTATCTCTCTCTCTCTCAAGTCTCTCCCTCCTACCCCCTCTCCCTCTCTTAGGTCTGTCACTCACTCACTCCCTCTATCTCTCTCCCATTCCCTCTCTCTCACGCACTCTATCTCTCTCCCTCTCTCTCTCACTTTCTCTCGGGTATCTCCATCCCCCCTCTATCTCTTTCCTACTCCCTCCCTCACTCTCTCCCACTCTGTCTCTCCCTCTCTCTTAGGTCTCTCCCTCCTACCCCCTCTCCCTCTCTCTCCCAAGTATCTTTGTCCTACCCCCTCTCCCTCTCTCTCTCTCAATTATCTTTGTCCTACCCCCTCTCCCTCTCTCTCTTTGTCAAGTCCCCCCCTCCTACCCCCTCTCCCTCTCACAGTCACTCCCTCTATCTCTCTTCCACTCCTTCCCTATCCCACTCCCTCTATTTGTCTCTATCTACCTCTCCATCTCTCTCAATTATCTCCCTCCCACCACCTCTCCCTCTCTCTCTCAAGTCCCTCTCTCTCTCATGCCCTCTATCTCTCCCACTCTCTCTACATCTCTCTCTCTCCCTCTCTCTCTCAAGTCTCTCCCTCCCACCCACTCTCCCTCCCTCTTTGTCTCTCAAGTCTCTCCCTTCTACCCCCTCTCCCTCTTCCAGACCTCTCTTTTTCTCTCTCACTCACTCCCTCTATATCTCTCCCACATCCTCTCTCTCTCTCACTCCCTCTATCTCTCTCCCTCTCTCTCAAGTATCTCCCTCCCACCCCCGCCCACTCTCTCTCTCTCCCTTTATCTCATGTATCTCTCCCCACCCCCTCCATCTCTCTTGAATCCCTCTATCCCTCTATCCCGAGTACTCCCTCTCCCTCCCACCCCCTCTCCATCTCTCAAGTCTCTCTCTCTCACTCTTTGTATCTCTCTCATCCCTCTATCTCACTCCCTCTCTCTCCTACTCTCTTAGGTATCTCGTTCCCACGAGCCCTACCTCCCACTTTTTCTCCCTCTCCTTCTCTCCTAGGTGTCTCCCTCCCAACCTCTCTCCCTCTCCCTCTCTCTTAGGTTTCTCCCTCCGACCCCCTCTCCCTCCCTCTCTCTCACTCTCTCTCTCTGTCTCTATGTCTCTATGTCTCTCTCTCCCACTTTGTCTCTCTCCCTCTCTCTCTCACTCCCTCTATCTCTCTCCCACTTTTTCTCTCTCCCTCTCTCTAATGTCTGTCCTTCCCACACTATCTCCCTCTTTCTCTCTCTCAAGTATCTTCATCCTACCCCATCCTCTCTCTCTTTGTCAAGTCTCCCCATCCTACACTGTCTCCCTCTCATAGTGACTCCCTCCCTCTCTCACCCCCTCTCTCTCTCTCCCTCTCCCTCTCCCTCTCCCTATCCCTCTCCATCTCTCTCAAGAATGTCCCTCCCACCACCTCTCCCTCTCTCTCTCTCAAGTATAGGGTTGAGGGATTAATGGTTAAGGGTTGAGGGTTGAGGGTTGAGGCATTAAGAGGTTATGGAGTTTGAGGGATTAGGGTATAAGGGTTAAGGGTTGAGGGTTGAGGGATTAAGAGGGTATAGGGGTTGAAGGAATAGGGTTTAAGGGTTGAGGGTTGAGGGATTAAGAGGGTATGGGGGTTTATAGATTAGGGTTTAAGGGTTGAGGGTTGAGGGTTGAGGGATTAAGAGGGTATAGGGGTTGAGGGATTAGGGTTTAAGGATTGAGGGTTGAGGGTTGAGGGTTGAGGGATTAAGAGGGTATAGGGGTTGAGAGATTAGGGTTTAAGGGTTGAAGGTTGAGGGTTGAGGGATTAATATGGTAGAGGGGTTGAGGGATTAGGGGTTAAGGGTTGAGGGTTGAGGGATTAAGAGGGTATGGGGGTTGAGGGATTAGAATTTAAGGTTGGAGGGTTGAGGGTTGAGGGTTGAAGGATTAAGATGGTATGGTGGTTGAGGTATTAGGGTTTAAGTGTTGAGGGTTGAGAGTTGATGGTTGAGGGATTAAGAGGGTATGGAGGTTGAGGGATTAGAGTTTAAGGGTTAAGGGTTGAGAGATTAAGAGGGTATAGGGGTGGAGGGATCAATGTTTAAGGGTTGAGGGTTGAGGGTTGAGGGTTGAGGTATTAAGAGGGTAAAGTGGTTGAGGGATTAGGGTTTAAGGGTTGAGGGTTGAGGGTTAAGGGTTGAGGGATTAAGATTGTAGAGGGGTTGAGGGATTAGGGTTTGAGGGTTGAGGGATTAAGAGGGTATGGGGGTTGATGGATTAGGGTTTGAGGGTTGAGGGTTGAGATTTTGAGGGATTAAAAGGGTATAGGGGTCGAGGGATTAGCGTTGAAGGGTTGAGGGTTGATAGATTAAGAGGGTGTGGGGGTTGAGGGCTTAGGGTTTAAGGGTTAACGGTTGAGGGTTGAGGTATTAAGAGGGTATAGGGGTTGAGGGATTAGGGTTTAAGGGTTGAGGGATTAAGAGGGTGTAGGGGTCAAGGGATTAGGGTTGAAGAATTGAGGGTTGAGGGATTAAGAGGGTATGGGGGTTGAGGGATTAGGGTTTAAGGGTTAAGGGTTGAGGGTTGAGGGATTAAGAGGGTATAGGGGTTGAGGGATTAGGGTTTAAGGGTTGAGGGTTGAAGGTTGAGGTATTAAGAGGGTAAAGGGGTTGAGGGATTAGGGTTTAAGGGTTGAGGGTTGAGGGTTAAGGGGTGTAGGGATTAAGATTGTAGAGGGGTTGAGGGTTGACATGGTATAGGGGTTGAGGGATTAGGGTTTAAGGGTTGAGGGTAAGGGTTAAGGGTTGAGTGATTAATATTATAGAGGGGTTGATTGATTAGGGTTTAAGGTTTGAGGGTTGAGGGGTTGATGGATTAGGGTTGAGGGTTAAGGGATTAGGGGTTAAGGGTTGAGGGTTGAGGGATTAAGAGGGTATGGGGGTTGAGGGATTAGTGTTTAAGGGTTGAGGGTTGATGGATTAGGGGTATAGGGGTTGAGGGATTAGGGTTTAAGTGTTGAGGGTTAAGGGTTGAGGGTTGACATGGTATAGGGGTTGAGAGATTAGGGTTTAAGGGTTGAGGGTAAGGGTTAAGGGTTGAGGGATTAATATTATAGAGGGGTTGACTGATTAGGGTTTAAGGGTTGAGGGTTGAGGGGTTGAGGGATTAGGGTTTAAGGGTTGAGGGTTGAGGGATTAGGGGTTAAGGTTTGAGGGTTGAGGGATTAAGAGGGTATGGGGGTTGATGGATTATGGTTTAAAGGTTGATGGTTGAGGGTTGAGGGTTGAGGGATTAATAGGGTATAGGGGTTAAGGGTTGAGGGTTGAGGGATTAAGAGGGTATAGGGGTAGAGGGATTAGGGTTTAAGGGTTGAGGGATTAAGAGGGTATGGGGGTTTATGGATTAGGGTTTAAGGTTAATAGTTGAGGGGTTGAGGGATTAAGAGGTTATAGGGGTCGAGGGATTAGGGTTGAAGGGTTGAGGGGTTGAGGGATTAAGAGGGTATAGGGGTCGAGGGATTAGGGTTGAAGGGTTGAGGGGTTAAGAGGGTATGGGGGTTGAGGGATTAGGGTTTAAAGGTTAAGGGTTGAGGGTTGAAGGATTAAGAGGGTATAGGGGTTGAGGGATTAGGGTTTAAGGGTTGAGGGTTAAGGTTTGAGGGTTGACAGGGTATAGGGGTTGAGGGATTAGGCCTCACTTATCTCACAATCCCTCTTTGTTAAGCCTCACTTACCTCCCACCCTACTTTCTTAGGTCTCTCCTTCCCACCCCTTCTCTCCCACTTTGAATCCATCTCCTTCTCTTAGGTGTCTCCCTCCTAGCCTCTCTCCCTCTCTCTCTCTCAAGTCTCTCCCTCCCACCCCCCTCTCTCTCTCCCACTCCCTCTCTCTCTCACTCCCTCTATCTCTCTCCCACTTTGTGTCTCTCCCTCTCTCTCAAGTCTCTCATTTTCAAAGGAGCATATTTGGCACTCCCTAAATTTGGAGAGCACCAAATTTGGAACTCTCCAAATTTGGCAAGTGCCAAATGGGTTTTACCTTGAAACGGTAAAAATAAGGCCTGACCTCGTGATTCAGGCCCACATTCTCCTATAGTTGTCTGGTTTAGCACTTTATCCGAGTCAGAAACGCCTTTTTTTATGCAGTTGACTTCAGATTGTACCAAACTATGCTTGATCCATCACCCTTTTACCACCAATCTGCATGGTAGACAACGTAGAAGAATAAATTTTGAAGTTTCTACATCATTTTACATTGTCTGAGGTAATATATTCATTTTGGTAAATTGAAATGTTTGTATTTAGCATATTTGTTTGTTTTTGACAATATAAACTAAATTTCCTTAATGATTTTATTAATCATAAAAATTGGACTTAGAATTCAATATTGAATAAGATGAGATTTGCATAAAAAAGTTCAATTTTTATGAGTTTGAAGAACAAAAAAAATAAAAACATGACATTTACTTAACATAAATTTACTTATGAATTCTATTTCCATTGCTTATAGTAGTCCATTTCCAGCATGGCTAGTGGAATTCACTATATTTCATTATTTTTCATCTAATTTGGAAAACCTAATAGCTTTCATCAATGTTAATGCAAGTGTCCATTAATTTTTTTGTTCCATAAAAAATTCAGCTTCATCACATGTGCTTAGATAAATTCAAGTGAGTTGACATAGTTGAGAATGCTTATTGTATTTCTAAGTTACCTTATTGTCAAAGAAATAGTGAATGATTATAAGATATAGCATCACAAACCCTTCTTTGAATCCATATTCTTCATGACTTTGTTGACAATCAAAAATTTGGTTTTGAGAAAAATAAACACAAGAGTCTCTAGTTTTCATTTAGGTGGCAACAATTTATACCCTAGGTTTGTCATGCAGAGCAGGGAGACAAAATCTTCAACAATCATAATTAGATCAGTTTCAAACAATCTTCAATCTCAAAAACCTCAATTCAATGTTGAACTGACCAGTTCACATCTAAAACAAAACAAAGATCATCCATAAATAACAAGCTATTTTTTCAAGAAGACTACCATTCTAAACCTCTAGAAGATTTTAACAAAACCCACCATATGTAAGTCTATTGCTCGAAATATTGTATTCATACAACAGTCACTCCTAACATAATGAAATAAACTCAATATTACTAGAAACTCTAACTCGTGAATTGTTCATCATGACCTTTATAAAGTTCAAGTTCAATAATGCTAGTCAAAAGACACAACTTCAAAATCAACATTCCAGGCTTCTGGTGCAGGAGCACCTTGTAAGCTCAATTTTGTCAAAAATGTCATCTTCAGTTCAAGCATGGTCAAATACTAAGATTTTAGTTAATGTTGAGTATATTGTGTTCAGTAAGGTCAATTAGACCATTTTATAATGTATTTGGAGCTAAGGGAGTTCAGTTATGTCATAGCTTGCAATTTGGCTAAATGTGGTCAGAAAAGTTGCTAAAAGATGCAAAAGTTGCAAAGTTCGAGGGAGTTGGAATGAAATCAAAATATGTTTAATAACCTTCAATGCCTCGAAGGAGAGGTTGTTGGTTGATTTGTACCCCATTTTTTATCAAGAAGAACTTTATTAAATTCTAGAAATTTACTGGTTTCTCTCACTTTTCTTGTTGCTATACGGCCTGTACGAACTCTAAGATGATATGAAACTAGTTGGATGTTGTAGATTAAAGAATTAGCTTTCATTTTCATCTATTTAGAGGTTCTAACTTTTTGTATAGGGAGAGTTATATTGTTTTTACTGCTGCTACCTACTTTCACAGTGTTCTTGGATTGAGGGGTTTCATTATGTAATTCGACCCATTACACTTTTTCTACCTACTGTAACTTGTGGAATGGGTCCTCTAACTTTTAAAATACATGCCTAACCTATTTAGAATGTTGTGGGGTCAAGGTTGGGTATTTGGGATAATGTTATAGGACTGTAGTAGGGTCTTTTCATGGTGAAAATTAGGGCTTCAAGTGGTGCTTTGACAAAATATGGGAAGGACTGTCCATGTAATGTGTTATTCACCATATGCAGGGTATGGTAAGTGTGTTTGGTGCTTTGTATGGGTTTGGCAAGTATGGGAGATAGGAGTTTCATTAAAACCCCAAGTATTTTGCTTGAAATAGAGGGTTTGGTGTATTAGGGGTCTAGAGATCTTGGACCTGGAAATAAATCAGGAAATTGGAGGTTTTGACACATAAAATACTACTGTTTGAGGATTTTGAGTAAATATGTAGTGTTTAAAAGGTACTCTCTTTGTAAATTAGGCCAAATGAATAGCCTTTTCCAAGGTGGGTCTATTGGAAGTCAATGTTGGTCCAAAGGAGTTGATGTTGGGGTTTACCTATGTTTTATAGCTTGTAAATGGGTATCTTAATCATCCCTAATTTTTTCAAGTGTTTTGGAAAATCTTGGTGAAAAGGCCCTTCAACCGGGTTACCTATGCTACAAGGGAAAGCTTGGTAGAAGTTGGGATTTTTAGTTGAACATCTGATTTTGCTTTGGAATCTGATTGATTCTCATTGATTTGTTGTATTGAATGGTTTCCACCCCTCTCTGCATCAATATTTTTGTAAAATACATTACTTACTTTTGTTCTATGTGTGTTTGTGGACATGTAGCATTCAACTTCATGCTGAGGAAACGACCGAAGCCTCTAACACTAGAAGAATGTGCAGTTAAAAATGCAAGGAGAAGAGAATCAAAAAATATAGCTCATGAAGCAAAGGAATTGCAGCCCATAAAATCACAAATTCCCGTGCAATCTAGGAGAGATGTCAAATTAGAAAAACAAAGGGCACAAATGGATACAAAAGTTGGGGGCACATCATCAACCATAGGTGAACCTCAATGCACATCTCCAATTGAAGACACATTGACAACAACATGTGGTTTTCTAGGTACATCGGAAATCACATCTCCAATTGAAGACACACCATCAAAAACATTGCGTTTTGAAAGTACATCAGCAAACACATCTCTATTTGAAGGAACTCCACAAATGACATCTTAAGTTTGAGGTACAACATCGTTTACATGTCAATCTCAAGGTATGTCATCAATTGCACCTCTAGTTGAAGGTACACGATTTATCCCCGATGTTGTTGACCTTCCCAATATTGACACAAATTTACATTTGAGAACTCCTCCTAGAGTTTTTCATACAAAACCTACATTTTTTATTGATATTGATTCCAATTCTTTGAAATGGATGCCTAATAAGATTCCAAAATGTACATGTCAAAGATATGCAGAAAGGATATGGAGTTTGTTTTTTATGAAGCTAAGTGAGGGTGGAAGATGCCAAATATTTGTTGAAATGATGAGGCAACTCAGATTTAGGCCCACCATGAAGGCTCTTGGGCTAAAATTTTTGAATGAATCAAGTGAAAATTCCATTGTAAAGAACTTGATGAGTACATACGAGAGCGTGGGTTCCACCTCACACAAGAAGGATAGTTGTGCCACACAACGTGTGATGACAACAACATTGTTAAGCAGTCAAACAAGGAACAAGGTGAACCTTACAAAGGCAAGTAAGTCTTTGAAAATAAGTAGATCATCTCTAATGAGAGCCAAAGGAAGGCGTGAAAGAGTGGAGGATCCAAATAGCAATGATTTATGATCATTTTTCAGGTAGAGTGCCACAAAAAAATACAAGAATTGCTCAAGGCTTGAGATCTTTAATTGTGAATTATTGGAAGGATAACACAAGGACCTCTCCTAATCAAAGAGATGTTGTAAGAAGGAGAATTGGTAGTAAAAATAGTGAGCCACATCCAATACATTATTTGGATACCACTCAAACCCAATTTTTTGCTGATTTTGTACAGAAGTTTCCTGAAATTAAAATTTGTCAAAGGTATTTTGAAATGCTAAAGCCTTTTTATGTCAAAATAAATCACACACACACTACTTTTTTTTTAGGGTTCATATTGAGTTTTCTAACCATTGTCATGTTTATCGATGTATATGTGTAGATATGCATACTGACAATGTTTTGTAGGAATGTAACATAATGCCTCCACCTAAATCGTCAAGGAAATTTTTGTCTTCCATTTTATGTGAAAGAGAGGATGGTCAATTTTTTTACAAAAAATCATGTTTGGATGGCACATGTGATCATTGTGGTAGCATGCAACATTTTCCAATTTTCCAACATATGGCTAGTACACACACAATTGGAGACAAAATTGTTGAATTTGGCAAATATAAGACAATGGCATACAGTCTAAAAGATGGGAAAGAAGCAAAGAAGTGTGAATTGGTCAGTGATAAGATTCCAATGTATCAGTTTATGGGCATTTTTTGTGATTAGGTGGTCTACGATTATGCAAGGCATACACACAAAGCACAATGGTTGGACTCACTTTTCAAGATATGCAAGGACACATTTCCACTTCGTCATATCATTTTAGTTGTCAAATTTTTTGAGAACTACACACTACAACCATAGAACGAGGTGCAATCACAGTACTACAACTCCAGGCAGGTTGCTATAGTTGTGCATATAGCATTCATTCATGAAAATGATAGTATAGAGGAAAATAGGAAATTATTGAGGGAGTATCACTTTTATATCAGTGATGATCGCACACATTCTACAGAGTTTGTTCAAGGTTGCTTTCATATGTTCTATGCTGATCTAGCTAGCAGGGGCATATCATTTAGTCAAAATATCATATGGTCAGATAATTGTACATCACAATTCAAGAATGCTAGAATGTTTTACTGCTTGAGAAGGATGCATAGGATTAGTGGTGTTCAGCATATGTGGAACTTCTGAGAGGTCGGGCATGGAAAGGGTGAGCATTATGGAGTAGGTGCATGTATCAAAAGAGCCCTAGCACGAGAAGATTTAAAGTACACAAATAGTTTAAATTTGATAGATGCAAGATTAATTGTCCAATGGTGCAATGGTTCAATGGGTCTGGGTAGTGAAGGTAATTCTTTAGTTTGTAGATTTTTTCATTTAGTAGATGATACTAACATTGCAAAATATGAGGATTGTTGTACACTAACAGGATCGAGCGAGCTACACTCTTTTAGAAGCTCCAATGCAGGTACATGGACTATCCATACAAGGAAGATGGAATGATTTTTTTATGCATGTACACTTCAATCATGGAATGATTGTGAGTCAACAGAGTTGGTTGATGAATGGTATTTAAGAAGTCTAACCCCACTTGACACTTATCAGCTCCCGATGGCTCTAAAAATCATGGAGATGCAATCATCCATTGACTTTGATCATGTATCGGACCTACTAGAACTAGGTAATATATCTTACTTACAAGTTGTATTATGTTGCTCAATAAATAAATCTAACAAGATGAACATATCAATGTAGGGCATGTTTATGCAGTGATTGCAAATGAACAAAATGAAGAGGGTACAGATTATTACCTATGTTATTGTATCAAGGCCAAAAATAAATTGGAGTCCCCAGTTATAGATGGAGAAAACATAGAATTTCCTACAAGTTCGGTGGTTGTTACTAGAACATGGCTTCGAAGGTATCCAGTTAAGAATTTTGTAGTTTGGTTATTTGAGGACTTCGACACGCATCATTCAATCCTTCACTATTCAAACCTTGTCATCACCACCAATGTTCACCATTGTAGGACCTTCTATCGACCTCCTTATCTAGCATGCATGAAGGTGATAGTAGGTCTCGTCAACTATATGACTGACATTATTTATTATTGCTCTTTTAATTATTTTTATGTGAGTCTATGTCTAAGATTGAGAGGCTTTTGTAGGTTTTTTGCGGACCAAATTCCTATGATACTACACAACCACAGAGAGGCTACTACCCATGTGTTTTGTAGGGAGCATGGGATGTACATGTTTTGAACCATTTTGGAATGCAAATAGTTGGGCCAGCTGAGGTGGAATGGAAAAATGTAACTGGGAAGCAACTTCTTTTGTCCTTTCTCAAGTACAATATATTTCATGATCTGTGTTGGAAATGGGAGAATTATTTCCCTGCATGTACTACTACAAGTATTGACAAATGGGAAGATTTTCAAGATGTCCTTCCATCACTATTGTAATATTTGTCATTGACTTAGTGTATTTTTTGATATATTAAAATCATGAGAAATTAATACATGCAAATGTGTATATTCCTTAATATATTCCTCAATTAAATGTGTATATTACTTTTAAAATTAGTTGTAGTGCTTCATGGTTTACATTTAAAGTTGCCTTCATTGAATTCCTCAAAACTCACCTATTGACATATGTTTCCCTTGCAATAGTTGGAAATCAGTTTTTTAGACTTTTGGTCTAACTTTTCCAAAACACTTAGGAAACTAATCATGGATTCAAATACCCTTCTAACCCAAAAACTATAGAATCCAACACTAGTTTACACCTGTACAGTCAGAAACACTCCCATCTCAAAAAAACCTCCTTTTCTAATGCAAAAACAAGGGTTTAGTAAAAATCTTCATTTCCAGGCTTCAATAAACAAATAAATGGTCCAAACACCTTTCAAAGGGTCTTCCTTCACATTTTAAATTCTTACAAACTCAACTTCATCAACATTTCATTGAAAAACACTTCAAAAACGTTACTTTTCAAGGGAAATTTTGCATTTTCAACCCTATGGCATCACACAATCACCACAAGAATGCTTTATTCTAATATAAAATGCATTGATAAATCTAGAATAATATATTTTTCACCAATCCACAAAGTTACAGGAGAAAAAATTGGGTGGATTGGTCAAACACTCATTATTTTTCTTTCAAACCCTTCACAAAGGAAAAAATAGGGTATACACTGTATTTTTTGAATTTCTCTTACAAAACAAAAGATTAGAACTCCAAAACAAGTGAAGATAAAATAAAACTCATAAAAATTCAACCTCTAAAGATTTCAAAGCATGATTGGTTTTCTACAATCCATACAACAACAAACAATTTTGAAAAATAGTGAAAAAACTCATAAAATGCACCCAAAAAACGTGGTATTCTTATTCTGTGAGTTTATTACACCTTCAAAAACCTTGATTAGATCTTGAGAAGGCCTCTTATAAAATTTACAAGTCATAACCACCTTAAATAGACTCCTTGAGGTTTTCATGTCACCCATACCTTAACTTGTTGTCCTTTCAAACTGTGCTTTCATCATTATTGACCTCCAAACTGTTAAAGATTTACCCTTCCTTAAATGACTGCCCTCTTCTATGATTATCCTTCCCATGGTGCTTATTGACTATGACTATGTAAACTAACATGTGTACATGAAATCCATGACCATATTGAAGCATTCATTGATGGGAGTCCTAGTTCTCACAGCCATAAGGAGATCATTAATAGTATACAACCCATTAAGACTGTCATTGAGGATAAACTACAAATATAAAGAGTTAATTGAAGACTCCATATTCATAAGGACCTATTGTTGCATACACAACCCTAGCTCTTGGATTCTTGAGACATTGTGTGACATAGACTTGACAGTCATAGGACATTGACTGTGGTGAGTGAATTTGATTGTCAAGAACTTTATAATCATACACTCACTGTACTTAACTGCTGATCACTACTCATTTATAATCTGTCCTTTTCATTTGCACATTACCATGTATAGTGACCCTTGACAGTTCCCTTGTGTTCATGCATTCATGATGCTTGTCTTAATGAATAACCTTCCTTTAAATCTATCGTCCTTTGATGAAATGATGATTGTCTTCATACCTCACTTCCCTTGACACTGTCAATTGAGTGTACATTATTTTTTTTCCTATCCAATTCTAGCTCTCCTAAATTGGATCTTTTCAATACCCTGATAATAAGGAAGTGACCGACCTCAAAGAATGGATATCCAAAAAGGGAATCATCTTCATTATCACTTATAGAAACTACATCATTTACTGTTGTACCCTCCTTGCTAGATGATGACCACAGTTTATTAATCCTTGGCTCTAGTTTTATTCCTTGAAAGTGTAGAAGACTAGCAAGAAACACCAGATTATCTAGCCCAAAACCCATAAAAGAAAATATTATATTCATCTAAAGATTGTCTAACCTCATTCACAAAACCTTCTGATGGACTTTCAAATACCCTAACCAACTATTAGCAGTGATCTTCCTTGAAATCGTAAATGGTCCCTCTATCTAAACATCTAGGGTTTCTTCAATCTGTGTTATC
Source organism: Sequoiadendron giganteum (assembly GCA_007115665.2). Classification (NCBI taxonomy): domain Eukaryota; kingdom Viridiplantae; phylum Streptophyta; class Pinopsida; order Cupressales; family Cupressaceae; genus Sequoiadendron; species Sequoiadendron giganteum. Next base: position 473,754,197 of record CM021100.1, on the reverse strand, counting down.
TCTTGATGATTTGATATGTTGCTTCTATCTTTTTCCAATTAACTGTCTTATGCCATCACTTCACTCCTTTTCAGTATTAAATCTACACCTTTGAGTTTATTGGCATAGTCCCTTTTGATCTCTACCTATTAGACATTGTCCTTTCCCTCATATTCCCTTTTTGACACAATTGTCACTATTGTTCAAATTATCAAAGCATACTCCCTTAGCAGTATTTTGTTCATTTGGGACAACTAAATCTGATGAGAACCATTGACAGAATATCATAATCATTGTCTATAGTTTTTTATCTTTCTCATGATGTTGTGCTACTATCTACTTCTTTGGAGACCACCCTAGAATGATTGTAAATGGCACTCATGTTAACAAGCATGATGTAACATATAAATATAACAATTTGGTACATTCTCCTTGAAATATATGCTTCATCTTGGAACCAACTACTATTGATTTACAACCCTCTATGCATATTTCCTGAGTGAATACAGTTGCACATGTTGTACCATCTCCAACTACACCAGTTGTTACATTAGCAACCTATTTACAAGGCTTGCCCTATTATTCTTTACCTCATCCTTGTATATTCCATTGAAGGTTGATTACTCATGAATACTTTATTTGTATCTATGACTACCCTCATTTATGGGAGACACCTCACAAATTGAGGCTTTATGAATTATTTTCTTCTATGCAATTGATTAATATAATATCCATGGAAAAACCATACTGATGAACTATAACATATGCTTCTACATATACAAGGTCATTGAAACCACTTTTAGAACTCTTCATTTTGTCCTCTAGTAACTGTATCTTTTGCCCTCTAACTTGCTCAAGATTCTCCTCTTGAAGGTTTCATGATTTGTGTTTACCTCATCATTTTTGAGACACTATCATACTTTATTCTATTTTATGGTCATCATGGTCCTCAACTTTGTGCAATAATTTTTAGTGGAAATTTTTTCCTAGGCAATCCATTTTTTGGATCATGATGTCTTTTATCTAGAATAATGGTTGATTGTTAAGCTCCCCAAAAACTAAACCTACCTCTGCTAAGTCATTTGCAGCAACCTTTCGTGCAAGTTCTAGCTCTAAGTATGTTTACACCAGCCTTAGCACTCTTTCTCCATCCTTTATTGAGAATAAATTCTTGAATGAGCTTATTACATGTTGCTCTATTGTAATAAAGGAAATAAGGGTTTGCTAGATAATATTGCTATAAGCATCAAAACCCTCATCACTATTTTTAACTCCTTCAATCTTCATTCACTTGTCTGGTATTTTTGCAATCTCAAGTTTTGGGACACAAAATTCTTCATAGTGACCTAAAATTCTTAAAGTTGAAAGCCTCAACTTTCTTACCTGACATTCCCAGATCAGTGAAAGAAAACAAGGCATTTGAAATTTTATCAACTCTAAGCTCTGTATGGTATCCTTTTACTTTTGTTATTGATTTGCTCTGTCAATGTATACATGCCCTCTTTAAAATATTTGGAAATCAATACTAATAGCAACATAAGCATGGTGGTTGTGGTACCTCCTTATAAAAGATATAAGGGTTCTTACAATAAGCAAAACCTCAGACCTGTCAAAATCACCTCTACGTGCATGTCCTTGCATGTACTGAAAATGATGATCTCCAGGGCTGCATAAGCTTTCCCATACTTCCTTTACTCATCATATATGCATTTCCACGTGAAACTGCCCTACAACAATATTTCATTCTACAACTCGTGTGACCAATCGAACTGTTCCAATAAATCTGAATATGTATGTTTACACTAGACATGGTCCTCTTTCGCACCCAAACACACAGAATCACTTCGAGCTACGTTCAACCGGATCGATCCCTTAAAGGTCAAAAGTGCAAAATGGTTGTGAGCTTCAGCATGCTATTACTCAGACACCGTGATGCTTAGAAACTTCTTGTCTGATCCTACAAGATCATGTTAGGATGCTCTACAATAACATTGCTCGGTTTTTTCTATCTCAGAGGAATTTTCCTATGCTAGCGAATTTTCACTCCGGGAAAAAGTTGTCAAATGCAAGTAGTTGAAAGTTGCAAAGTGGTACAATTTTCATTCTGCAGCTCGTGTGACCAAACGAACTATTCCAACGCGTCCAAATAGGTATTTTTACACTAGAAATGGTCCTCTTCCGCACCCAAATACGCGGAATCACTATGAGCTACGTTCAACCGGATCGATCCCTTAAGGGTCCAAAACTATGCAAAATGGTTGTGAAATTCAGCATGCTATTACTCAGACATCGTGATGCTTAGAAACTTCTCATCTAATCCTACAAGATCATGTTGGGCCCATCTATAATAACCTCTCTCAGTTTTTGTTATCTCGAAGGCATTTTCCTATGCTAATGAATTTTCACTCGAGGAAAAAGTTGTCATATGCAAGTAGCTGAAAGTTGCAAAGTGGTGCAACTTTCATTTTGTAGCTCGTCTGACCAAACAGACTATTCCAATGCATCCAGGTGGGTATGTTTACACTAGTCATGGTCATCTTTTGCACCCAAACACACGGAATCACTCTAAGCTACGTTCAACTAGATCGATCCCTTAAGGGTCCAAAGTGCAAAATGGTTGCAAAATTTAGCATGCTATTACTCAAATACCGTGATGCTTAGAAACTTCTCGTCTAATCCTAAAAAATCATGTTCAGCCCATCTACAATAACCTTGCTCAGTTTTTTCTATCTCGGATGCATTTTACAGTGGTGGCAAATTTTCACTCGGAGAAAAAGTTGTCAAATGCAAGTACTTGAAAGTTGCAAAGTGGTGCACCTTTCGTTTTGCAGCTCGTGTGACCAAACGTACTATTCCAACATGTTTAGGTGGGTACCTTTACACCAAGAATGGTCCTCTTTCGCACCCAAACACGCGGAATCTCTCTGAGCTACGTTCAACCGGATCAATCCCTTAAGGGTCCAAAGTGCAAAATGGCTAAGAAATTTAGCATGCTATTACTCGGACACCGTGATGCTTAACAAATTATAGTCTAATACTATGGGATCATTTTGTGCCCCTCTACAATAAAATCTCTCGATTTTTGCTATCTCAGAGGCATTTTCCCATGCTGGTGAATTTTCACTCGGGGAAAAAGTTGTCAAATGCAAGTAGTTGAAAGTTGCAAAGCGGTGCAACTTTCATTTTGTAGATCATGTGACCAAATGAACTATTCCAACACATCCGGGTGGGTACGTTTACGTTAGGAATGGTCCTCTTTCGCACCCAAACACATGGAATCGCTCTGAGCTATGTTCAACCAGATCGATCCCTTAAGGGTCCAAAGTGGAAAATGGCTGTGAACTTCAACATGCTATTACTCGGACATCGTGATGCTTAAAAACTTATCATCTAATCCTATGGGATCACATTGGTCCCCTCTACAATAACCTCGCTTGGTTTTTGCTATCGCGGAGGCATTTTCCTATGCTAGCGAATTTTCACTCGGGGAAAAAGTTGTCAAATGCAAGTAGTTGAAAGTTGCAAAGTGGTGCAACTTTCATTCTGCAGCTCGTGTGACCAAATGAACTATTCCAATGCATTTGGGTGGGTACGTTTACGCTAGCCATGGTCCTCTTTTGCACCCAAACACGCAGATTCGCTCTGAGCTACGTTCAATCGGATCGATCCCTTAAGGGTCCAAAGTGGAAAATGGTTGTGAACTTCAGCATGCTATTACTCAGACACCGTGATGCTTAGAAACTTTTCATCTAATCCTATGGGATCATGTTGGGCCCCTCTACAGTAACCTCTCTCGGAGGTATTTTCCTATGGTGGTGAATTTTCACATGGGGAAAAAGTTGTCAAATGCAAGTAGTTGAAAGTTGTAAAGTGGTGCAACTTTCGTTCTATAGCTTGTGTGACCAAACGAGCTACTCCAACGTGTCCAAGTGGGTAATTTTACGCTAGGCATGGTCTTCTTTCACACCCAAACACGCGAAATCACTCTAAGCTACATTCAACCGGACCGATCCCTTAAGGGTCCAAAGTGCAAAATGGCTGTGAACCTCATCATGCTATTACTCAGACACCGTGACTCTTAGAAACTTATCATCTAATCCTATGGGATTAAGTTGGGTCCTTCTACAATAACCTCTCTCAGTTTTTTCTATCTCAAAGGCATTTTCCTGTGCTGGCAAATTTTCACTCGGAGAAAAAGTTGTCAAATGCAAGTAGTTGAAAGTTGCAAAGTGGTGCAACTTTCATTCTGTAGCTCGTGTGACCAAACGAACTATTCCAATGCATTTGAATATGTATGTTTACGCCACACATGGTCCTCTTTTGCACCCAAACACATGGAATCGCTTCGAGCTACGTTCAACCGGATCGATCCCTTAAGGGTCCAAAGTGCAAAATGGTTGTGAGCTTCAGCATGCTATTACTTGGACATCGTGATACTTAGAAACTTCTCGTCTGATCCTAAAAGATCATGTTGGGATTCTCTACAATAACCTCGCTTGGTTTTCACTATCTCGGAGGCATTCTCCTATGCTGGCAAATTTTCACTCGAGGAAAAAGTTGTCAAATGCAAGTAATTGAAAGTTGCAAAGTGGTGCAACTTTCATTCTGCAGCTCGTGTGACCAAACGAACTGTTCCAATGCATCAAAATAGGTATTTTTACACTAGAAATGGTCCTCTTCCGCAACCAAATACGCAGAATCACTCCGAGCTACGTTCAACTAGATCGATCCCTTAAGGGTCCAAAGTGTAAAATGGCTGCAAACCTCAGCATGCTATTACTCAGCCACCGTGACGCTTAGAAACTTCTCGTATGATTGGTAAAAACTAAAAAATAAAAAATAAAATGCTTTTAAAACTTACAAAAAAATGCGAATAAAATCGTGTTGATTTTCATGTGAAAAAAAATAATGAGACCATAGCTTGTTGCTTACTATTATGCTTTGATAGACTTTTTCCAGGCATCCATAGCTTGTTCGAAAGCACCTATTTTAGGCTTTTAGCTATAGCAGCAAGGCAGTGAACTATTTGATAAAATGCTTTGGTAGACATGTATGAAAAATGTCGTAGCATAGACAAGGCAGTGAACTGTTTGAAAAAATGCCTCAAATAAATGCCCTCTCATGGTGATGGAATGCCATGACAATCCATAGCCATAGGCATTTTTCATGGCATTCCATCACCATGAGACCACATTTCTTCAAGGAATTTTTTCAAGCAGTTCACTACCTTGTCTATGTTATTGCTTACTATTATGCTTCAAAAGATTTTTTCCAAGCATCCATAGCTTGTTCGAAAGCACTTGTTTTAGGATTTTAGCCATAAGAGCAAGGTAGTGAACTATTTGACAAAATGCTTTGGTAAACATGTATGAAAAATATGGTAGCATAGACAAGGCAGTGAATTGTTTGAAAAAATGCTTGAAAGAAATGCAGTCTCATGGAATGCCATGACAAGCTAAAGCAATTGGCAGCTGCTCCTAGTTATTAGTTATGCAATGTGAAGTAATTGAATAACTTCTTAGGTTGACTTTGTAAAAAGCTATATTGTAAGTGAAATTTTGTCATCTATCAACATCTAGTTATTCATTATGCAATCTGAAGTGATGCTTTGAGTTTGAAAGATGTGCAATGCATGAATAGAAACTACAAAAATCTATTTTCTACATTTCATTAGTTAAACTCTTTATTTTATTTTCTCTTTATATATCTATGCTATGGAAATGCCTTTCGATTTCAAAAAATATAGTTTTTATCTCTTGTTATACAATTTTTTACGTTTTTTTATCTCTTGTTATAAAAAGGAGCAGATATACAATGTTAAAGAAGAGTGAAAGCATTGTGCAGGAGCACCCAGATCATGTAATGCCTTCAAAAGGCTAATTTGTCCAATTTGTATGTTCAAGCCAAAATGATGTGTCAAGGCCTTGTAATGGCTAATTTGAATGTAATCAAGTCATAAAATAAGTCACTAGGAGGTGAAAATATAAAAAATGCAAATAATACAATAATGTTAAAAAGTAACCATGATGTAATTATGTAGCAAGAGAGAACATAAATCAAGGAAGATTAAGAGTTAAAAGGGTAGTTGCACTGATGAGAAGTTAGAAAAGGTAGTTGCTAAGAGGGAAAAAGTTATAAAAGGCATTGTAAGGTGTGCAAAAAGGGGGCTGGTATTCTTGTAACCAGATTTTGAATGAAAACTCTTGTTTTTCTATTAGCAGCACTCTCTCCTTTATTTCCATCTGTGTATTGATAGTAAAGAATTCAAAGAGACAGATTTTTGGTGTGATATATGTTAGGAAGAAGTTAAATTCCTTTTCAAAGAATTTGGAGGTCATTTCTTAAGAAACAAAAGTAGAAAGGACAATTTCATGTGTCTCGAGTAGAGTTCTTTTTACAGTGGTTTTGAGAGTCTAATGGAGCATTTCATCACTACTCAACCAATGTAGTCCAAGTAGATTGGTGGAGTAGGTTAATGTTAGGGTGTTTTGAATGTTTTTTATGATTTTAGGTACAAGGGAATGCAAGAATGCTCAGATGAAGTTGTTGTTACACAGAGAAATTGAAGGTTTCCACACAAAATTTGATGCTACAGTCATGCATAATGAAGAAATGGAGTTTTCCACGGCTTGAGAAGGGTATAGATGATGTTTTCAGGTGTATTTTAATGTGTTGAAAGATATGGCATGTTGGTAGAAAATGTGGAAAGTGATATTCCAAGAAACCCTCATTATTTTGCTTGCAAAGCCTATATTCAAGGGTTTTGATATTTAAATGTTTTAGTGGATCTAATAACTCTTGAAAATGATGGAATTTTGAGTTTAGAGGTATGAAAAAATACTTTTTAAGGTTGGTTAGTCATTTTGAGATGATTTGTTGGTAGTCACCTTTGGCCTAATTTGTGGCTAGGAGCAGCGTATTAGACCAGTTTTTTAATGTTTCTCTCAAAACAAGTGGCAATGTTTTTGTGATATTTCTAAATACTCTGTAATGGGTATCCAAAACTATATCAATCTTGTGTTGATGCAAATATGATAGGGTTGTATCACCTGATTTAGGGCTTTGCTAACCTATAAGGAAATTGATGAAATGAGTGTTAAAACAGAGGCCAGTGGTATTTGTGATTACATTTGTGATGTCACTGCTTAAATAATGTTTTCAAAGGTATTTTAATGATTTGGGAAAATGTTAAAGGTTAAGGTTTTTGATTTGATGTTTACACTAGGGTGGAATCTTAATGAAGAATGGTGTTATGACTGTGAAAATTAGTAAATCCGATAACTCAGAGCTATGTGAATATGTTATTGGTGTGTTTCTATTAGAAGCATGATGACTATGAGGATCTTGTAAGTCTGATAATAGTTTGAAGGTAAGAATCTATGTCTATTAGCCTTGGGGAGTGTGAGTTGTATCAAGGAGGTTTTGGTGAATATTGAAGTATTGGTCGGTTCAATGCCTTTGATTAGGTTTTTTTGTTAAGATCGGTCAATTAGATGATGATAATGGTCTAGAATATTATTTTGGTGATTTGGGAAACTGACATGTTGTCTTGGAGTTTTATAGAACTGAATAAATCAAGTGAATTTGAAGAGAAATTGATGAAAAGTTTAGTAAACAAGTTGTTTGTTTAATTTGATCTTCTCTTGATTCTGTTTGGGATTGAAATCCCTTAAAGAAATTATGGTGTTGAGGAGTTTGGTTATTGATTCTCTACATCATAGTGGTATCAGAGCATCATGAAGTAGATCTATTTTCATTTTGCAAGTTGAAGAAGAAGGTGAAGAGGCAAGGTTGCTAAGATGCCTCCAAAGAAGAATGATAAGGCTAAAGAGATGAAGGAGATAAAAGATAGGCATGCAAGAGAACTTAGAGAGTTGGAAGAGAGATTCATAGCCTTAGAGAAAAATAAACTAAGGGAAGTGGAAGAGACTAAGACTGAAGAAGAGGAAGATGAGAAGTTTGAAGATGTGGAATAAGAGCTTACTCTAGAGGATCAAAGAATTGCAAGGTTGCTAAAGGCAGTGAAAACTAATAAGCCTAAGGTAAAAATCGATATTCCTAAGTATGGTGGTAGTTTAAATGATGAAGAACTATTGGATTGGATTGCTGAAATTGATAACCATTTTGAAAGGGATGAGGTTCCTAAAGAACAAAGGGTCAAGATTGCAAAAACTAAGTTGCAGGGTCATGCTTTGGTATGGTGGGATTACTTTCAATATGAGAGGAGGAAGAAAGGAAAGTCTAAAATCACATCATGGGATAAGATGATATCAAAACTCAGAGGTAAATTCTTACCCAAGGATCATCAAGTTCAGTTGTTTAAGAGGTTGCAAAATTTAAGACAAAGGGAGATGGATATTAAGTCTTATACTGAGGAGTTTTATAAATTGAGTTTAAAATCTGGTCATCATGAGAATGAAGATGAAAATATTGCTAGATATATTAGTGGTTTAAGGTTAAACATACAAGATGAATTGGTTTTCGCTAATCCTATAACTGTAGAGGAATATTATCAAATGGCAATCAGGGTGGAGGAGAAAATGAAGAGAAGGCAAGACAAAGAAGCAAGAGGAAGAGGCAACACTTCTAGAGGAAGAGGATTAAATCCTAATTTCAAGGAAAACAATGAGACTCAAGGAGATGATAAGAAGGACCAAGATCAATCTGATTCTAGAGGTGGATGGAGAGGTTCAAGGGGTAGATTTAGTGGAGGAAGAGGTTCCTACCAGTTCTCAAGAAGATGCTACACTTGTAACCAGCCTAGACATCCAGCCTTCAAGTGCCCTAAAAAGAAAGGCTCAAGTTCCTATGGTGGAGAGAGGAGGAATCAACTAGTGCATGAAGATGAAGAAAGTGTGACCTCAACTATGGTGAACCTTACATCTGAAGTTGGAGAGAGTTTGATGATTAGGAGAACATTGCTCAAGGCACCAATCTCTAAAGAATCCCCACAAAGGAAATCACTCTTCAGAATCAATTGCAAGGTACAAGGTAAAGTATGTAGGATGGTAGTGGATTCAGGTTCAACTGAAAACATGGTTCCTTGTGAAATGGTGAATAAACTAAATTTGAAAAGAATCCCTCATGGCTTACCTTACAAAGTATCTTGGTTAAGTGATGGTCAATCTTTGTTAGTAAATGAGCAAGCTATTGTAGATTTCCAGATTGGTGAGTATAGGGATAGTGTTATTTGTGACATTCTTCCAATGGAATGTTGTCGCATACTCCTTGGAAGACCATGACAGTATGATAGGTGTTCCATGCATGATGGGAAAGAAAATAAGTATACCATAAGGAAAGATAGCCATACATTTGTTTTGACTCCACTTCTAGAGGATGTGAAAGGGAAATCCAAAGTAATCATGTGTGGGAACAAGGAGTCTATAAGTTTTGTGAGGGAAATCAAAAATTCTAGTTTTGGGAACCATTATAGGTCTAGTAATATAGGGGCAGTGGATATAAGGACCAATGCAGTAGCAAAGGAGGTAATGGCACTGGGTTTCTGTGAAAGTCTTATGGTGGGCACCATAGAGTGTCCTGTTCTTGTAGATGTGAGAGTAAAGAAAGCAAGGTTTGTAACTACAGAGATAGATAACACTAATAAAATAGTGAAGAAGCATGGTGGCAGTATGTTGGGATTGATGACAGGGGTACAAGGACAGCTTGTTGTTAAATGGGTAAAATGTTGAATTTTGGATATTTCAACGAACCTGACTTGGAGATTGTTTTCAAATTGCTATTGTATGAATGTTGAGATTCTTTGTAGGGACTTGGTGGAGATTTCCTGTTATTTTGCAAGATTAAAGGTTTGAAAACCTTGAGGGTGAGTTGATGCCTATTAGGCTGAATCGTTATGAAGAAGAATTCTTTGACTGAGAATTGGCAGTTCCATTGTTGTGAGTCTTCTCCACCTTGGCTCTGCATCAAAGCACAACTAAATTTATAATTTCAAAGCAACTTTTTGATGCATTTTTTCAAGCAGTTCACTGCCTTGTCTATGATATTGCTTACTATTATGCTTTTGATATAATTTTTTTGATGCATCCATAGCTTGTTCAAAATCACTTGTTTTAGGATTTTAGTCATAGCAGCAAGGCAGTGAACTGTTTGAGAAGATGCTTTGGTAGACATGTATGAAAAATGTGGTAGCATAGACAAGGCAGTGAATTGTCTAAAAAAATGCCTGAAAGAAATGTGGTCTCAGGGTGATTATTGTCATTGCATTCTATCACCATGAGACCGCATTTATTTGAGGCATTTTTTCAAACAGGTCATTGCCTTGTCTATGGATTGTCATGGCCTTCCATCACCATGAAACCACATTTCTTTGAGGCATTTTTTCAAACAATTCACTACCTTTTCTATGCTATTGCTTACTATTATGCTTTGATAGATTTTTTCCAAGCATCCATAGCTTGTTCGAAAGCACATGTTTTAGGCTTTTAGCCATAGCAGCAAGGTAGTGAACTATTTGATGAAATGCTCTAGTAGATATGTATGAAAAATTTCATACCATAGAAAAAGGCAATGAACTGTTTGAAAAGATGCCTCAAAGAAGTGTGTTCTCATGGTGATGGAATGCCATTACAATCCATCACCATAGGCATTCATCATGGCATTCCATCACCATGAGACCACATTTATTTGAGGCATATTTTCAAACAATTCACTACCTTGTCTATGGATTGTCATGGCATTCCATCACGATGAGACCACTTTTCTTTGAGGCATCTTTTCAAATAGTTCAATGGCTTGTCTATGCTATTGCTTACTATTATGCTTTGATAGATTTTTGCCAAGCATCCATAGCTTGTTCAAAAGCATATGTTTTAGGCTTTTAGCCATAGCAAGAAGTCAATGAACTATTTGATAAAATACTTTGGTAGACATATATGAAGAATTTCATAGCATATACAAGGGAATGAACTATTTGAAAAAATGCCTCAAAGAAATGTGGTCTCATGGAATACCATGACAAGCTAAAGCAATTGGCAACTGCTCCTAGTTATTAGTTATGAAATGTGAAGTAATTGCATAACTACTTAGGTTGACTTTGTAAAAAGCTATATTGTAATTGAAATTTTGTCATCTATAAACATCTAGTTATTTTTTATGCAATGTGAAGTGATGCTTTGAGTTTGAAAGATGTGCAATGCATGAATATAAACTACAAAAATCTATTTTCTACATTTCATTAGTTAAAGTCTTTATTTTATTTGCTCTCTATATCTCTATGCTATGGAAATGCCTTTCGATTTCAAAAAAGTTATTTTTTATCTCTTGTTATACAATTTTTTACGTTTCTTTATCTCTTGTTATAAAAAGGAGCAGATATATAATGTTAAAGAAGAGGGAAAGCACAACTAAATTTATCATTTCAAAGCAAATTTTTTGATGCATTTTTTCAAACAGTTCACTGCCTTGTCTATGCTATTGCTTACTATTATCCTTTTGATATATTTTTTCGAAGCATCCATAGCTTTTTCAAAATCACTTGTTTTAGGCTTTTAGCCATAGCAACAAGGCAGTGAACTATTTGAGAAGATGCTTTGGTAGACATGTATGAAAATGTGGTAACATAGACAAGGCAGGGAACTATTTGAAAAAATATCTCAAAGGAATTTGGTCTCATAGAATGCCATGATAAGAAAATGCAATTGGCAGTTGTTCCTAGTTATTAGTTATGCAATGTGAAGAAATTGCATAACTGCTTAAGTTGACTTTGTTCAAACTATATTGTAATTAAATTTTTGGCATGTATCAGCATCTACTTATTAGTTATGCAAAGTGAAGTAAGGATTTTACTTTGAAAGATGTGCAATGCAATGTAATCAACGACATGAATATAAACTACAGAAATCCACTTTTTACAATTCATTAGTTAAAATATTTATTGTATTTGCTCTCTATATCTCTATATGCTATGGAAATACCTTGCAGTTGTATTTAAAAGGCTTAATAGGTCAGTTAGGTGGTATTTGCAAAATCAAGTTGTGAATGAATGGTAATTAAGAGCAAAATTGGAAAATTGCCATCTTAGAAGTCTAACAAAGGGTGGTTATGGTGGTTGATCGGCTCAAGGGATAGTTGGAAGGTGGTATCAAGATATATTGTTGTAATACCCTGAGTTGAGGATTGATTTTGTTTAGTTTCAAATAAGAAAATATACTTTTGAAAATGTTGATCATTGGTTTTCTTTGTTTTCCTGAATTTTCTTTGCCTTGCACAGGCCCATACAAGTCTATCATGACTTCAGGCTTTGGATACTTGATTGCATATGTGTTTACTCTCTTTGCATCTATTCTGAAGGTTTAAATTTACTGTTGGTGTGTGTGGGATCAGAAAACTTGGTTACTACTCTATTTTTTGTGTTAGGGGTTTTGAGGGAAACACCATGACACATTAGCCAATCCACCCACTATTCTGACCCCGTGGCTCGGTAATTTGGCCTGTAACATGATTAGTTTGGTTTATGAATACTTTGGAGGCTGAGAGAATGAATAAACTTAGTGGGGTGTGAAGTTCTAATGTTGTTCAGGGGTGTTTCCACCATGAAAGTAAGGAACTCAAGTAGGTCCCTTTGGAAAAAAGGGCTAATTGTGAAGCCAAAATTGAAGTAGGTGTGCTAAAAGTCTATGTCGGTCCAAAAGAGTGACCATTGATTCTTTGGTATGTTGTGTAGCCCTAAAAAGGGTATCTCAACCCATCTTGTAATTGTCTAGTGTTTTGGAAAGGTTGGGAGAAATCTGGCTAAAACTAAGTTTTGAGTACTACAAGAATAACCAGTCACAAATGTGAGTTTTGGAAACCTTGATGAATCTGACCTAGGGATTGTTCTCAATTGATTCAATTTTCATTGTATGAATTTTGATGGTCTTTATAGGGCCTTGGTGTAATCTTGTTGTTCATTTTCAAGGTTGAGGAGTTGAGACCCTTGAGGGTGGGTTCAAGCCTATTAGGCTGAATCATTATGAAGAAGAGTTCTTGATTGAGAATTGACATTTCCATTGTTGTGAGCCTTCTCCACCTTGGCTCTGCATCAGACTTCTACAAGGGTGGATTGTTGGGTAAGGTGTTGAATGAAGAGTTTGGTTTTATGGGGCTTTGAGGTTGTGTAGATTGCTCAAAATAGGTTGTATTAATCTTGTTAGGAGCCACTTGAAGGCAGGTTGTCAGACTGATTGGGTTTGAGCCTCCTTGCCTCTGCATTGGTGAGGCACAAGTAATTTAAGTATTCCAAAGGATACAAACCACCATGAATGGAGCTTATTTATACAATACGCTTTAGATGGGGCTTATTGAGCATTCGACAGTAATTAATTAAGCATTAGATGTAAACAAAATCCATGCCTACAACATTCAAGCATACAACTTACACGATACGCATGATAACATCATTCAAGAATGGAAGTAGCAAAATAAGAGTTTCTTTAATAAAAAATCCGAAAGGCTATACAATGATATATATTGATAAAAGTATATAAATATATCCAAAAAAACCATATAGGCTTAGTACAAAGGAGCTATTTGGACATAAAATATCACGTATATATATCAATAGTATAAAAAATATGTTCCAAAATGCCACATAGGCATACAACAAACAACACTAATACATAGTCATTTCCCTCTAGGGGAAGGAAATAGATCCCATGCTGCCTTCGAAATTTGGCTGGAAGGAGTGACTATTGCTTGTCTTGTCTTTCGAACACAGTTGCTACTCCTCCTTTCTTCACTCTAGACCTTCAACTGATACAATTAAAAGTAAAGATGTTAAAACATAGAAATTGAATTATGAAATGACATATAACAAAATATAATCACTTACCGCATATACATATAGTCATCATGCACATTTAAAGCATCACCACGCCCACGATCTAGAGTGACAACCACCTATAGAAACCATGAAGATATAAATTAAACTACATAAAATTATCGTAAAAATTTTCTATAATAGACCATAAAAGAGCAAATATAATGTCAAATCGACTAATCTATTACCTCTCTCAATGGATCAGAACTGACTATTGCTGCAGCAACTCCATGGTCCATCATGCCACCAACATCACCACGGCTATCTCTTGTCAACAGCTGCAAATGAAACAATATCTCAGGTATCATGTTGATATAGGAGAACATAATGTGATACGATCAAGGAATACTTGAATGCAATGTTTGTGTTTCTCATCAAATTTTTAGATTTGTATATACGAAAAATTACGAAAACTAGCTAACATAGATTTACAACACCATTAATGAATCAAGGCTACCTAAGTGTACATTGTTTGAGGATATGAATCGCGGTGTGGAGGAAGAAGGTGCACCAGGAAACTATTTGAAATCTGAAGCATGTTATGAGACAAACATTCAAATATAACATTCAACTGTTCAAATGCAATAATAATATCTTTAATACTATTTGCATACATGTGGACTCATCATCGAGAATGTATAAGGGTATGTAGGAATAGAGCATCCCTCATGAATAGTGCAACCCTAAAATTTCATCATATCAAAATTCTACTAATTTAGTTATTCTTAATAAACAACATTAAAATAACTTTCTAAATTTTACCTGAGTGTCAATGTCGAATGTATCATTCAGAATATCATCTGTGAAAACCATCACCTCTGCAACTGATGTAGGCTGTGTAGCTGCATCATGAGCACCCTGATAATTGTATGTGCAAACAACACCACAAGCATCACAATGGTGGGGTGGAGCTTGGGGCTTACACGTCTCCTCCACACCAAGCTCTACTAGAGGGCTCGCACACTGTAAAATGGTCTGGGTGAGTGAGCTAATCAACTTCATCATGTCCACCTCTACACTCTCCTTAACAATGGAAGGAACAGCGGCATGCTCCACCATGGGTCTACCCAAGGCTCTCAGTGCCAACTATGGATTATGTCATGCAGAAGGTCTATCGTGTGTGGAGCCCCCACCTCTACTCTGAAAATCTAAGATGTCAAAATAGTTTGGCATTTTATTGAGGAAAAACTCGCAATAGAGTTTCCTCAAAAATTATTGTGGCACCTCATGGTTATTGCATGGAGGTTGGTCAAATACCATCCACCACCGCTCCCAAAAAAAAAATTAATTAAATCATGGTGGCACCAATGGATGAGGAACCTCCTGCATGCATGGGACAAAGGTTCATTGGTTTTTGGGTCTTTAAATAGGGCACACAACTCGGCTTTGCTAATTTTTATTTTTTTGACATTTGCATATGACAAACCATTAGCATAAAATTGTCTCATCTCATGTCTCTTAGTTGACCAAAAATTCATTTGCTCGCTCATTTATCCTACATGAGTTAAAATTGACTTCAATGATTTAGCAATCCCTCTCTTATAAGGGTGGGTTTTGACATGCTCGGTTAATCTTGCAATTAATTGTTGAATGTCTCTTTTATTGTTTTCAATTTGATTTTGAATATTTTCTTGTGTTCCTTGAGGATGCCTATGAATTGATGGAGGGGTTTCAGGTTGTTCTTGTATAGGAGGCTCTTCATGAGGGGGTGATTGTGAATTCTCAATGTTTTGAGGTGGAGATTCATTCCCTGAGAATTAGAAAAAAAAATTATTATAAAAATCTATTTAAATTTGTATTCCAAATCAAACTCGAAATAAATAGAATAAAAATACACACCTCTTTGCAATCTTCATCCTCTCCGACGTGTTGGTGGCATCCTCATGGAAAATGGCAAGCTAAGGATGCAAACAATGGAAGAGATTTGTCGAGCATGAGTTGCAGACTTGAAATCCTCTTCCTCAAGCCACGGGTTGAAGACAAAATGAGGGTTCCAAACCCAATTTTTGCTTTTTATGTCTAAAAGTACATTTGGTGCACACCAAATTTGGCATGCACCAAATGTCTTTTTAGCCATTTCGCGTGCGCCAAATGTCTTTTTAGTCATTTGGTATGCACCAAAGGTCTTATTTCGGGGTTTTTTTTATTGTTTTTTCAATTTGGCACCTAAATTGTGTCACAGATTGGTGCACTTACCCATCCTTACTATCTTAATACTCTATCTTGGTGATAGGGGGAGCTATTTCACTCTCCTTGCAGCTCATACTTTGCTACTCTATTGCTATATCTATAGCTTCATGACAATTCACTGTTGTCTTCCCTTATCCTTGTGACAAAAAGGGGGAGAATTATCAACTCTTGGTTCTAGTTCATTTTTGGCTTGGTGGCCCAGTTTTTGCCAACAAGGACCAAGGGGGAGTTTGTTGAACTTCTCTTTTGCTATTTTTCCTTAATGACAATATTTGTTTCAGTTTGGCATCTTGGTGGTTGATTACTTAGTTGAATTGTTTCCACTTTTTCATTGGCATACTTACTTCATTTATGATATTATCTTTGGTGGCACTGATCTCTTGACTCCATATGCAGATCATAAGGGATCTTGGTTACAGAGTTATGTTCCCATGTTCAAGTAACATGATTCTAATTTGACATTTTATGCTACAGTGTTCTACAGGATTATATGATGTTGGCTTATTCAGTTTTTCTACCATTATGACATTGATACAACTTTTTTGTACAATATCGGAGGTGGGCTTCTCTGTCAGGTAATTCTTTTAGTTGGTTCTTTGTCTTAAGAAAACCCTATCGGGTTTCCTTAAATATTTTTTAACGGCATGGGCATATGATATTGTGATATTGGCATGGGTATATGAAATACTTGTTAATGGCTTGAGCATTCGGTATACTAAATTTGGCATAGCTGAATGGCATATTGAATTTAGCATGAATATTAATCTTTATTATACTTCATAAGACATTGGGTATATATGGAATTATATGGTGGCAATCGAATTTGAATAATGGTAAACATATTGTTCATTCTTGTGCATGTGATTTGGGTCCTTTGGTTAAAAAATTATTAGGCCTTAAGGCCGACAGTAGGTATAAGGTTATTATGTTCTAAAATGTCACCATGGAAGTGACTTGGCTTTGATTACTAGAAAACAAACAAGTCTAAGGTAATCATAATTTGATGTGTAAAGTGGTCATGTCAAATAATTCAATGCATTATTTGGTCGGTATTTCACTTGGTCGATAATTGATAAATGGTAATGATATTGGTCAGCATGCAAGGCATTGGATAGTCCATGGATTTCAAAATGCATTATGAGTTATGAATTATTAATTCAGTCCTTTCGGACTTCAAACTCTATCAAATTCGGTAAAGGTCATCGGTTTTTTTTTTTTTGGAAAGATTAGGGTAATATTTTTGTAATTATGTTTGTGGGTTTCAAACCCTCTCTTGGCCGCCACCATGGAGATCTCCTCTCAGTCATTTCACTATGTTAGTTGCCTTTCTGATTTTCTTGGACAGCACATGGGGAAATATGAAAGACCATTACCATGGTTGATTCTTCTGTCAATCTCTTGTCATTGGGTAAGAGCTTGAAAATGGAAGAGGCTTATGTTGCTTTGCTGCTCTATTGGTCTGGTAAATTGCTACATGATAAAATCTCTTCCGTTCTTCTCAGGTATTCATCTCTTTAACTGCTTTTTAGAACCGTTACTTCTATTGGAAAAGATAATTGAAGATATGTGCTTACTTCTATATGGAAGATGAAAAATGGGTTCATTCACTTCATGGTCAAAATTAAATGCATGAATTCACTTAATCTAAACTGCATTTCACCATAGTTTACAATATCAAAATTATGGGTCAGTGTTTTTGGTTTGTGGGTAATCATGAAGTCTATGAATCTTTTTAGTTTCTTACCTGGATTCATTTATAACTATTATTGGATGCATTATTATGGGGTTTCGGTTACACTGCATTGTGAAGTCGGTTACATTACTATTGCAGCAGTTCTAGTGGCTATTGTTCATGGAATATTTAGTAGTTTTTATGCTGGTTCATTTAGCACTGCCTATGCAAGTTGCTTGAGAGGACAGGGTTCAGTCTAATTTCTTAATTTGCATGTTTCTTGGGTATTCCTGTCAGAAGAAATTCTACATGTTGATCTTTCTCTCAGGAACACTGTAACATCTAGCATTGTTGCTCGACAGAAAGTGGGTACTTTGATAATCACCTTTGTTTTTTCTTTTGAAAAATAAACTTGAGCTAATTTGTAATGTTCTTTTGAAATGAAATGATGAAATATGTGTAAGATGGAAAACAAAGAGATTAGGGCTTTGAGTTGTTGTTTTGGAAAATAAGTGAGAAATAAGGGTTCTTAATTTTTTGTGAAAAACTAGAAAGAGCATGTTAACTATTTTTTGAAGAAACAATGAAAATGTATGAGAAATAACAATGAAAAACTAATGTGAGAATATCACTGTGAATGTATTGAAGAGAAGTTTTGAATTGAAATTGAAAATCAAAAACTATGAGCTATTTCATCAAGTTGTCTTAAGGCTTGACAATGATTAGAATTCTAAAGGGTCATGCTTGAACCTTGAGGATTGTAAACATTGTCCATCAAGAGGCACTTGACAAAAACTAGAGAAACAGAGAGATCCTTTGTATCATTGTATGACTTACTAAAAATAGAAAAGGGGTTGGTGCTCCTTGAAATCGATGTTTCTAAAAGAGGGGTTGGTGCTCCTTGAGTTGGTGCTCAGAACTCTGCCTATGAGGCATTGTCAAAAGTTATTATTAAAATGAAAGCCCAAAAGGCAGCAGTTTAGGAGTGGTTTTTCTACCCCAGGAGGGTTTTCCACTCGATATATCTTGTGTTTATTTGCTTATCTATGATTCATCTAATTCATTGCATGAATGCTTTAATATGCTATGTTTCACTATTAAAATTCTCATTTCAGTTTATGTGATTGCATTCAATACATGAATGAGTTTATCATGCATAAATGAGAGCATACAACTGGTTTATTTTAGTTTTATTAAAATTGTGAAAACAGTTAAAATCACTGATTCAGCCCCCCCTCTTAGTGTCTTTTTCACTCCAACATTTATTCTTCAATTTCCCTCATTCTACATTCAAAACATTACCCAATGTTAAAGTCTCACCTATACTCTTCCTTTGAATCTCCTTGCTTAGAATCACACTAACAACTATTAGGCACACATGACAATTGAGAGGGGAGTGAATTAGTTGTACATTAAAAAATTCAAAACCTTATTAAGTATTAGTATGAATGTGGAAAAATGAAAAAGAAACACATCCATAATCATTCATAATAGAACAATATTTTTTTATGTGGAAAACCCTATAAGGGAAAAACCACGATGAGGATTAACTCACTATATGAAAACCAAAACCGATTACAAGAGGCTCACTACCCAAAGGACTATGTCTCCAAAAGAAAAGGCTCACTATCAAGGGCTCACTGCTCAAGAAGATCACTTCTTCTAGATTACAAAGAAACAATTATAGGGAGGTTCACTACCATAAAGCAACTGGAGAATCCACCACAATGACTCTTTACCATCTGCAACAGTCAGCTCACTACCTCTAGTGACCTCTAGCACACTAAACTATAGACACCTTCTTCTCACTACTTCTGATAGTCTTAGGAATTATTGCTCACACTTAAATCTCAACACAAAATCACACATACATCATACCACACCACACACTACTCCAAAATTTTGATCTTGCATATATATCTTTTGTAACCTCAAATAACCTTCTCTAAGTTAGCTTCAATGAAACATATGCACCTCAAATGTGCAACCACCAAATAGGTGGGAACCAAACACCTCTGTAATGGAAATAAGTGAAGGTAAACCACATCAAGGGTTAGCCAGGACTCAAATCTACACCAACATGCTACACCATGCTTCCACAAACCACGAAACCCATTCACAAATAGCGCTAACACACCAGGTTGGCCAAACCGGCATTAACACTATTAAATAACCAGACTCACACTTCACCAAGCCCAAAGACATCCTGTAGACCACATAGAAATATTACACAACATCCAATAATATTCTAACACCAACAAAATATTCATAAACATTAGTGCAAACACATGAAACTGAGAATACTATCATCTTGTGCAACCAATCAAACTACCATTGAGATACAACTCATGAACCAAGCTTGGGAAATAGCTGAACATTTAAAAAATCCAAAGGAAGGTAGGTACATGAAATATTATCACATTCTCAAATCTACAAAACAAGAAACTTTAGCATGGAGAAATGTAGAGCAATTCCATTTCTCCTAGATATCCCTCTTCACAAGTTAGAGACAATCCAATACACTATTAAACATATTTTTTATTGTTACATGATCAAGAACCTGAAACTCTGGATATAACACATTTTAATACTTTTCATCATCACATTCAAACTACACAAGCACATCTTAAGAATGAAGAAATATGAAGCGCAATATAGAACACATCCTAGTCATCTTGTACAGTCTTTATGCAAATTTTCTCAAAAGCACTTGGAAACCAAGTAACCTTATTGCATCTACAACACCTACTCAACACCATGAGAACCTTCTCAACATACCCACACTAGAGTTTGACATCAATGACAACACTAATGACAACATAGTGCAACAATCCCCCCTTTGTCATTGATGGAAACATCTGTTGAAAAACCATCAACAACAAAAGAAGCTTTGTATCTCTAATACTCAAGCAACTCTCCCCTTACTTGAACATTTCTTTCCTTACATTTTTTAAACTTCTCTCTACCCCTTTGACATCAATGGCAAAGGGAAACACCTACACACTTCACTTCAAGCATAAGATATTTTGCCACTGATTGTACTAGACAAAGACACCACTACCTGCTCCCCCCTAAGAGGTATCCTTCATCAGTCCAAGACAAAGAATACATCTTGAATTAATCTCCTTGATATATGCATAATCCTATCCATCTAGTTGAAAGGATGGTCAATAACCCCTAGCTTGTGTTTGAGATACTCAAATGTATCTTTTGGAAGAGCCTTTGTGAAAATGTCTTTTATTTGATCCTTTGTAGGCACATACTCCAACTTTACTTCCTTCTCAACAACTTTCTCTCTTATAAAGTGATACTAGATAGAGATATGCTTTGTTCTTGAATGTATTATAGGATTTTTTGAAATATTGATATCACTTGTATTATCACACAAGATAGGAATAGGTTCAGCATATGATATTTTGATATCCTTCAATGTATGCTTCATCCACAACACTTGTGTATAGCAATATATTATAGAGATATATTATGCTTATGTATTATATAATGACACTGAATCTTTCTTCTTACTTATCCAAGAAACTGGCCTATTTCCAAGGAAGGAAGCACATCCACTTGTACTTTTTTCATTTGCACAACCTATGCAATCTACATCTATATAAGAACTCAAAGAGAGATCAACATTCTTAGAATACCATAGACCATAGTCCAGAGTGCCCTATAAATATTTGAATATATTTTTGACTACTACAACATGTGATTCTCTAGGATCTTATTGAAATCATGCCACAAGACATACTACATGCATAATACCAAATCTACTTGTAGTTAGATATAGTAGTCCACCAATCATGGATCTATACTTGGTCTTATCTATCTTAGAAGATTCATCAGTTTTACTTAATTTACAACCAGTAACCATGGGATTACATACTAGTTTAGATTCCTCCATTCTAAACTTCTTTAACATTTCCTAAACATGTTTTGTTTGTGAAATGAATATACCTCTTTTTGATTGACTAATTTGTATCCCAATGAAGAAAATCATCTCTCCCGGCATTCACATTTCAAAATCATTTTGCATCTTCTCTGTAAACTTTTTACACATTGCCTCATTTCCTCCAAATATTATGTCATCAACATATACAACCACAATTAAGATCTAATCTCTCTCAACTTTGAAGTAAAGGTTTCTATCTACAATACCCTTTTTGAATCCTTTCTATAGTAAGTACTATTGGGGAAAGGAACGGGTCAACTTAGAATGAAAAATCTAAGAAGAACAGTGCCTTTGGTGATATTCATTTCTTCAAACCACCTCAAAGACACAAACCACTATGCCATAAAGTAGAAACAGGCACAGTTGTTTTCCCCATTAATCCTTCTGAGAAAAGTAGATGCAGACAAAGCTAGATTCAACACCATGTATAGATTCACAACTATAGAATCAATAATCATGAAAAACAAAGATATGAACACACATATTTACGTGGGGAAAACTATTTCAGGTAAAAAACCCCACCCTCCAAAAGATCAATCCATTGTATTATTCAGTAACAAACAAAGTTACAATACAATCTCAGGCTCATGGCCTTTACAGGAGTTACATCTTGTTCATCTAGAGAATACAAGAAACAACATAGATTTGAAACCTTACACTATTACAATGTCCTCACATGACATACAGTGAAGATTCATTTCATCTCACCAGTTGACTCTCTCTGCTAGCCTCTCGGCCAACCTAGCCTAATGGCCACCATAGGTTCACATATTCTCAGTTTTGTGTCTCAGTGTTCATGGTTACAACACTCTTCGCATACCACTCAAACACACACTCTAATCATTGACTAATATCACCAATCATCTTATCACTAGTCGTTCGATCTTCGAACCCCCTTAATCTACTAACCTCTATCATTCTTTTCAACCAACAGCCATCAAGCTACTAATTACCCCACAGAAAAGCTTCATCATCTTAGGTTGTATGCACCGCCCTTGCAGTAGACATCGAGCCACCTTGCAATAAATTTATACTCTAATCAAACCCTCAAGACAAGTGGCCAATATTTCAATCACTAGCTATTGATTTGCAATAGCGATGTAAATCAATGAATGATATTGCACCACATGTCATGATGCCATTCATCCACCACTTGATAGTCAATCAGATCAGTCAACCAAGCCTTGAGCTCCATTTCTATCCATTCATCAAACCTCTTAGGTTAGGCGATCAACAGACCTACCACTATCCAAAAGCAAAGCCCTCACAGTATGGCAGTTAGCCAAACAACCATCAAATAGCCAACCAACCCTGTGATACCGCTAGCTAGCAAAACCACAGTCAGGAGGTAACCGCCTTCACAAAATCAACTGTCACCACAGCTAGGCCCACTGAGACATACATCCACCACTCATGGAATTCTACGGCATCGAGGAGGGAATCTCCAATATTCTCTCAAGCCCACCCAGAACTAGCTTCTGATGCTAACACGCGTCCACCACTCGTGGACTTCACTTAGATCACACTTGGGTCCCACCAAGCCATGTGTACACCGCTGAAGTAGTTTCAAGGAATCAATAAAGCATCCACAACATTCCTAGCAGATTTCCCCAAAACAACAACACATGTCCACAACCAAAACACTCGGGCATCGTTGATCAAACAGCCATGTGTCAAACGCACAAGCAATTCCGCCCGACTCAAAGGATTTCATCAATACTTGCTTCAAATGAGCATGGAATGTGATGAGCACCATCAAATCAACTCCACTGTAGCCATTGATTAGGTTCATCACCGCTTGATCCCACTTCAACCGCTCAACACATTATTGGCATATCGGTGGGACAAAAATTGTCACCCGCCGATATGAGATCACTCTATCGATAAAGCATGCAACCAAGCTAGACCCATTGGGCTGTCATTAGAACACCCCCAGAAGTCCCACCAACCAAACAGAGTCTTGGTGATAAGGAACAAAGTAGTCACATGAAGGTCCCGGACCAAGGCGCTACAAGCCAACAAGATTGAGGCACAATTTTCCAATAATCTCCCACTTGACGAAGACTTGTTGGATTTCTCTAGAACTCGAACACAAGAATCTTCCACAATGCTTATGTGATCTAACCAAGACACCTTTAATTGCATCCAAGATGTCCACCAACATAGGCAATAGTTCCAACCATCCACCACAAGAAAAAGGAACAAGCCAAGGCGAAAATGCACCAGTCTCTGAAACACAAGCATTAGATCCTTCAAACGACAAAGGGATCAACTACCACCACTCCACTGTGCTCACCATCCATATAGAATAAACACTAAAATAGCTTCAAATATGTCCGATCGTGAACACAAACATGAAGTCATTCTCTAGAACAAGATAAAAGATCAGCTAGAACAGCAACCAAGAAATTGACTGCTCCCATCCAACTAATCAAACCCACGTGACTGAAAAATAGCACCCACAGCACATGCTAATCCATCCAATAACCCATACCTCTAAGGTATCCACATCAGTAAACTCATGCCATCACATATCCACCCATCAACTATAGAATACAAGCACCATGTGCCAACCAGTCAAGAAGACCAAACACATCTAGGAGCTCTCACTGCATGGGAAATGTCTAGATGAATGCAAAACTGGAATGAGCACATTCAACACATCTCTTCATTATCCCAAAAAAAAAAAGCACCATCACAAGTGATCAAGGCATACCAAGTCTACTAACAAAAAAAAATAGAATAGCATAACCATGTAGTACCTAGGAACATACACAATGATATGCAAATCCTGCAAACCAAACATGCCCTCCTACACACACTTCTAAATGCCAATTGTGTCAAGTATGATCTCCTTCACATCCCAAAGGAAAGCTTCTCAAATAAGATCAAACTATCCTATATACCTATCTCCTACCAGTCCTCAAAAGCACAAGGAGATAAACTATGTTGTACACCTTCCACTATGAATCCTCCAGAATCTTAAAACAGCAATTCAAGATCCATATCATGAAAGAAAGCATAAAACACCTCTTAAAGATATAATGGGAAAATACCTCTCAAAAGAACTTCACTTCCAAGAAGACCAAGGAGAGAAAAATAAAATTCTCCTCTAAGATATACAAGCCACCATGACTCATCCAAGAGAAATCTCCTCATTGATCTCTATTGAACTTGCGTCCAACCAAGGTGTAGGCTACTTGGACTTTCAATTGTAAACAACACCTTTCTCAAAAGGAATTTTAGACTCACCTTATTCTCCATGTACCCATGAGAACCAACAACCGATCATCTCATGCTAAACTCTAATCTGCATTACTACACTTAACATGAAGTTCTCAAGCATATGACCAATGTACTCAAAACACAGAGAATTACCAAACCATTATCAAAGCTCCAATCTTTCAAACCAGGAACTTATCAAGACACCATGATCTTACCATCCCCCTTACGAGATCCCATGCTTCAAGTAAACAAATTATGGTTTCGAGAGCAATGCAACATGCCAAAACTCTAATGCTCAAGCACGAGTATACATGACATCAAGCAAACAAACTCTAAACCAACATCACCTATCAAGCACCACCAACACCTCAGCCAAAGACTCCAACCATCCTCCATGGTTCCAAGATGTTGCACATACTCAAATAGTGTCCATACAAATGTGAAAGAACCCTTCTATAGCAACAGGAACTAAGAGTTCCTCCTAGCAACATCTGCAACACCAAAGAAGATCATTCACCACCAAGCGATGAATCCACAGTCACTGCTAAAGCTCCCACTGAACTGTGACTTTGAGCTTTCCAAGCATCATGACCAAACATCTGTTGATTTGAAAAGCCTACAGGTACAATCAACAACATGTCCATCCGACAACAACGTCAAACAACACCAAGATCTCCAAACCAGACAGACCACACCATCACTGTCAAAAGCTTACACTAATCAGTGTACCCAAGCCTTCCATGACATCATGATACACACACTATAGGTCCCCATAATTGACTATTCAGGTACTCAACGCTATCCATCCTCTCATCTCAAAATAGCCACACCAATGCACAAGTGACCACAAACAACGCTAGCTAACAGATCTACACCACCACTAAAGAAACCTTGTGGATATAGATAGTCCACTTTCAAGTTATCTCATTGCAGCCAATGGGTAGCTAATCCACCAACCGCATAACTTGAAGATTAATCACAATAATACTGCAAACCCATTATCACAAAGAAAACTGCAAATCTGAGATCTCAAAGAGAACAACAATGTAGACAAACCTAACTCAAACACCAGATCAAAACCAAATCTGATTTGCCAATCATGTCCACAACTCAAGTGCCATAATCTAGGAAACCAGCAAGCAACACCATAATAATGTTGAGTGACAAATCACATACCAACACTCCCATGTGGAGAAGACATCACACCTCAAACCATGTCAAACTGTAACTATCTCATCCAATCACACCCCAAAAGCCAGGGTCTAGGAAATAGCTTAACAATAGCTCCACATAACCACAAGTTTTTCTTGACCATGCAAAACCTACAAAACCACCATGTTTCCAAAACACCCATGTACATCCACATCCACTGCTCATCTAGATGACCCAAGAGTATGCACACAACCATCATGGTTAACCAGAACAATGAAACTAACATGAATATGAATAAATAGACTTTTTAGGGAAATCTATAGAAACCCCTTCAGAACCAAAAACATGAATCTGAAATATGCTAGTACAAGATATAGGCAATATAGGAACTCCAGGCCCATTTTAGACCGATTCCAAAACCACACTCATGCACAAGCATACGAGAGAGCTAGGGCTATTCAGAAGTTTTCAGACCACCCAGAGATCAACTTCATAGCCTTCATGCAATCAGGGTAACAAATAAACCACCTTCAGTGCCAAG
Organism: Sequoiadendron giganteum; assembly: GCA_007115665.2. Taxonomy (NCBI): domain Eukaryota; kingdom Viridiplantae; phylum Streptophyta; class Pinopsida; order Cupressales; family Cupressaceae; genus Sequoiadendron; species Sequoiadendron giganteum. Next base: position 473,727,667 of record CM021100.1, on the reverse strand, counting down.
TTAGAACACCCAGCACAAACTAAATACTCCATGGTTGAACAATGGCCCAAGCAACTCCATACCACCAAGAAGCCTATCACACAAACACCCAATATGAACCACGCTCCGCTGCAACACAACCATAAGCATAAACTCACACCCCTTGCAGCAAGATCATTCATTGCCAAATAGGAGCCTCAAACCACATCATCATAATATGATCAACTCAAAAATTCTCCATCTTCAATATCTTTCACAATGTGTGTTGTCTCAAAAGAGCAAGGACTTTTACTCATCAAAGGATCAATCATCAATTGATTCCTCCAGATTTCCTCAAGCTTGTCAAGCTAATAAATCTTCGCAAGAGAAATACCCAGACTCGATAACTAGGAGAAGGCTCTAATACCACTTGTTGGTATCATAAACAAGCCTTGACTTCCTTTAACTAGCTTTGATACCACTTGTTGGAGAAAGGAACGGGTCAACTTAGAATGAAACATCTAAGAAGAACAGTGCCTTTGGTGATTTTCATTTCTTCAAACCACCTCAAAGACACAAACCACTATGCTATTAAGCAAAAACAAGAACAATTGTTTCCCCCATTAATCCTTCTAAGAAAATTACATGCAGACAAAGCTAGATTCAACACCATGTGTAGATTCAAAACTATAGAATCAATAAGCATGAAAAACAAACATATGAATGCATAGATTTACATGGGGAAAACCCTTTTGGGTAAAAAAACCCACCCTCCAAAAGATCGAGCCATTGTATTATTTAGTAACAAATAGAGTTACAATACAATATAAGGCTCATGGCCTTTATAGGAGTTACATCTTGTTCATCTAGAGAATACAAGAAACAACATAGATCTAAAACCTTACACTATTATAATGTCCTCACATGACATATAGTGAAGATTCATTTCATCTCACCAGTTGACTCTCTCAGCCAGCCTCTCAACCAGCCTAGCCTAACAGCCACCACAGGTTCACATCTTCTTAGTTTTGTGTGTCTCAGTGTTTACGGTTATAATGCTCTTCACATACCACTCAAACACACACACTCTGATCACTGATCAATCTCACCGATCATTCAATCACCATTCGTTCAATCTTCAAACCCCCTTAATCTACTAACCTTTATCGTTCTTTTCAACCAATGGCCATCAAGGTACTAATCACCCCATCAACAAGCTTTACCATCTCAGGTTGCGTGCACCACCCTTGCAGTAGACATCGATCCACCCTACAATAAATTTGCACTCTAATCAAACCCTCGAGATAAGCGCTCAGGCTTTCAGTCACTAGTCATTGATTTGCAACAACGATGTAAATCAATGAATGATATCGTACCATGTGTCGTGACGCCATTCATCCACTACTTGTTAGTTGAGACAATCAGTCAACCAAGCCTTGAGCTCCATCGCTAGCCATTTTTCAAACCTCCAAGGTTAGGCAATCAATAGCCCTACCGCCATCCAAGAGCAAAGCCTTCATGGTATGGCAGTTAGCCAAACAACCGTCAAATAGCCAACCAACCCTGTGTAACCGTTAGCCAAAAAATCATGGTCAAGAGGTAACCACCTTCACAAACTCAATTTTCACCACAGTCGGGCCCACTGAGACATGCATCCACCACTTGTGGACTTCTGAGGCATCGAGGAGGGAATCTCCAATATTCCCTTGAGCCCGCTCAGAACTGGCTTCTAATGCAGACTCACGTCCACTGCTCGTGGACTTCACTTAGATCACAATTGGGTCCCACCAAGCCACACATATGCCACTAAAGCAATTTTAGGGAATCAATAAAGCATCTACCACATTCCCAGTAGATTTCCCCGAAACAACGATACATTCCCATAGTCAGAACACTCGAGCACCGTTGATCAAACAGCCATGCATCAAATGCACAGGCAATTCCACCCGACTCAAAGGCTTTCATCGATACTTGCCTCAAATAAGCATGGAACATGATAAGCGCCATCAGATCAACTCCACCACAATCATTGATCAAGTTCATCACTACTTGGTCCCACTTCAACCGCTCAACACATTATCGACATATTGGTGGGACAAGAATTGTCACCCGCCAATATGAGATCACTTTGTCGATAAAGCATGCCACCAAGCCAAACCCGTCGAGCCATTGTCAAAACATCCCTAGGAGTCCCACCGACCAGACAGAGTCTCAACAACAAGGAACAAAGTTGAACACATGAAGGTCCCAGACCAATGCACTACAAGCCAACAAGATTGAGGCACAATTTTCCAACAAGTACATGTCCAATCTTACATTCTAGGCTCTAGGAGCTTGTTTGAGCCCATATAATTCCTTCTTCAACCTATAGATGATATCAGTATCTTTTAATAATTGAATTTTTTTCAATGTACACTTCTTCTAACTCACCATTTAAAATGCATACTTTACATCTATCTAATATACCATAAAGTCTTTATGTACCACAAAATCCAAAAACATCCTAATAGCCTCCATTCTTGCTACTGGAGTAAAAGTATCTACAAATTATAATTTTTACCCTTGTGAGTAGCCTTTACACATAAGCCTAGCCTTGTTTCTGATCACTTCTCCATTCTCATTCAACTTGTTCCTGAAAACCCATTTAGTTCCTATCACATTCTTGTTTGTTGGTCTTGGGACTAGTTCCCATGTCTGATTCTTGTTAATTTACCTTAGTTCTTCTTCTATATATTTGATCGATTTTTCATCCTTGCATACTTCAATAACTATTTTAGGTTCTATTTTAGAAAGTAAACATAAATTTACCTATTGATTTGTCATAGCAGCATTTCTTCTTTTCAGCACACCTTTTCTCTTGTCTCCAATTATTTGATTCTTAGAATGATTTTCTTTACATACTTAGGAGTCTTAAGGTTATTTTCTAGAGCTTCTTCCTCTCCCACTACCATCTCTTTTTATTTGTCTTCTTTTTATTCTTCTCTACAAAGGGGTTCATCAGATTCATATCCTTCTATCAGCACTAATCTCTGATGACATTCCTCATCCACTTTGACACTTATAATTTCAATTATCTTCTTTAGTCTCTTTTTGTATCACCTATATGTCTTGCTCTTTGTAGAGTATCCAAGGAATATTCCTTCATTAGATCTTCAATCAAACTTTCCTAAGTTTTCTTCATCCCTCGTGATATAACATTTACTTCCAAACACTCTAAAATATTTTGTAATAGGAGTTTTTCCATGTCATAGCTCATATGAGGTCTTTGAACCGTTTACTCTTACTTGTCCTTTTTTAATAATGTAAATTGTGGTATGAATTTTTTCTCTACAATAGACATTTAGTAGATTTTCTTCCTTCAACATGGTTCTTGATGCCTCCTGAACTGTCTTGTTTTTCCTCTCCACAACTCCATTCTGCTATGGACACCTAGGAGCTAATAAATGTCTTTTTATCCCATGATATTCATAAAAAATTGTTAAACTCATTTGAGGTGAACTCACCACCTCTATCATACCTTAAGCACTTAATTTTTAAATCTATTTCATTCTCAACTATATATTTAAATGCTTTAAACTTATCTAGAGCTTCTATTTTTTCTTTGATAAAGGTCGCCCAAGTCATTCTAGAGTAATCATCTATTAATAGTACATAAAATACTTGTCACCTTGAAAGCTTCTTGTTCTAGTAGGTCCACATAGTTTTGTATACAATAACATCAAAGGTCCTATAGTATAATATTCCTTAGTTTTGAACTTGTTCCTTTTTTATTTTCTAAACTGACAATCTTTGCAAATTGCACTAATAGGGTTTTCAATTCTTGGCATGTCCCTCACAACATGAGTAGAGTTGATCTTTACTAGGCCATCAATATTGATATGACACTTTATTTTGTGTTACAACCAAATTTCATTGATTTTATTCATAAATCACTTACCACTAACACCATTGAGCTAATAAACATTTCCTTTTTTCCTTGTTCCTTTAGCAGTCAAAGATCCAAAGCTTTTTTTATTTCATAACCATCATCCTGAAACACTAGATTTAATCCTCTACTACACATTTGTTTTACATTGAGAATATTATACTAGAGACCCTTGACATAAAGAACATCATCTTTCTTATGCTTTCCATCAAAATTAATTGAACCTTTTCCACAAATCTTAGTAGATGTGTCATCACCAAACTTGAAAAAACCACCACCATATTTCTTAAGGTTAACAAACTTACTCTTATCACCTATCATATGATTTGAGAATCCACTATCAATTATCCAGTAGTTTCTCTCTTCTCTTGTATGAAAGGTAGTCAACATAGTTCTTTTAATATTGTGACCTATTTTCAGAGCAATTTTCTTCACACATCTCTCAAGGTTAGTAAAATTAGTTCCAAAATTTAAGGCCATGAAGAAACATTCATCACTTTCATTATTTGTGTAGTTTGATTCCTTGTCATCAGATGTACCACTATCTTCTTTAACATAATAACTCTTCTTGAAATATTTACCTTTATGATATTTATGTTTGTCATTCAAAACTTTTTCTAGACATTTTGAATCATAATGACCTATCTTTCCACAATTGAGACACTTGAAATGTAACTTACCTCTATATTTTCCAAAGCCCTTTTTCAATCTTCTCACAAAATTCACATCCACTTCATCAATATCACCCAAATTAGATTCATCATTCCTCTCTTTCTTGTTGACTTTAAGAGAAGTTTCTTTATTTGAAGCATATTTGTCACACTCTCTTAATTCTAAAGTAGTTAAAGCACCAAACAATTGATCTCTATAATATTAATCTAGATTATGAGCTTCCCTAATAGCAAAAACTTTAGCACTATATGATTTAGGACTTGGGTTCTCAATACCTTTTTCATAATTTCGTTTTCCTCCATTTTTCCACCAAGACCATTGATGGCATTGACAATTTCATCCACTCTGTACATGTAGCCTACAATATCTTCATCCTCTAAAATCCTTCAGGTTTTAAATTTGGCCTTAAATTTCTACATATTTTCAAGCTTGACCTTAGAATCTCCTTTATAAATGCTTTTCAACTTCTCCTAGACCTCTTTAGTAGTTTAATAACTTATCACCTTCACAAGTTCTAAATTAGAAAGCCCACTCAAAATAGCATTCCTCACTCTATCATTGTTCTCATACTCCTTGATACCATCTTCACTTATCAGAAGATTACTAGGCATAGCATGTCCATATTTGACTAATTTTCATATGCCAAACCCTAATGCAATAAGAAAGGCTTCCATCCTATCCTTTCAGAAAGCATATTTTATTCCATCGAACATAGGAACTTTGACACCATTCTTGTGTTCCATCAAGATCTACCTCAAGAACTTAAGCTTCTTCCAAGGAACCTCTATTCCGATACCAATTGTTAGACACATAAGACAATTGAGAGGGGGGTGAATAAGTTGTGCATTAAACCTTCAAAACCTTATTAAGTACTAGTATTCAAATGTAGACAAATGAAACAATAACACATACATAATCATTCACAGTAGAACACCATAATTTTTAATGGAAAACCCTAAAAGGGAAAATCATAGTGAGGATTAACTCACTATATGAAAACAAAAACCAATTATAAGAGGCTCACTACCCAAAGGACACACTATCCAAAAGTAAACGCTCACTACAAAGGGCTCATTGTTGAAGAAGATCACTTCTTATAGATTACAAAGAAATAGTTATAGGGAGTTTGACTACCACATAGAAACTAGAGAATCACCACAATGACTCTTTACCACCTACAACCTTTAGCTCACTACCTCTAATGACTTCTTGCACACTTAACTATAGAAACCTTCTACTCACTACTTCCAATAGTCTTATGTATTCTTTCTCACACTTAAATCTCAACACATTATTACACATACATAGTACCACACCACACACTTCTCCATAAATTTGACCTTGCATTTATATCTTTCACAACCTCGAATAACCTTCTCTAAGTTGACTTCAATGAAATGTATGCACCTCAAACATGCAACCACCAAATAGGTCAGCACCAAACACCTTTGTGATGGAAAGAAGTGAAGGTGGACCACATCAAGATTACACCAACATACTACACTAAGCTTGCACAAACCACAAAGCCCATCCATAAATAGCACTAACATGTTAGGTCGGCCAAACTATAATTAACACTATTAAGCAACCAAACTCACACTTCACCAATGTTGAAGGCATCCTCTAGACCACATAGAAACATTACACAAAATCCTAGAATATTCTAACACCAACATAATATTTAAAAACATTGGCACAAACACATGAAACTGAGAATACTATCATCCTATGCAGCCAATCAAACTGCCATTGAGATACAACTCATGAACCAAGCTTTTGGAATAGCTAAACACTTAAACAAACCAAGGGAATTTGGGTACATAAAATATTAGCATATTCCTAAATCTATAAGACAGGAAACTTCAACATGGAGAAATGTGGAGCAACCCATTTCTCCTCGATATCCCTCTTCACAAGTTAGAGACAGTCCAACACACTATTAAACATAGCTTCTACTGCCACACAATCCAAAACCTGAAACTCTAGATATAACACCTTCAAATACTTTTGATCATTGCATTCAAATTGCACAATCACATCTTCAAGCATGGAGAAATGCAAAGAACAATACAAAACACATCCCAATCACCTTGTATAGTCTATGTAAATTTTCTCAAAAGAACTTGGAAACCTTGTAACCCTACTGCATCTGCAACACTTTCTCAACACCACGAGCACCTTCTCAACATATCCACAATAGAGGTTGAAATCAATGAAAACACTAATGATAACATAGTACAACAAAAATATCATCAAATTTTAATGTATTAAAACCTAAAAAAGAGTTACAAACATAATCAAGTTGTTCCAACTTTCTAACAAAGAACATATAATTAAAAGAGCTTGAACTTCTTAATCAAAACTAACATTTATAGAAGTTAATTAACTTGTAACCATATTAAATTCATTTAAATGCTCTGTTACGGGTAAAAGTACAAAGTTGTGTCACACTTTTATAAAGGAAATGGCCAACACTGATCCAACTTTTAAACTTGAATCACTAAAAAGTGATATAGATGTTTTGAATTTTAGAGTCATGTAAACTAATAACATATTTATTTTTTTAGTATATTTTATGTTTGTAATTTTTTGAAAAAATTAAAAAAAAAATTGAACATATTTTTTTATAAATTAACACTATAATTTAGTTGTTGATAAAATGATGAAAAATGAAGTTACATGAGACGTCAATCTTTATATAGTAATTTTTTTTTCTTCAATTTTTTTGTGTGTATTTAAAACTTGAAACTTTAGGGTATGGGTATATTTTTTTCCAATTTTGATAAATATATATTTTTAAATAAATATTAAAATGTGTGCATATTAAAACTTAGTTGTTTCCAATTGACGTCAACTTTCATATTAATTATTTATCTAAAATAGAAAAAAATTATACAATCTTGATATAGATTCTTGTGTCTAGGGCATCATATTTTTTTCTATTTTTTTAAATAAATTTTACTATTTTTCTTTGACATGGTAATCAACCTAATGTTTTTTGCTGAAAACCTACATTTAGTAAAAATTAAAATTAAAATTAAACTATTAAAATATATAATTTTTTGAAAACTAAACTTATGGTTCTACAAAAGGGTATTTTTTGTATTTTAAAAATAATGTTTTTTACACAAGTAGAAGTTGTTGAAACATCAAGTTTTTCAAAAAAAAAAATTGGTAAATGGGACTCAAAGTGGTGCTAAATATGCATTTAGCCAACAATTTTAGTTAGAAAATTTGTGGACATATATAACTTAGCTAGAATGAATCTTACAAGATCATATGTTTGACCAAAATTAATTTTCACTTAAAAATATTTAAATTCACTTGTGTTGATAGTTGGTCGAAAGTGTGACACAACTTTGTGTCGATACCCTTACATAACCCCCTTTGAAACATTTTCATATTAAAGAATCACTTCATTAAGAATACCTTATTTGAAGTTGAGGGTTTTTCATTTAATTTTGTCAATGCTTGCATAAAATCATCTATATTATTTTTTCTTTGGATATATTAAATTATATAGACAATTTCAGACACAAGTGAATACTTCCTAGTGCCTTTCTATCCATAATTTCTCATTCTTCATATGACATCATTGATGGTTTCTTTATTTTTCCTTGCACTAGCTACTAAAAATATTTTTGAGGGTGGGTGCAAAAAGTTAGGGAGCCAAAACGTGGCTAATTTTTTTTTTTAAATTGAAAATCCATAATGCAAGCATGTTATAATGTGCTTGTGTTATAATGTGAGTGTGTTATAACACACTCACGTTATAACATGGGCGTGTTATGAGTCTTTATAAGAAAAAAATAAAAACCAAATCATTTTAGACTATCATATATTTCTTCATCTGTAGCCTACAAACCCTTCCAAGACACACTCACATTGTGGAGACCTCAAATTGGCTAATTTTCTTCACTGAATTATTGCTATTTCTTTGCCAAAATACTGCCACATCGGCATGAAGCTTAGAGGAGTAATATTTTTTATTTTTTTGTGAATTTTTTGTTAAATAGGTAGATTTAATATGTCTTTTATGTCAATTTCTTTAATTATCAAGAGTTGAAAATCCACCTGATTCTCCTCCTCAAAATCCTTCTCCTCTTCATGAAAAAGCACACCAAAAAAATCCTAATGAACAACCACAACAACAAAATCCTCCAACAATTCCTCAACACTTTCCTAGAACTCAACAAAATTTAATGGAGGAAATTAAAAACAAAAAAAATAAAATTGAGGAAATAATTGCGAGGTTGAACGATCTTGTAAGTTCAACCTCGGAAAGAACCACATTTAAAAATTCACTTTGAGCTATGTTAACACATGTAGATGAAATTAGCAAGCAATTAAATGGTTGGGCGGATAAGAGGCAGGAGTGTAGAGATTTTTACACAAATAAACTATCATACAAATAAGTAAAAAATTACAAAATTACAAAATATGACTTGTGTTCACTATTCACTAACCCACGTACAAATCAAACTCTTGACCTTAATAGAAAGAGGTCTCCTATCCATTGGTGCAACCACCAAGGGATAAAGGAAAATTTTTGGAAGAGGTGCTGGATGGTTTTTGACCATCCTCCATACAACAATAATGAGGTCCCCCAATATTTCTTGAAGAAACTCTACTGCAAGTTTGTCCTCAATAAAATCCCCAACTATTTTTATATGTGAGACTTTCAGGGGAGAGGTGGTGGTTCGACACAAGAAGAGGTGGTGGGTCAACACAAGATAGATTAGGTACACATCTCGATCCTCAATGGTAAGTGAGACAAGCACTCGCTAGGCCAACTTATGAGCACATTGCTATCCCTTCCATTGTGAAGGAGAGTGTTGGGGTGGACACTCTATAGTTTATTAGTTCTCTGACCTAGACTATCATCCAACATGTGAGTCCTGCAGTATAGTGTCAGCTAGGGGAGAATTGGAGGGGTAGGGTTCCACCCCATTCTTCTAAGGTTTGCAGGTTGGCCTATACATATGACCCCATAGATAGTCAAGAGGCTAGTGCATAGGATACATTTGTAACTACCCAGTTGGGGATGGCAGATGTCATCTTGAATGAGGCTTTTAGCCTCAATACTAAGGTAAATGTTAGTATGTTCATTGAATATAATTTATTAAATTTCATTATTGAAATGCAAGATTAACTAATTTAGTTTAATGATTGTAATAAAATTTTAGGGTCATAGTGTTGATACTATTTTCATCGGCCCTCCACCTATTTTTTACTCCATTTCATCTACTATCGAGGTATGTAACTAGTAAAAAAATATAAATATTACATTTGAATAGCATTTTTATATGAATGGTATTCTAATATCTGAATTTGGATGTTGGATAGGTTAATATTGGAGGTTTCATGGAAACACCTCCTAGTGGCAGTGGAGTTAAAACCTTCACTCAGGTAATAGAATAAAAAATTTAACTAATGAATTGTATTAAATAGATTTGTGTTGTTTATATTCATATCGATGATTGCATTGCATTGCACATCTTTCAAACTCAAATCATTACTTCACATTGCATAACTAATAACTATATGTTGATAGATGACAAAATTTCAATTAAAATATAGTTTTTTAGAAAGTCAACATAAGCAGTGATGCAATTACTTCACATAGCATAACTAATAACTAGGAGTAGCTACGAATTGCATTTTCTTATCATGGCATTCCATGAGACCACATTTTATTGAAGCATTTTTTCAAATAGTTCACTACTAATGAGGGTCACATTGCTCGAAACCCACAAAAACCACAACAATAGATGCCAACCTAGAAGATGCCAGATAGAAAAATAAATCACTTTCAATTATTTTTAGAAAATGAAATTACATATTCAAAACTTACATGCTACAGCCTCATGGGCTTGATTCATTACAACAAAATCAACTCTAAAAACAAAATATATTATTTGGAGCCACAATTTGCACTAATGGAGCCACCCTCTACAACCCCCACTTAACCCTTTTTATTTTACCTAATAACCACCCTAGAATGTTCTAGAAAGTTTAACTTTCCCTTTTGTTTTGGCGCCAAAAATTTTGCCAATTGATTTCTTCTTGAGGAAGAAATTTTAATGAAATTCACCTTTTAGTGGGCCAACTTCACGAGGCCATAACTTTTGATCCAGGTGTTGGATTTTCTATTATAACATATCATTGGAAATCTCTTGAAGATATCTATAATACCAAACACACCACAGGTCAGTTTGTCAACTTTTCGAGATGTTTCAGGGCCTCTAAGATTTTCTGTTTAAATTTGAAGCTGCATTGGAGAAATTTCTCAGGACATAAACTTTAATATCTTCCAAACCATGTAGGGTATTGAGATGATTCTTTCATGACCGAAAAAAAAAATCAGCTATGTTTCTTGGGGTGAATTTTTAGGTCCATACAATCCCATTTAGGTCGACTTACTAAAAATAGTAAGTGACCATTTTTTTCTATTTTTGACTTCTAACTATCTTACACCCCTTAAGTGCTATCATGGGACTCAAAACAACTAAAGAAAATAAGAAAAAAAAACATTTTTTTGGGTGATGCAAGATTTCCCCTACACCACTAGATGCTCCTGCATCAACTACCTTGTCCATGCTATGGATGCTTGGAAAAAATCTATGAAATCATAATAGTAAGCAATAGCATAGACAAGGCAACGAGTTGTTTAAAAAAATGCCCCAAAGAAATGTGGTCTCATGGTGATGTCCATCACCATGAGATCCAATTTATTTGAGGCATTTTTTCAAATAGCTCACCACCTTATCTATGCTACCACATTTTCTATACATGTCTACCAAATCATTTTATCAAATAGTTCAATTCCTTGCTACTATGGTTAAAAGCCTAAAAGAAGTCATTTCCAACAAAGTATGGATTCTTGGAAAAAATATATCAAAGTGTAATAGTAAGCAATATCATAGACAAGGCAGTGAGTTGTTTGAAAAATACCTCAAAGAAATGTGGTCTCATGGTGATGGAATGACATTCCATCACCATGAGACTACATTTCTTCAAGGCATTTTTCAAACAACTCACTGCCTTAAGAATAGAAACCAATCCTTGAGCAAAAATTCCCCTCTGAATCCTTTTCAAGGTCCTCATCCTCATCCTCAATTTACCAATCCATGGAAGATTCCACCTCTTATTCCACTTTTATATCCCACATCCTTAAAATCCACATCACCCCACTATTACCAAGCAAATTCATCCCATAAATCTCATAATAACTTCCTCCAAGGACTATTCGCAAAGGTGATTGTTTCCCCATGCAAAAATAAAGTGGTGAAATCTTCCCATATCATGCGTCCACCTTCATCACCCCCACATCAAGATAAACACTAATACCCTAAATCTTAAATGGATCCCCTATCAATCCATCTATCCAAGTTGAAGATTCTATAAAACCTTCCTCCATCGTGACACCATCCATATCAAATGAACTATTTCCATCTCTTGATCCAAAGAATTCTAACATTGATTCCCCTCCATATAACGATCAAGGAAAACCTTCTCGTCCATCATATGATCCTCTTCCATCTCATGATCCCATTTCCAATCAAGAAAAACATATCCCTTCCATCTCATCTAATGATATCTTTCCATCTCAAGAACAAGATATCCCTTCATCCCGCTTTCACAATCCCCTCTCACCCACTTCATCTAATGACATCCTTCCATGTCCAGATCAAAGTACCTCTTCCACTCCATTGTATGATCACTCTTGAAATGTGGTCTCAAATTACACCTTCCACTCATTCTAATGATCATCTTCCCCTCATGATCAAAATAGCCATCCCTCTTCATCCCCCTCCATCTCATAACCAATACCACACTATACCATCCACCCCATCCCAACATAATAGCATAGAGAAGGCAATGAAATGTTTAAAAAAAATGCATCAAATAAATGTGGTCTCATGGTGATGGAATTCCATGACAAATTTATTTATCATGGCATTCCATCACCATGAGACCGCATTTCTTTGAGACATTTTTTTGAACAATTCACTACCTTCTCTATGCTACCACATTTTTCATACATGTCTACCAAAGCATTTTATGAAATAGTTCACTACATTGCTTCTATGGATAAAAGCCTAAAACAAGTGCTTTCGAACAAGATATGAATAGGGTGAATAGTAAGCATAATAATAAGAAATATGTAGTTCAATAAGTACTCAAAATTTTGTTGATTATCTCATACATTATAAGCCATGACCTGCATCACTATTCTACTTTTTGTGATTGAATAATTTATCATTTTATTTTTAGATGATGGAATTAGAATCACCTCCAAATGTTGATAGGTTAATGGAGTAAGGTGTAACATCTGAAATATACATCTCGATGCCTCTCACGAGGGTATGAGGCAGATTAGTAAATTTCAAATTGTTGTTATAGTTGTTAGTTAGTGAAAAATCAAACCATTATTGATTCATAGTTTAATTTATATTTAGATGGTTTCTATAGGGCTTGGGCACGCCAAAACATGAGCATGCAAACCTTTTGTGTGAGAAGAAAGATCATCTAGTGGCAGTAACTGATTATTTTGTTAAATATATATCATTTTTTATAATATAATTTTTATATATTAATGTCTTTACTTGTTATTGTAATAGATAAGGATTTATGATGAACTAAACCCTAGGAGGAGGAGCCCTTGAGCTTAGGGTAAATGAGTTTCATACACATCTCCATCCACTTGACCACCAAAGGCCACCCGTTTGTTTCATTTTCCTAGAGGGCAGTGAATTTTAATTGGGGTCCTTTGTCATATGCCTATATGGCATTTTTGAACATATTTTTTATTGCATATACTTGACATTGTATGTCTATATGGCATTCTTGTAAGCCTATATAGCTATTTTGTATATATTTTATACTTATATCAACATATATTGATGTATGCCTACATGGCTATTTGGTTAATACAAATATTTTTTATTGATGACCTATCCATATTTGCATTATAAATCCATGCTTCAATAGATATTTGTAGATTTTTTACTTTAAATATTTAAAATCCAAGTGTTTTCCATGCACTCTTCTTTTCTATAATTATAAATATATAATAAAGTTTGAACATTATTTTCCTGTAAGATTATTGAACATTAAATCAATCACATGAATATATAGTAATGCTTCATGCTTCATGTGCTTCATGGAAGAAATTCATGTGTATTCTTCATGATTCATGCTTCATGCTCCATGCTACCATGATTCATGCTTCCTGCTTCATGTGTATGCTTCATGCTTTATATCATTGAGGAAGAAATCTATCATTCCACATGTATGCTTGATGCTACCATTTGCTTGTATGCTTTATGCTTCATGTATTACACAGATAAAGAAAACATCATAAAACTATTGACAAAATAAAATGGAAAGTAACAACTAAGTCTCACAAACAAAAACTCAAGGCATGCAAGTCTTATTGAAGAGCATAAGAGCATTGGAAAGACTACGAACCTTTAATATCAAAGCACAATGACCATGCCTAGTGTAAATGTGCCCACTTAGACATGTTGGTGCTAACTATTTGGCCCCACAAAGAACAAAACAAAAAATTAGCCTACCTTACAACTTTACACTACATGCAATTAACCTGTTTTCCATCAACTAAAATCTGTTCACCACACAAAAATGACTTGGATCTATCAAAAACTGAGATAGTTATTGTATACAAGCCCTACATGATCTCGTAGCCTTAGATGGAATGTTTGGAAGTGCCATGGTTTTCGAGTAATCTCTCATTAAATTTTTTTGCCCTTTTACACTTTGCTCTCTTAAGAGACTTGGTCAACAGAATGTTGCTCAAACTTTTTTGACATGTTTGGGTTTGAAAGAGGACCTTTCCTAGCATAAACCCACCCATACAGACATGTTGGAATAGTCAGTTTGGTTGTATTATGAACAAAATGAAAGTTACACCACTTTCCAACTTTACACTATATGTAATTGACCTGTTTTCCATCAACTAAAATCTTTTCACCATGGGAAAATGACTTGGAGCTATTAAAAAAATGAGAGAGGTTATTGTAGATGGGCCCTACATGATCCCATATCCTCAGATAGAGTGTTTGCAAGTGCCATTATTTTTGAGTAATCGTTCATCAAATTTCTTTGCCCCTTTGCACTTTGGTCTCTTAAGAGACTTCACCGATAGAATGTAGCTCGTGTTGGCAACACAAGGACAGAAAACTAAAGGGGGGTAAATCAGTTTTCATAAAAATTATACTTATTAAACTTATTCTCAGATCTAATAATTAAACATGAAAGCAAAAACCATCACCACATCAGAAACACACATAACACCAATATTTTTGCGTGGAAACCCTATTAGGGGAAAAACCACAGTGGAGGTTAATCCACAAGTTTATACTATGTTAAAAGTATTGAAAATGGGGAATGCACTTGCATTCAGGCACACTACCTAGAGCTCACTACTCAAATACAAAAAATCTTACTACCCAAAGGAAGACACATTTTCTTATAGTTAAATTCAAATTAAATCCATCTAAATATTTTTAACTAAGAAAATAGCATCTGCTAATGCCTGATTATAGTTCCAATTAAGCACATCAACTCTACTCACTCTTCTTCACACTTAACTTTTTCCTTCGAATGATCTGAAATTTATTTGCACATAGGACTTGCACACTTCGCTTCACTGATACATCAAATGATATAAAAAATTGCTCATATACATCCACGACCAAGAATAACATCATCTACCTGACGGCTTCAATAAGATATGAAAATGGATACAAGTTGTCAACCCAAAACATAAATGATTATCAATTTGAATCAAACAATGTCATCCACAACATAGTAGGGACCCAAAATAAAATTCTTGAACACAAAACACTTTCAAATATTATTCCTTGAAGATCCACAACACGCTATAATCACCCTGTTGACCATGAACATGAAAAACATGAATACACAAGAGAAAATCTGCAATCACGAACACACCAATCAATGCAAACCAACAACATAGATAATGAATGATCTAGAAACATCCACAAGCTTCATGAATCACCATAAAAGCATTCACATCAACTCAGATTACTAGAATCACATTATCTTCTTCCAAAAACACTAGCTACAGTAACAAAATAACTATCGGAACACGGATACTCATAACTCAATCAAATCTTTATGCAAACCTCTGAAACTTTTGGTGGATAAAATAGATAGGCTTGTCAACAAACCCTTTAATCCACAACTTTTGATCATCAATATATTGAACTATCCAACATACTGAACTTCATTGCTTCATAGACAACCTGCAACATATTTTATTACAATTTTTAGTTTATCCTTGACATATACAACCTCTAATGCATAAATTCCAATAGTGTTGACATCAATGACAACCACATATCAGCAACATCCAATAGCTCAAACCATTTCAACGTGTTTGGGTACAAAAGAGGACCTTACCTAGCATAAACCCACCCATACAGATGTGTTGGAATAGTCAATTTGGTTGTATGATGAACAAAAATGAAAGTTACACCACTTTCCAAGTTTACACTACATGCAATTGACTCGTTTTCCATCAACTGAAATTTGTTGACCATAGGAAAATGGCTTGGATCTATCAAAAAATAAGAGAGGTTATTGTGTACAATCCCTATTTCATCATGTATCCTTAGAGAGAATGTTTCCAAGTGCCATGATTTTTGATTAATTGCTCGTTGAAGTTTGTTTCCCTTTTTCACTTTGGTCTCTTAAGAGACTTTGTTGGTAGAATGTGGCTCAGACCATTTCAGCATGTTTGGGTGCAAAAGAGGACCTTTCCTAGAATAAACCCACCCATACACATGTTGGAACAGTCAATTTGGTTGTATGATGAACAAAATGAAAGTTACACCACTTTCCAACTTTATACTAAATGCAATTGACCCGTTTTCCATCAACTGAAATCTGTTCACTATAGAAAAATGACTTGGATCTATCATAAACTGAGAGAGGGTATTGTAGAGGAGGCCTACATGATCCCATATCATTAAATAGAGTTTTTCCAAGTGCCATAGTTTCTGAGTAATCGCTCGTCAAAATTTTCTGCCCTTTTGCACTTTGGTCTCTTATGAGACTTTGTCGATAGAATGTGTCTCAAGTCGTTTCAACATGTTTGTGTGTGAAAGAGGACCATTCCTAGCATAAAACCACCCATATGGACATGTTGGAAAATTTGGTTCGGTTTTATGATGAACAAAATGAAAGTTACCCCACTTTCCAACTTTACACTACTTGCAACTGACCCATTTTTCATCAACTAAAATCTATTCACCATGGGAAAACGACTTGGATCTATCAAAAATCGAGAGAGGATATTGTAGAGGGGACCTACATGATCTTGTAGCCTTAGATAGAGTGTTTCCAAATGCCATAGTTTCTGATTAATCGCTCGTCAATTTTTTCTACCCTTTTGCACTTTGGTCTCTGAAGAGACTTTGCCAATAGAATGTGGCTCAGACTGTTTCAACGTGTTTGAGTGTGAAAGAGGACCTTTCCTAGCATAAACCCACCCATACAGATGTGTTGGAACATTTGGTTTGGTCAAGTGATGAATAGAGAAGAATCTACACATGCACTTTCCTCAACTTCTTAAGAGCAGGAAGAATCTCTTCATTGAATACATTATGTATCTCATTCAATTTGGTTTGGTTCTTTTTCAAGTGTTTTTAGAGCAAAATAACCTCCTTTTTGTTGATGATAAAATTGTTAGAATAATAAGACCGATTGGGAAAATAGGCGATGACCATTTGGTCATCAATTTTAATCTCGTATTTCTACTGTGATGGTCGTTTGGACATCAAATTTTATGTAGTGACTGTGTATTTTGCACTTTGAGAGCAGTTTTCTTCCGGAGGCCATAACTTTTGCCCACGATGTCAAAATCAGGAAAACAAGATATCATCAGAAAGAGGACTTAGAGTACTTTCCAATGGTGCAAGTATTTTTTGTAGATTTTTTCTCAGGTCCCTCTTATTTCTTATCAAAGTCAAATATTCTTTTTTGGAGTTGCTTTTAGTGTTTTTGACATAAATTTTGTATACAATGTCAAAAATGGGCAAATGAGATATCATTGCAGTGTAGGTGGTTTCTAGATTTGATTTTTGGGTTTTTCCAAAAATCCTTCTTCTCAGATGTAGTCCTTTTTGGACCTTTTGGGCTCACATTGCATGTCTTTATGATTTTGTAAATGCACTGAGATAAAGCGCCTCTGTATTGCACCTGTACTATGAGATCTTGCACATCACTTTGCGCCTTATTGTACTTGCACTATGATATAAATTTTCATGGGTGTTGGTGTTTTCCTTTTTTTGCCTTCATACCTTTCTCACGTGTGTGTGCCTTGGTTTGCACACCCTTTATATTTGCTTGTACTTTCATTTCTACACATTCATATGTTCTTGGTTCTTTATCATGCACTACATTCAAGCATTCAGTTTTAGTGTACCTATCATACCTCTCCCTTGTTAGCATTATGGGGGATTTCTACTATTGGTACTAATGCTTCCTTGGTTTTGCATTGGAGTGAGCTATGTATATAGTATTTGTTCCTATGTACTAGGCGGATGTAGCAATTGGTTACCCATGCATTTCGGTGAGATGGAGTACTTACCATATCATGGACACTCTTGCATTCCTATTTCTTAAGGTGACCTTCCATTTTTCACTTGATCAGTTCTTCAGACTATTGATACTTGTACCATCTGTATCTTTGAGTTCTTGATGTATGCCTTGGTTTTCCATCAGATTCAAATAGTATCATTGGGGGAACTCATACAAATTCTTTTCTTCTTGATCTTGATCATCATATGTTTCAGTGGAGGTTCTTCTTTTAGCGTTTCAGCAGTCATTCTACGACAGTGTTTGCAGCTTCTTCATGCTTCAGTGACCATGTTTTTCCATGTTCATCCTTTGTTCCTGTCTTTTGGGACATTCTTGTTTGGAGGCTTGTTAGTCCTTCAAATGTATTTCTCTCTTTTGGAGAGGATTTTTTCCCATGAGTTTTTCTCCTTTTCTCCTATTGTGAGAGATCTTTTACATTTGTACATGGGTACCTCATCAGGCCTAGTTCTCAGGACCCATCTTTGCTTTCATGCATTTTTTCCTTAGTTTTTTAGCTTCTCCCTAAGTTCATCTTAAGGGGGGTGTTAGAGTAATAGGTTAATTACTTAATTAATTTAATCATATTGATTAATTAATTAAGTAATCTTTATTTTATTTCACTTAAACTAAACTTAGGCCCTTTAATAATTAATTATTCATCTTAGGGTTCACTTTAGGGTTTTGATCTCCTTTTTGAAGGACTGATCTCTTTGTAATTATTTAATTCATGTTTATGCAATTTTACTCTCTGGGTTTGCAGAGAAATATCTTTGTGTTGTTTGAATCTCTTCTATGTGATAGGTTATTTTTCTTGCAGGTGATCACTGGGTTCTATGAGGTTGCCTTTTACAGCTTCAACAAAAAAATTCTTCTTGTCTTTTAATTCCTTTTCTAAGTGGTTAATTATAGTCTTCAATTATTTTGCTTCAATTTAAACACTTCCAACTATTGCCTTTGCATCTACAACTATTGTTATCATATTGCTTCTTCCTTATCATCTATTTCCAGTTGTATATTCTCCACAAAAGTCTTAAGTTCAAGAATCTTTGAATTTATTTGTTCATTTATCAATTTTCCCATAAAGATTGGAATGATTGTAGGATATGCCCAAAATGGAAAACATATGGAAAATTTGGTAGCATAGACAATGCAATGAGATGTTTGAAAAAATGCCTCAAATAAATGTGGTCTCATGGTGATGGATATCACCATGAGACCACATTTCTTTGAGACATTTTTTCAAATAGCTCAATACTTTGTCTATTCTTTTGCTTACTATTATTCTTTGATATATTTTTTCCATGCATCCATATTTTGTTGGAAAGCACCTATTTTATGTTTTTAGCTATAGCAGCAATGAGACCTTGGAATGGGGTATGGAATCTATCAAAATAGAAAAGGGTGGATTTCATGAGTGTTACGGTTGCAATTTCCTTAGTAGACATATGTGAAATGTGGATGCATAGACAAGGCACATGAACTATTTGAAAAAATTCCTTAATGAGATATTTCCTTGTGGTCAATATGGATGCATTGACGAGGTAGTGAGAATTGTAAGAAAAAATGCCTCAAAAAGCTCACCACCTTGTCATTGCAACCTTGTAGGAAAACTAATAAAAGGACAATATGAGAACAATATAGTCAAAGTTAGAGTTTAGATTGTTAATGTAAAACAATGCATTTACACATTATTAAATTTATGGCATTAATTAAAATGGTATAAAATGTAAGAGGAAAGGGCACAAACATACATTTTTTAAGAGATCAATCAAACTAATTTTTTAAAGGATGTATTTCTAGTGGTTAATCATTGAGTAAAAATATTCATTCTCACAAAGGTATGCCAAAATCAATAGGATGAATGATAGAATGAGGTGATGAATAAAAAAACAATTATTGAAAATTGACAACTTAATCAAGTAGACCAACTTCTATTGATTCAAATAGTGAACTCACAACCAATAAATTAATAGGAAAAGTCACCTATCTATAAGTCACATTAGAAGGAATATTGTTTGAAATATTGAATACAAGGTAGTGAGTTGTTTGAAAAAATGCCTCAAAGAAATGGGGTCTCATGGTGATTGATGTACATCACCATGAGACCCAATTTATTTGAGGCATTTTTGTTGGACTCAAGGGAACGCTGAGAGGGGGGGTGAATCAGTGTTCTACAAATCTTTACTTTATTAATCTGATATTTAAACCATTTCAACATTAAACCAAAGGAAAGATGCAAACACACAAAGTAATCATCCACAACACCATAACAAAAGGATTTTTATGTGGAAAACCTATTAGGTGAAAAACCATGATGGAGGTCAATCCATAATTTGAGTACTCAAATATAAGGTTTACAAAATGAGAATGCACTTGCATTCAGGCTCACTGCATAGAGCTCACTGCTCAAAGTAGAAAGGCTCACTGCCTTACAAAATGTTCAGATTAAGACCATCTGAATGTTTGAACTAAAGTAATAGCATCTACTCATGCCAGGTTACAGTTCTGGTTAGGCTCATAGATCAAATTTTAGATCTTTTGTCTGATTCTACATTTCGCTCTGCTCTGCTCTACTCTACTCTGTAATTCACATCATAAATCCATACTTAGATAAATTTGCACCACTATCCTTCTGAATTTTGCACCACACACTAATATACTTCACATCTCATTTATTCACTTCTTCAAAATGATACAACCGATCTCATATATATATCTGCTATCAAAGATTTGATCATCCATATGTCAGTGTTAATAAAACATAAAATACTTTCCAATGGTCGGATAAATCCATAGCTAATTCTTTATGTGCACCACCCATAGTCGGTCATAGCATAGTGAGGACCCAAATAAACATGTTTGAACACAAAAAAATTTAACTAATTACTCCTTAAGCATCCACAATGGCTATATTCGCCAAGTTGGCCTTCTAGAATAGTAATCTAAAAATCAATGCACCAGATCTCCTAGATCGTACACTAGTAAATGCGCACCTTGATGCTTCTTGAATAAGGTAGTACGAACATCAAAATACCTTTCTCTGAGATCTACAACTCAAAATAATAGTCTGGTGAAGTATACATATCGACATTTTTACCTTTAACCGAATACCCTGTTCTTCATTCTATCTGCTGGTATGAACAAGTACTAAACTATGGACCATATCAATGACTAAGGTTTCCATCAATGACACCACTAGAAGGCATATGCCAACAATCTCCCCCTTTTGCATTTATGGCAACACTTAGTGAAAAATGACTAAGTGTCAAAACCAATATGAGTATGCTGCCAAACTTCAAAATTTCAAAACATAGCTCCCCTAGAGATTGATGAGGAATTTTTCACTGCTTTCTCTCCCCCTTTGACATCAATGAAAAAAATAGAAGCCTTATGCCAAAAATTAACAAAACACGTGTTCAATCTCCCCTTTTGAAATATGATAAAAAAAACTTGTTGCTTCAAAAAAAAAATCAAATCTTGAAAAAGAACAACTACTACTTGAGTTAGAAAATTATCTTGTGATTTTCTTTCATTTCCGAAAGAAATTTCTTCCAAGCTTCTATTGCAATCCCAATGATTATGATCATGTTGTTATTATTGGATGTCTTGTTGACAATCTTGGTGAGGGATTCCAGAATTGTGATCACATCCTCTAATTTCTCACCTTTCCTCAATATCTCAACCATTTGTTCCAAGTTGCATTCAGTCAAGTCCTTCACTTTCCAAAAGGTGTCCACAAGTGTGTTTTTGATGAACTAAAAAAATTTGTGCTCAGACTATAGCTCTTGAATCCTTTTCTTGATTGTGCCATCCTGATCCTGAAACATATCAAAACCTTTTCCAATCCCATTTAATTATGTTTCAATTTTCTCCAACTTCTCTTTGTATTTCCCCACTACATGAGGCCAACAGATGCAATAGTTATAGATGTTATTTTCTGAACTGATGCATTGCCTCATCTCATTCATTTTATTTTTCAACTTGGTAAGTGATAGCCTGAACTGCTCCTTCAAATGTAAGATTACTTCTCCTTCTTCTTTGTTTTGAGACTTAGAGTACATAGCTTCCTTAATGTATTCAATCATTTCTTCAGGTAAATTATTCTGCAAACTCTCCAATTTGATCCGGTTGTGGACAACATGAGCATTAAGTACACTTAGAATTATATCTCGATCATATGAGGATCTGATGGACCATAATTAAGTATTTTTTTGCATTCCACCTTCCTTATGAATGAGTTGTTGCAACTTCTCTTTTGTCAAGTCATCTTCTTCTTCACTTGCTTCTATCATTTCCTTTTCTTGTTCGGGTTTGGCTGAAACCTACTCTTTCCCCTTTGTGTCCTTAGTTTCCTCATCAAATTCCTCATCTGGTATATCCACAATCTCTTGTTCCTTTCCTTTCCCTTCAATTTTTTGGAATCTTGCATTTTGGAGGAGTACAGGCAACAATTTATTTTTCTCTTTTCTTCTTTCTCTCCATCTTACCGAAAGAGGAACCAACTTCAAGTGCTTTTATCGGAAGAGAAATACCAACTAAGCCAAGCTTTCCCAGCAGACTCTTAAAGAAACTTTCATATGCTTGATCACAGTTATCCAAACTCTTAGAGTGTGTATAGATTTGTTTGCACAATAGTTTATTTTATTTCCATACCACATTGTTGTTCGTCAGTAAATAATTTAGAAAGTACATTACTAGACATATGACCAAAGTACCAAACCTGAAAAGGTAATCTATCTCTTTTATTAATTGCACATTCTCCATCAGTTAATCCTTTAGCAATCTGCACATTTCAAAGTCTTGACCTTCCATTATCATTTTGTGTGAGATGTAGGTTGCACCTAGCGAAGTAGATCCTTCTTTGTTTCTGAAGAAAATTTTGTAGGATATGCCATACGCAATGTACCTTGTTGCAAAGTTTTTGATTGTCGAGATTATCAGTGCCCTTTGATCTCTAATAACTCCAGTTAGGGTTTCAACTTCTTTATTTCAGAAGGATTTCTTTCTCAGTATATCCCCAACTTTGCATAATCCAATTAAATTTTCAATTACTTCTTTTGAAATGATGTATGGTTTGTCTAGAATTAAAATATCATTATTCAATCTTCTCAAAACAAACTTAACAATTTATGTGTTCTCAAAATAGGGAAACTCATTCCAAATATCCAAATTCTTGTGTTTGGCTTCTCTCACCCATTTCAATTCACCAGGTGACAACATATTTCTCATGCCTCTAATTTTCTAACTTTTGTATTCATCTAAATTTATCGTCCCTTTGATTTGTTCAATTTTTCCTTCTGTACAACCGCATGCCAAATTATATGGAAATTCCAAAAACAACTGAAATACCTTATGGATTTCGAGATTTGTTGCCAAATTAACTTTACTCCTTCGAGATTCTACTACCGAGTGCTCTCCTTCTTCTCTTCTTTGATGCAAAGTGAAAAATGAGGGTTTCAACTTGTCTTTTATAGCTCACACACTTGTAATAAATGTCTTTACCCTAGGTATTTTGGATACCATGTTTTCTCAGACAGTGAAAGAAAAATTCTTCTACGGACCTTTGATTTCTTTGAGTTTCCTTGTGAATGTTTTCCAAAGCCTCTGTAGATCCTTAATACAACTTTTAACAATCTTTTCATGATCCGGTACCAACTTACAGATAGGGGAAAAATGGTTTTCTTGAAAAACTCCCCCTAGGCCAATGGCCTAAAATCAATTTCCGAAGGAATTACCGGAAGTAGGTTCCAGTGCAAAACCATTTCTAGCATCAGATTCATTTTTCCTTACCCATGTCTTCTTCATCTAATCTCTTATTTCATCCACAATCATTTTTCCTTTTTCATTATCATCTTTCTGTGTATTTTTGCCTTTGTATAATGGACCTTTTCTACCCATATTTTTGTTTTTGCAAAATCTTGTAATGTGATTGTATCTGTTGCAATTGTAGCACATAATATTTCCTTGTCTAGACAAATTATTCCATTTATTTCTTCTTGATCTACATTGATTAGAAATATGCCTAATTTTTCCATAGGTATAGCATTCAACATTCCTTCTACTGACATAGTAGTTTGACACATTTTTGCATTCAATTGATTTATGACCAAACTTGTTGCAATTGAAACACTGACCAGAGAATGATGAATCACTTGATTTCATTTTACTTCTACATTGAGTAACCATATGACCAAATTTATTGCAAGAAAGATAGTATCCATTAAACTTTTGAGCATTAGGTTGTCTTATCGGATACCTTCCAACTTTGTTCATCTGATTTCCCTGCCTAAAATTTCTTTTTCCAAATCTAGAACTTTCTCCTTTCTCATATCCAATACCTTGCTTTTCTTTAGCATTCTTTTTTCCTTGAGTCAACTCATCAAGGTTAACAGAACTAATCATAAACTTCTCACTATATTCATTTGCAATAGTAAGTTCATTCTTGAGGACAACAATCTATTTTTCAAGTTCTTCTTCATTGTTTCTAGATTGTAGAAGTTCACTCTCCAACTGAATGAATTATCCATTTACTCTTATGCATTCATCAGATCTTTCCTTTAAGTATTGAACAAGATTCTCCTCATTCTTCTTCCTTTCTTCAATCTCCTTAGTCAGCTTCATCACCATAGATTCCATTTCATGCTTTAGGGTAGCATTATCTCTAGCAAGCTTTTCACATTCTTGAGTTATTTCCTTCAAGGTTTTATTTAGGTGAGCATCATCCATGTTTTCACTTTCTTTCTGCTTAATTTGATCATAGAGATCCTTCCTCTTTTCCCTGGATTTAACAATCTGATCCTTCAATGACTAAATGAATTTCTCAACATCCTTAAGATTTGCTTTCAATTCCCAAACTTCTGCTTTAGACTGATCAAGATCATCAAGTGCCACCAAAAGTTGTTGTTGAAGACTATCAAAGTCCATTACATTCCAAGATCTAACTCAAGTTTATAAACTTCTTCCAAGGAACTATGCTTTGATACCAATTGTTGGACTTAAGGGAACACTGAGAGGGGGGGTGAATCAGTGTTTTGCAAATATTTACTTTATTAATTTGATATTTAAACCATTTCAACATTAAACCAAAGGAAAGATGAAAACACAAAAATTAATCATCCACAACACCATAACACAAGGATTTATACGTGGAAACCCTATTAGGGGAAAAACCACGGTGGAGGTCAATCCATAATTTGAGTACTCAAATATAAGGTTTACAAAATGGGAATGCACTTGCATTTAGGCTCACTGCCTAGAGCTCACTACTCAAAGTAGAAAGGCTCACTGCCTTACAAAATTTTCATATTAAGACCATCTAAATGTTTGAACTGAATTAACAGAATCTACTCATGCCAGGTTACAGTTTCAGTTAGGCTCGTAGATCAAATTCTAGATCTTTTGTCTGATTCTGCACTTTTCTCTACTCTACTCTACTCTACTCTATAATTCGCATCATAAATCCATAATTAGATAAATTTGCACCACTATCCATCTGAATTTCACACCACACACTAATATACTTCACATCTCATTTATTCACTTCTTCAAAATGATACAACCAATCTCATATATATCCACTATCAAAGATTTGATCATCCATATGTCGGCTTTAATAAAACATAAAATACTTTCCAATGGTCATCTAAATCCATAGCTAATTATTTATGTGCACCACCCATAGCTGGTCATAGAATAGTGAGGACCAAGATAAACATGTTCAAAAACAAAAACATTTAACCAATTACTCCTTAAGTATTTTCAATAGCTATATTTTCCAAGTTGGCCTTCTAGCACAGATAATCAGAAAATCAATGCATCAGATATCCTAGATCGTACACCAGTAAATGTGCACCTCAATTCTTCTTGAATAAGGTAGTACGAACATCAAAATACCTTTCTCTAAGATCCACAACTCAAAATAATATTCTGGTGAAGTATATAGATCGACATTTTTACCTTTAATCGGATACCCTGTTCTTCATTATGTCTGTCAGTATGAACAAGTACTAAACTGTAGACCAAATCAATGAATAAGGTTGTCATCAATGAAAACACTAGAAGCCATATGCCAACATTTTTTTCCTACAATGCTCACTACCTTGTCAATGTGGTAGAAATGACAAGGTAGATCACTTACTTGTTAATGCATCTATATTGACAAGCTAGTGAGCTCACTAGCTTGTCAATGTGGTAGCAATGACAAGGCAGTGAATTGTTTGAAAAAATGCCTCAAATAAATGGGGTCTCCTAGTGATGTACAATGCCTCAAAGAAATGGGGTCTCCTGGTGATGTACATTACCAGGAGACTCCATTTCTTGGAGGCAATTTTTTAAATAATTCACTACCTTGTATTCAATATTTAAAATAATATTTCAAAACACTACATCACCAGGAGAACCCATTTCTTTGAGGCACTTTTTAAACATTTCACTACCTTGTATTCAATATTTCAATACATCACCAAGAGACCCCATTTCTTTGAGGCATTTTTTCAAACAACTCACTACCTTGTCATTGCTACCGCATTGGCAAGCTAGTGAGCTTGTCAAATTATCAATCTGGTAGCATAGAGAAGGTAGTGAGCTATTTGAAAAAAAACCTTAATGAAATGTGGTCTCCTAGTGATTTAGGAGACCCCATTTCTTTGAGTATTTTTTTCAAATAGCTCACTACCTTGTCTATGCTACTGCATTGACAATGTAGTGAGCTTGTCAATGCTCACTTCCTTGTCTATGCTACACATTGAACCAAAACATATAATCTGCCCAATATTCATATATAAAATTTGAACCAAAACATATAATCTTCACAATATTCATACATAAACTTTGAACTAAAACATCTGTACAAACTTAGAGCCAAAACATATGTAAACTTGAAATATAGAAGTGAAAGGTCTAACTATCAACTAATCTATATACATGCACACTCTAAATTTTAATACAAATTAATGTGAATACTTACAAATTAATAAGAACCAATGTGCATACTTACAAATTAATCCAATGAACCATCCGGGTTTTCCCTACTCTTTATTGTGTCGAGTATTGCCTCATGGTTAGACTCACACACCTTCCATAAGGTCTTGTTCAAAGGTCTACCCCCATATTTGATCAAATGAACATTGAATGCCATGATAAGGTTCAAGTAATGAAGAATATTCTTATGCATTTCGAAGTCATGAAACAGCCAAACATTAACACTCTTATGTGGGTACCTTCTAAGCCATGTTCCAATAACAATCACTGAGCCTGTAGGGTATTTGATGTTTTCTCCATCTATAACTGGGGTCTCTAATTTCTTTTTGGCCTCAACACAATGAAAAAAGTAATAAATTTTTCCCTCTTCATTGTCTTCATCTACAATAACTGCATAAACATGTTCTACATTAATATGCACAGAAAATTAGATAAAATTAGTCAACATTACAAATACACTACAAAGTAAGATAACAATAGGAGTTTTAAAAACTATGCAAGTAGATATATTACTTGGTTGAACTAGATCTGATATGTGGTCAAAGTCAATTGATGATTCCATCTATGTTAGTTCCAATTCTATTGGAGGCCGATACATGTGAAGTGGGCTAAGACAACTTAACCACCACTCATTAACCCACTCCTTTGACTCGCACTCATTCCATGCTTGAATTGTGCATGAAGAAAAAAAGCATACCATATTTCATGTATGGATACTCCATGAACCTACATTTGAGCTAAGGAAAGAGTGTAGCCCACTTGATCTTGTCAGTGTACAAAAATCCTCATATGGTGCAATGTTAGTATCATCTATCAACCAAAAAAATATACGAACTAAAGACTTACCTTCATTACCTGGACCCATCAAAGCATTACACCACTCAATGATTGATTTTATATCTGTCAACTTTGCATTATCTTTAATGCTCATTTGATACATTATCCTACACCATCATTCTCCCCCTTTCCATGCCTGGCCTCACAAAATTTCCACATATACTGAACACATGTAATAACATTTATCCTACTCAACCAATAGAACATCCGCAAGTTCTTGAACTATAATGCACAGTTATCTCACCGTATTATAGGTTGATTGTATGCTATGCATTTCCTATCCAAATCATTGTAGAATAACTGAAAGCAACCTTGCACGAACTTTGTAGATTGTGTGTGATCATCATTAATGTAAAAGTGGTACTCCCTTAATACCTTCCTGTTATCCTCTATATTATCATCTTCATGAATTAATGCTATGTGCACAAATATAGAAACCTGTGTGGAGTTGTAATATTGTGACTACACCTCACATTGTGGTTCTAGAGTTTAGTTCTCTGCAAATTCGACCACTAAAAGAATTCTACCAACTGGAAAGGTGTCCTTGCATAACTTGAATTGCAAGTCCAACCATTGAGCTCTATGGGTATGCCTTGCATACTCATACAATATGTTGTCACGAAATGTATACATAAACTAATACATTAGAATATTTTGAATAACCAAATCACACCTTTTTACTTGATTACCATCTTTTGTATTGTATTCCACTATTTTATACTTGTCAAACTCTACTAGTTCCTTTCCAACCACATGCGTGCTTTCCATATTTTCACATATTGGCATACGTTGCAAGCCACCACAATGCTAACATGTGCCATCCAATATAGTTTCCTGTAGAATATTTGACCTTCCTCTATTTCACATAACTTTTTTATAAGAAGTCTCTTGAAGATGTTGGTGGGGCATGTACTCCACAATCCGGCAAAACATTGTTAGTATGCAAACCCAAACATATAGAATGATAAACATCAAAATGGTTAGAAAATTCAATATGTAATTGTATACACCTAAAAAAGGTTTGGATAAATTTGATTAATTAAATACAATCATCTGATTAATTAACCTTTAATTCATCTACTTATAAATAAATAAAAATATTTATTTATATAGTTCACATTATATTTTCTTCTATTAAATAAACAAATTCAATAGTTTGTTTTATTTAATTATCTAATTCTTCCCTCTTAATTAAATAAAAAAAATTAATAGTTTCTTTTATTTAATTATCTAAATTTTCTATCTTAATTAAATAAATAAAATCACATAGTTTGTTTAATTATCATCCCTTTTTATTAAATAAAGAAATTTTGATTGTTTTATTTAAATAATATTTCTTCCCTCCAAAATTCAATAACTCAAATTTCCAATTGAGCACATGTCTACAAATTTTCTCTCAATAAATTTGAAAGCTTCAAGTTGTATTCAATTTTACTTTATCTTTCCAGCCAATTTTAGAACAAGCTCTAAACAGTTGGAAATAGTTGGCTTCATGGATCCACAATTTCTTCCTAATCACTTGCCATAATGTTTTGTTGCAAGAAATAATTTCCCTTATTCTTCTCCAACTTATTCATCTTCTACCATTGATTTATCTAGATCAAATCTAAACCATTGCTTGCTGCCACATCATAAATTGTCATTGAAAATCTCTAAAAGCAACCTCTTGCTACAAGAAATGGAGCTTAGTTTTATGCAATTTTACTCTGAAAGAATCATATTAGAGCATTTTAGCATACAACATTCAACAATTATCAAATGTAATCAAATAGCAATCATATTAGCATTCATAATCATGTCACAACATATCATATCAGTTGTATCTTAGTTTACAATAGTTTATCATGTCATACCATATCAGTATTAGTATCACAGTATCATAGCTTTCATTATCAATCATTTCATCACAGCATATCATTTAGTTTATCATTCTCATTCTCTAGTTTGTCATTTTAACAATCACAATGCACACAATCTAAGAGCCACTTTGATTTAATAAATCCTTGGAGTTAGAGAGCAATGGAACAGTTTTAAAGATTTTATTATGTTTCAATTAGATTAAATCTACCATTTGAATTCTCTAATAGTGTTTCATTAAGGTGTGTTGTTATTATTCCATTTACACATATTTTCCACACACATAATTAATCTACAACAACAAGTAGTGCATGTGTGATTTATCTTAACATAAAAAGGTTTAAGCATTTCAAAATATCTTTGACAAATTTTAATTTGAGGATAATCCTCTAGAAATTTACAAAAAAATTGTGTTTGAGTTGTATCCAAAAAATTCTTTGGATGTGGCTCACATTTTCAATTATCGATTCTCCTTCTTACCACATCCCTTTGATTTAGAGAAACCCTTGTGCTATTCTTCCAATAGTCTTCAATTAGTGATCTCAATGCTTCAACCACTGGTTTATCTTTTCATGGAAATCTGCTTGAGAATGCCCATAATTCAATGGAATCAGTGTCCTCAATTCTTTTGCACCTTAGAATGGCTCTTGATATTTTTTTCAATTAATTCTCAATTTTTGACTCGTCTTTCTAATGAGACAAGCTTTCCTCATTTGATTACTTACTATTGTCGATGTAATGACACATCATGTGACATTACTATCTTTTGAGTGTGAGGTCTTACCCACAGTCTCATATGCATCCATTAGATTCTTCATAATGGTTTTCTCACTTGAAGCATTTGATGTTCTCAACCCAAGAGTCTTCATGATGGACCCATACTTTATACATCACATCATTTCAACAAATAGTTGACATCTTGTAGTCTCATTTAAATTTTCAAAGAACAATATCCAAATCTTATGAGAATATATTCTACAAGTGTTTTGTGGAATCTTACCTTCCATTGGTTGCAAAATATTCTCATCAATGTTAATCAAAAACTTTCACTTTGTATGCAAAATTCTAGGTGGTGTTCTCAAAGGTAAATTCATCTCAACATTAGGAAACTTATCAATATTTAAATGAAATGGGCTAGATGGTGTACCTTCATTTGAGGATGGAATAGATGACATACCTTGAGGTTGAGATGAGAATGATGGTGTACCTCCTTCCTCAAATGTGAGTGATGATGTAATCTCAGTTCTTGAGATGCAGTAGATGGTATCCCTCCATATTCCCTCCATATTCACTTGTGATATAGGGTGTGTCTCCAACTACAGTATTCAAATCTCTCTTAGCACGGAGGTTTTTCATTCATTCCCTTTGTGCCGCCAATTCCATTTCTCTTCTTGATGGTTGAGGTTCCTCTTCAATTGGAATGTCTTCATCAATCATTTCCAATTTCTTCTTCTCGTGATGTTCCCTCATCCATTTTTATTTCTTTGCATTCTTAGCTTCTATTTCTTCTTGTGTTGGTTTAATCCTTGATTGTTTCCTCGACATGAAAGATAATTTTATCTGTAGCATGATAAAGAGACAAATATTAGTTCCTAAAAAATGAATCCATACAAATAAATGAAATATATGTCATTCAACCCTTCATACAAAATCATTTCAATCATCTTGTAGAAGAGTATTTCTAGCATAGACAAAGCTCACATGAATTTTTGGATGGAATACCTTAAAGAAATGTGGTCTCATGGAATTCCATGATTGAAAGATAGGCACAAAATGGAACCTTGGAATGGGGTATGACATCTATCAAAATATGAAATTTGGTCTCATGAAATGCCATGATCGCAAGATAAGCACAAAATGGAGTTTTTAAAAGACACTACAAACTTTCAAGAAGATACAATTGGCTTGGGTATAAATCCAAATTCCACAAATTTTGTCTTGACATCCTACCTTTGGAACAAGGTATCCAAACATCAATCAAATCATTGAAAGAAAGGGGGATTGTTCAACAAAAATGTTTGGTAGCATAGACAAGGCAATCAGTTGTTTGCAAAAATGCCTCAAAGAAATGTGGTCTCATGGTGATGCACATCACCATGAGACCACATTTTTTTGAGGCATTTTTTCAAACTGTTGATTGCATCCTCATATGATGTTTGATAAAATACTTTGGTAGACATGCATGGAAAATTTGGTAGCATAGACAATGCAATTATCTTTGTGAAAAAATGCCTCAAAGAAATGTGGTCTTATGGTGATGTGCATCACCATGAGACCATATTTCTTTGAGGAATTTTTTAAAATAGTTGATTGCCTTGTTTATGTTTGATAAAATGCTTTGGTAGACATGTATGGAAAATTTGGTAGCATAGACAAGGTAATCAACTGCTTTGGTAGAACTATTTGATAAAATTCCTCAATGAGATATGTCCTCATGGACTACAATGATTGCAAGATATGCACAAAATGGATTTGTTGAAAAGGCTTTAGAAAATTTCAAGAAAATGTAATTTATAGGTATAAAACCAAATTCCACTAAATTTTCCAACATCCCCCATGCCTATACCAAAATGTAACTTTGGAAAGGGGCATGCACATCCATAGAAAAGGACTGAGAAATTATGTACATTATATTTCATACTTATAACTACTCTCATATATATGTGTATACAAAATGTGGAAGCATACACAAGGTAGGTCAATTGGTTTAACAAAATTCCTCAAAGAGATGTGGTTTAAAATTTAATTGGAAAGTGTAATGAATTGTATATTTTAAAATGTGCCAAGAGGGGCTAAGGTTATAATGAAAAACAAACAATGATGAACATGGAATATGCATGTAATAAAAAAATCAAAGCATTTTTTTAAGCATCTATGATAAGGGATGATAAAGAAACATAATAGAATTAAGGAAAATATAAAGAAAATGTGTAAAGACTTCACATACCTAATAAATGGAGATTCAAATGGAGGAGTTCTACCTAATTATGTAGTCTTTGTTTCTTCTTGCATCAAACTCCTCAACAATTTGAGTTTTTCACAAGCTTGTTTCCTTTTCAATGTTCAATTGTATATCACCCTTCAATAGAATTACTAAAAATAAAATAACCAATGTATAATGTTAAATTCCTACAATTCAATCACAATTAACATTGCAACACTACAAAAATTGAGACTTGAATTGATATATATCAAGTTCGATGTGAAAACTATTATTTCCTCCTTCATAAGCTGGAAAACCATAAAAAAGGTGGTGGAAAGTTCATGCAAAGGTGGTAGAATGTGAAAACTTTTCATGTGCACTTCCCAACAACATCAAAAATCTGAACTTTTTGTTGGATCACACACATAACCAGGAGAATAACCGAGCATGTGGGCCTAGATCATGAGTGTACTGACCTTTTTATCAGTTTTAGACCAAGCCAAAGTGCACTCACATTATAGCACACTCACATTATAATGTGCTTGCATTATAGCACTCACATTATAATGCAAGCACATTTTTTCTCGCTATACAAAATAGTTAATCTCAACTTCTTCAAAATGCGCTCGTATTATGAAAATGTTGATTTTATTAAGGTTTCATCTCTCCCTCCTTATCCATCCATCCCTCCTTAGCCATCTAGGTCTTTCACTTAACCCTAAACCTTATCCTTAAACCCTCAACCCTAGACACTATGCCTTAAACCCTAATCCCTCAACCCTATACCCTTAATACCTTGACCCTTAAACCCTAAACCCTAATCTCTCTCTACCACTCCCTCTCGACTATCTCCCTCCCACCCCCCCTCTCTCTCTCTATCTCTCCCTCTCTCTCTCCCTCCCTCCCTCTCTCCCTCCCACTCCCTCTCTCTCTCTCTGAATCCCCCTCTCTCTCTCTCCCTATCTCTCAACTATCCCTCCCACCCTACCTAGATAAGTCCCTCTCACTCTAACCCCCTCTCTCCCACTCCCTCTCTCTCCCTATCTCTCTCCCTCTCTCTCTCCTTATATCTATCTCACTTCTCCCTCCTGCTAGGGTTAGAAGGAAGATATCTAATAGTTAAATGTAGATTTGATCAATAAAATAGAGAAATAAAACACACAAAAATTATAGTAGCAACAAGACAACACAGCGAATTTAATGTGGTTCACCCAATCTGGGCTACATCCACAAAACTATAGCCATCCAATGATTTTATTATCCAGTGCAAAAACTTATTACAATCTCATGAATAATGACATACTAAAACTTCCATCTCGACCACTTATAACAAGATTTTTAGAAGCTTCTAGAATTAGGTTTTTACAAAGTCATTTTTATCTTGCCAATGACGAAGCAAAAAATAGGAGAAAAATAGCATGATCAATGTACATGAAGAGTGTAGAATATAGCATGATCAGTCACCACATACCAATAATCTCCCACTTGGAGACTGATTAGGCTCCACACCAAACAGTCTCCCACTTGGAGACTAGCCTTAGACGACACTGTTGCACTTACAACTCCCATTGGAAATAAGCACCTTGGACCCTATTGATTTGTTATAATTTTAACCATGAAGACCAACTGAAGCTAAAGAGGAGCTCAACTTCTCCCTTGTCACTAGCTTTGTAAACATATTCACTGGATTGACATATGTATGTATCTTTTCTAGCTTTACCTATCCATCCTACAACACTTGCCGAATGAAATGATATCTTAGCTATATGTGTTTGGTTTTAGTGTAAGGCATAATTATTGGAAAGATGTATAAAACTCTTTTTGTCTGTAAACAAGTGATTTTTAGCCTATTGTTTTCCCAACCCTTCCATGAAAATTTACATCCATATCATCTCCTTTGTTGCCTATGTTGCAACAACATACTCTGCCTCCATGGTGGATAAAACAACCACCTTCTGCAACTAAGAAATCCAACTCAATACTGTCCCACCAACTGTAAATACATAACCTGTGGTGCTCTACCTGGTATCTATATCCCCTACCAAATTTCAGTCATCATAGCCTTTTAAATAAGTATTAGAGCCCCCAAAACATAAACATTTATTGGATGTACCTCTCAAGTACTTGAGAATCCATTTCACTGCATTCCAATGCTCAACTCCAGGATGACTCATATACCTACTAACAACTTCTATAATATGTGTAATATATGGTCTTGTGCATACCATGGCGTATTAAACTACCTATAGCTGAAGCATATGGTACCTTGGACATTTTGTCTTCCTCCTATTGTGTCTTTGGATGCATATCCTTTGTCAATCTAACATGACTAGGAAAAGGTGTAC
Source organism: Sequoiadendron giganteum (assembly GCA_007115665.2). Classification (NCBI taxonomy): domain Eukaryota; kingdom Viridiplantae; phylum Streptophyta; class Pinopsida; order Cupressales; family Cupressaceae; genus Sequoiadendron; species Sequoiadendron giganteum. The sequence goes on along the minus strand of CM021100.1, from coordinate 473,692,539 downwards.
AGATAGCTTTAGCATTCTCCATATGAAATCTCTACAACACCTTATCAATATAATTAGCCTAAGATAATAAAAAAATAAAAAATGTTTTTCCTATCTCTTGTAATCTTCATACCAAGGATTTGTTTCACTGCCCCCAAATCCTTCATAGAAAAAGAATTCACTAACTGATGTTTTAACTCCTTAATGTGAACCATGTTAGACCCTGCTACAAGCATATCATCAACATATAAACATAAAATAATGTAGCTATCATCATCTAACCTCTTAAAATAAACACAATAGTTTGAATTACACCAATTGTAGCCATGCTCAACCATAAAGCTATCAAATTTAATATACCATTGTTGTGGTGTTTGCTTCAAGCCATATAAACTTTTGTTCAATCTACACACCAATTTCTCCTGACCTTTGACCTTAAATCCTTGTGGCTGGTCCATATATTTCCTCTTCTAAATCACCATGGAGAAATGTTCTTTTAACATCTAGTTGTTCCAAATGCAAATCTTCAGTAGCTACAATACTTAAAATAGTGCGTATAGAAGTCATTTTAACAACCAGAGAAAAAATCTAATCAAAATCAATACCCTTTTTCTATGCAAATCCCTTTACAACTAACCTGGCTTTAAATATTTTCTTACCTCCATCCTCCTCTTTCAACCTATAAATCCATTTATTTGGTAAAGCCTTTTTACCTGCAGGCAACTTGCATAATTCCCAAGCCTAATTTTTCAGCAAGGAGTCCATTTCTTCTTCCATTACATGCTCCCACTGAACCTTTGTATCCACCTGCATAGCTTCATCATAATATTTTGGTTCACCAACATGAGTTAATAAAATAGAATACAAAGAGAGAATATTTTTCTGGAGGTCTACTTATCCTTGAAGATCGTCTAACATTCATTGAAGTTTGTGGTATTTGTTTTTGTTTTTGTTGTTGCGGAGCATGAGGAACCACTAGAACATCATTGTTTGGAGTATCATCCAACACTGCATAAACAATTTCTTTCTTCTCATGTTGCTGCAACTAATCTTTGTACAACACTTTCTCATTGAATATGGCATCCTTGCTTCTCAAAATTTTCTAATTTTTAAAATCCCAAAGCCTATAGCCAAATTCATCAATGCCATATACACAAAAACATACATTTCTTTGATTTAGCTTCCAACTTGGTTCTATTTTTCAGAATCTACATGTGTGAATGCTTCACAACCAAAGGTTCAGAGAAAAGAATAACTCACCTTCTTACATGTCCATGCTGCCTCTGGAATACCACAACCCAAAGGAGTAGAACCTTTATTAATTAAATAAATAGCAGTGTTTACAACCTTTGCCCACATGTTTAAGGGAAGCCCAACATGCAACCTCATACTCCTTGCACACTCCATTATTGTCTTATTCATGCGTTCAACCACTCCATTTTCTTGTGGAGTCCTTGGAACCATTTTTTGCCTATAGATACCCTTAGAGGAACAATAATCTTCAAAATCTTTGCTACAATACTCACCACCATTATCAAATTTGAGACATTTTAATCTTTTACCTGTCTCATTCTCAACCAAGCTTCTCCATTTTTTTATCAAATGTATCAGATTTATTCCTAAGGGAATAAATCCATACCTTCCTAGTTGCATAAACAATGAATGCAACATAATACTGAGAGCTACCAAGAGAAGATACCTAAGCTAGTCCCCATACATCTATATGCACAAGCTCCAATTTCTCATTTTTCTTTTGCTTCCCATCCTTGAGAAAACTAACTCTCTTTTATTTTCCATACACACAACTTTCACAGAAATCCATATTAACACATTTTAGATCTGGTAAAAATTTCTTGGAATGAAGTAATTTCATACCTTTTTCACTCATGTGCCCAAGTCTATTGTGCCATAGTGTTGTTTTGAGACCCACAGCCACTGTTTGATCTTCTACCTACTAAACTGCAACAATTGTTCCCGAACATTGACTTTTCTTTGTAACAATTAAAGTAGAACAAACAGTATGACCTATACAAATATATAAGGTGCCTACTTTCACACCTTTTGCTACCACTAAGGCACCTTTTGTAACCTTCCAATTTTTATCACAAAATGTAACAACACAACATTCATCATCTAGTTGCCTTGTAGAAATTAAATTTATGCCTAACCTTGGAACGTACCTTACCTCATGTAGTAGCCAATGATTCCCATCTACAAATTAATCTTGATTCTTCCCTTTCCAACAATTTGACAAGGTTTGTTATCACCCAAATAAACCAACCCAAAATCCCCTTGGACATAGTCAAGAAAATAACTTCTATGGGAGGTAGCATGAAAAGAAGCCCCTGAATCTAACACCCAAGAATCATCAACATTATCAAGGGAAATAATCAAAGCATCTTCATTAGATTTATTACTTACCATGTTTGCCTCTTTAGTTCCTTTCTTTTTGTCTCCTTAATTTTTTTGAGACCAACAATCTTTCTTTAAATGACCCGGCTTACCATAGTACCAACAATCCCTCTTATCTCTTGATTGAGACCTTTTGTCCTTTGATTTTCCTCATGACTTCCCATGACTTCCATAATTTTTTCCTCTCCTTTGTTCTACTCTTGCTTTCTGCATTCAAAATGCTACCTGATGTGGATGTTCCACCTGAGCTTTTCCTATGAATCTCCTCACTCAAAATAACACCAACAACATCATCAAATTTCAATGTATTTGAACCAAAAACAAAATTCCAAACAACCATTACCAAGCTATTCCAACTTTTAGGCAAAGAACACAGAATCAAAAGAGCCCTAACTTCTTCATCAAAGTTTACATTTACAGAAGTTAATTGACTGGTGACTATATTAAACTCATTTAAATGATTAGCAACTAACCCACCTTCTACCATTTTCATATTAAATAATTGTTTCATAAGAAATACCTTATTCAAAGAAGAAGGATTTTCAAATTACTTCACCAAGGTTTACATCAACTCTTCAGTTGTCTTTGTTGTTGTAGTATTGAATGCCACTAATTATTCCATGCATAAATGAATATTGTCAAGAGCCTTTCTGTCCAAAATATCCCAATCCTCTTTAGACATTGTTGATGGTTTCTTAGTTTTTCCTTCTAATGTCGACCATAAATCCTTCTGATAGAGGTATTCATCCATCTGCATCTTCCATAACTGATTGTTCTTCCCATTGAACTTCTCAACATTTAACTTACCTTCATTTGCCATTACTCCCACTCAATTGTGAGACTCCCACTCAACCATGAGACCTTCCTGTAGAGGAGAAGCAAACACAACCTTGATCTGATACCACTTGTTAGGGTTATAAGGAATATATCTAATAGTTAAATTCATATTTAATCAATAAAATAGAGAAATAAAACACACACACACAAAATTATAGCAGCAACAAGACAACACAAAGAATTTAACATGGTTCACCCAATCTAGGATACATCCACAAAACCACAACCACCCAATGATTTTATTATCTAGTACAAAAACTTATTACAATATCATGAATAATGTCATACTACAACTCCCATCCCGACTGCTTATAGCAATCTTTTTAGAAGCTTCTAGAATTATGGTTTTACAAAGTCATTTTTGTATCTTATCGGCGACGAAGCAAAAAATAAGAGAAAAATAACATGATCAATGTACATGAAGAGTGTATATTATAGCATGATTAATCACCACATACCAACACCTCTATCTCTCCCTCCATCCATCCCTCCCTCTCTACCCTAATCCCTCAACCCTACACCCTTAAACCCTCTACCCTCTACCCTCTACCCTCTTGATCCAATACCCTCAACCCTCAACCCTATACCCTCAATTCTCAGCCCTCATCTCTCTCTCTCTCTCCTTCCCTCCTCTTCTCTCCTCTCTATCTCACTTCTCCCTCCATCTCTCCTTCCCTCTCTACCCTAATCCCTCAACCCTATACCCTCAACTCTTAAACCCTTAAACCCTCAACCCTTAACCCTCAACCCTCAACCCTCCTCCTGCCTCTGCCTCTGCCTCTGCCCTCTGCCACCCTCTACCCAATACCTTAAACCCTCAACCCTAATCCCTTAAACCTAATCCCTTAACCCTTAAACCCTTAAACCCTCTACCCTAAACCCTCAACCCTTAATCCCACAACCCTCAACCCTTAAACCTTTAAACCCTCTACCCTCTACCCTCTTAACCCAATACCCTAAACCCTCAACCCTATATGTCCTCAATCCTATACCCTCAATTCTCAACCCTCTACCCTATAACTTGGATCCTCAACCCTCATCTCTCTCCCCTTCCTCATATTTTCTCCTCTCTATCTTACTTCTCCCTCCATGTCTCCCTCCCTCACTACCCTAATCCCTCAACCCTATACCCTCAACTCTTAAACCCTTCGGCCTCAGCCTCGACCTCACCATCAGCCAGCCCTAAAGCCCTCCAGTCCTAGTCCTCAAGGCTAAGGCCCTCGGCCTTTAAGTCCTCAGGCCCTCTGCCCTGGAGCCTTAGCCCTCAGCCCTTGATCCTCAGCCCTCACCCTCTGCCTCTCTCTTGACCCGTATCCTGTACCATCGGTCTCGGCCTCACCTATACATTGAATCCTCAACCCTCATCTCTCGCACCTTCCC